>JBBPBP010000003.1:24694817-24710780 GCA_037974735.1 Cicer chorassanicum
TTTTTTTCTTTTTTTTTTCTTTTTAATAAAATAAATATAACATAATATAAGAAAATATAATAACTAGTGTAAAACTAAAATACTTTGAAGTGATCACAACATCAGTCAGGTATGAATGTAAGGTTTAGGTTTTTCTTGATGATGTCAAACCTATCTTCAGGTAGTGGTTTGGTGAATATGTCAACCCATTGGTGTTCAGTGTCTATAAATTGAATGGTTAGTACCCCTTTTTGAACAAAGTCCCTAATGAAGTGGTGTTTGATCTCTATGTGTTTAGCTCTAGAATGTAAGATAGGATTTTTGGCTAGACAAATGGCAGAAGTGTTATCGCAATAGATGGGAATGTTGGATTCTAGGATGTTGTAGTCTTCAAGTTGATGTTTCATCCAAAGTAGTTGAGAACTGCTGCTAGCTGCTGAAATGTACTCAGCCTCTGTTGTTGACATTGCAATGGTGTTTTGTCTCTTACTTGACCAAGATATTAAGTTGTCACCTAAAAATGTGCAGTTGCCACTGGTGCTCTTTCTTTCAAGTTTATCTCCAGCATAATCAGAATCGCAGTATCCAATAAGTTGTACTTATGGAATTTCTTGTAGAACAAGGTAAGCTTGGTAGTGCCTTTTAGGTATATAAGGATTCTCTAAACAGCAATTAAATGTGATTCCTTAGGGTCAGCTTGAAATCTTGCACATACATTAAACATGATGTCAGGTCTGGAAGCGGTAAGGTAAAGTAGGGATCCTATCATTCCTCTATAGATTTTTTTTTTTTTTGCCTGAATCATCTTTTTCAAGTGAACAAGTAAGGTGCATTGGCGTAGCCATAGGTTTGCAATCACTCATCTTAAACTTCCTAAGAAGCTATTTGGTATATTTGGTTTGATGAATGTATATACCTTTTTGACTTTGCTGAATTTGTATCCCTAAGAAGAACTTAAGTTCTCCCATCATACTCATTTGAAATTCAAGCTGCATCAATTTAGAAAATTCTTGACAAAGAGTGCCATTAGTAGATCCAAATATAATGTCATCAATATAAATTTGAATAATAAGAATGTTATCTCCTATTGATTTTCTAAAAAGTGTATTGTCTACTTGTCATCTTTCAAAGTTATTGTTACGCAAGAAGTTACTAAGTCTATTATACCATGCACTAGGTGCTTGTTTTAGACCAAACAAGGATTTCCTAACTTTAAAAACATGATTTGGAAATTCAGAACTTTCAAAACCTGGGGATTATTTAACATAGACTTCTTCACTTATATAACCATTTAGAAAAGCACTTTTAACATCCATTTGAAATAATGTAATGTTATTATTTGCAGCAAAAGAAAGTAGGATATGAATAGCTTCTAACCTGGCCACTAGAGCAAATGTCTCAGTGTAATCAATGCCCTCTTGCTGACTGTAGCCTTGTGCGACAAGTCTTGCTTTATTTCTGACCATTTCACCTTTTTCATTTAGCTTGTTTCTGAAAACCCACTTGGTTCCAATAATGTTCTTCTTTGGTCTAGGTACTAGATCCCAAACATCATTTCTCTTAAATTCTTGAGAACCTGCAAAATAATTATCTAGCTTTGATTTTTATGATCAAGCTTCTTGTTATCACCGTAAACATAATATCAGACAATAATTAAATTTAAAGAAAGATATCACCTATATGTTAACAATTTCAATTTCACTATGAAAACCCTCTTAGTTCTTCTTTTTTGGTTTTCAGATTCTGAGTTTGTATATTCTCTGATTAGAGTCTGGATGAAGGGATTTGAATTCCCATCTAGGTTTGTAGTCTTCATGAATTTGATTGGAGTGTTCAAAGAAGTCTCCTGATTCTGACTTTTAATCTGCCACTTCTGTTTCTGTTGATGTATCGGGTTTCTCTGATGGTAGTTCTGATTCTTATGGTAGTTCCAGTTCTGTTGATATGTGTGATTTCTCTGCCAGTTTTGAGTATGTTGATACTCCAAATATTTCTGATGTTTCTGATTCATCGTATGGTTCTGGTTCTGATAAGTATTGTGTTGACCATTCCTTCTTCCAACAGAGTCAGTTGGCTTCTGTTTGGTAGAGCTTGGAACATAGACCTTTTTGCCTTCATATATTGCAAACATCCATTGACCAGGCACCATGACTGGTGTTTCAATTTGATTGCTTAGAACATCTGCAACATAAACAATTTTATCTTTTGGTACCCAAATTTGGTTGGGTCCTGGTTTGTTAGATCTTAAAGATTTCTTGTCTGTCCATGTGGTTAGCATAGGACAAGATATTTTATTGTGACCTTTCTTATAGCAAATAATACATAAATCATCAGAGGGAATAAGCTTAGATTCAATTACTTTTTCTTGAAATCCTATTCCTCTTTTACCATTCCTACTAACCCCATAAATCATAGAAGCATATTTGCTTCTTTCCATACCATTAGCAAGAAAATCTTGAAATACTTCTTCATGCTTATTAGAGTTACATGTGGTATTTTCAATTGATGTTGAACTATAATTACTTTTCAGAGTTAGATTTTCAGCCTTATGTTCAGCAATATCAGTTTTTAGATTTACATTTTCTGTTTTAAGTTCAATAATATCAGTTTTCAGAGTTGCATTATCTGTTGTAAGTTCAGTAATATCAGTTTTCATATTTGCATTCTTTATTTTAAGTTTAGTAATATCAGTTTTCAGATTTGTATTTTCTGTTTTAAATTCAGTACTTTCATTCTTTAAAACATTAACATTTTCAATTAAATTTGTATTTTCTTTCCTAAGTGTTTTTAGTTTTAAAGACAATTTGTGATTAATATTTAAAAAATCATTTATAGCAGTAATTAAATCAGATCGAGTAAATTCAGAAAATACCTCACTTTCTTCATCTGTTGATTCACTTTCAGAGTTAGAATCTGTGTTGGATCGAGAGGTAGAGTTGGTATGAGCCATCATACCCAAATCTACTTGTTCATCATCAGAGGATTCCTCAGAATCATCCCATGTAGCCATCAAACTCTTCTTCTTGGGTCTGGAATCTTTCCTTTTTCCTTTCTCCATATTTGGACATTCTGACTTGATATGTCCAGGTTCATTGCATCCATAGCAGATAATGTTTTTATCATCATTTCCTTTGTTGGATTGCTTGGAATATCTTTGGGGAAATTTCTTCTTTCTGTTGTGCCACATCTTTCGAACTTTTCTGGTTATGAAAGCAATCTCCTCTTCCTCTGAGTTCAGATTCTGATTATCTGAATCAAATTTGCATTTTCTGTTTTAATTTCAATAATATCAGTTTTCAGAGTCGCATTATTTGTCTTAAGTTCAGTAATATCAGTTTTCAGATTTGCATTCTTTATTTAAGTTCAGTAATATCAGTTTTCAGATTTGTATTTTCAGATTTTTAATTAGATTTGTATTTTATTTCCGAAGTGTTTTCAGTTTTAAAGACAATTTGTGATTAATATTTAAAAAATCATTTATAGCAGTAATTAAATCAAATCGAGTAAAATTCAAAAAATACCTCAGTTTCTTCATCTGTTGATTCACTTCCAGAGTCAAAATCTGTGTTGGATCTAGAGGTAGAGTTGGTTATGAGCCATCATATCTAAATCTGCTTGTTCATTGTCAGAGGATTCCTCAGAATCATCCCATGTAGCCATCAAACTCTTCTTCTTGGGTCTGGAATATTTCCTTTTTCCTTTCTCCTTATTTGGACATTCTGACTTGATATGTTTAGGTTCATTGCATCCATAGCAGATGATGCTTTTATCATCATTTCCTTTGTTGGATTACTTGGAATATCTTTGGGGAAATTTCTTCTTTCTGTTTTGCCACATCTTCTAAACTATTCTGCATATATACGCCAGTTCCTCTTCCTCTAAGTCTTCATTCTGATCATCTGAATCATCATCCTCTGATTTTGCTGTTGCCTTTAGAACCTTCTTCTGCTTAGATTTCAAGGCCAGATTATTGTTCTTCTTCTTGGGCTCATCTTCTTCAAGCTCAATTTCATGTGATCTGAGAGAGCTGATTAATTCTTCCAGCTTTAGAGTATTCAGATCTTTTGCTTCCTGAATGGCAGTGATCTTAGGTCTCCACTTACTTGTCAGACTCCTAAGAATTTTCTTCACATGATCAACAGTAGTATAACTCTTCTCAAGTACCTTTAATCTTGATACCAGGGTCTGGAATCTGGAAAACATTGTTTCAATGTCTTCATCTTCTTCCATCTTGAACAACTCATACTTTTTGACTAGGAGGTTGGCCTTTGCTTCTTGAACTTGCTTGCTTCCTTCATAGGTTAGTATCAGACTATCATAAATACTCTTTGTTGTGTCTTTGTTGGTGCACTTGTCAAACTCGTTGAAGGTGATTGCATTTATCATGAATGTTCTGGACTTATGATGCATCTTGTACATCTTCTTCTGATCAACATTCATCTCTTTTTTTTTGGAATTTAAATACCATCAGTATTCTTCGGAGCAATATAACCATCTTCCACCAAGTCCCAAAGTTCAGGATCTTGTGAAATATAGAAACTTCTCAGCCTGTCTTTCCAATACTTAAAACGTTCTCCATCAAACAGAGGTGGTCTGTTGATATTTCCTCCAGCAGCTTCTTCACTGAATCCAGACATATTGAACCCTTGGATCTTTTCTCAAACACTGTAAAGTGCTTAGCCTTGAGACCGAACTCTGATGCAAATTGAAAGTGCGAACACGAAAAGGGGGGTTGAATTGTGTTTGCACAAAGTTGATAACTTTATGATAATTATAAATAATTAAAAAATTAGTTTGATTTTGGTGACTTACTTGGAGTAAAAGCAATCGGATTTAGAAGCAGCAAACAACGAAAGCATAAATGATTTGACACATAACTTTATCTTGGTTCACCATTAACTTGGCTACATCCAGTCCCCTCATTCAGAAGGCTTTAATCCACTAATTCAAAAACCTTGAATTACAAAGCACCTGACCCTCCAAGCCAGTCTTCCCAAACAGCCTGACAACCCCAGACTTTTGAGGAACTAACCACCTTGACCCTACAAGCCAAGTCTTCTCCTAACAACCTGACGACCCCAGATTGAAGAAGGAACTAAACCACTATCGGGTTGGATACAAGAGATTGAAACTTGAGTAGTTGCTTCTAACAAAGCTGATAATAACAATAACTCTCACACTTTAAGAAAAGAACACTAAAAAGATATTTCTAACTTGAACAAGTGTTTCTCTCTTTGAACTCTAAGATGAATTGAGAAATTTTGAGCTTGAGTTCTTCTACTTTTTGATGCTTTTCTCCTTCAGCCTTGAGTGTCTATTTATAGTGAAAAATTGGGCTTCAATTTAGTCCTTATTTAATTCTGAATTGTATCTTGTTTAGATTGAGTTTGCAAATTCTTCAAATTGATTATGTTCCTATTTTGTGTAGATTGACTTTGTAAATTCTTCAGAATGATTCTATTCCTATTTTGTGTAGATTGACTTTTTAAATTCTTCAAATCAAATATTCTTCAAATCTTCATTAAATGTTGATCAAATATTCTTCAAATCTTCTTCAAATACTCTTCAAATCTTCTTCAAATATTTTTCAAATCTTCTTCAAATCTTCTTCAAATCTTCATTAAATGTAGATCAAATATTCTTCAAATCTTCACTAAATCTTCTTCAAATATTCTTCAAATCTTAATCAAATCTTCTTCAAATATTCTTCAAATCTTGACCATATCTTCTTTTCAACTTGGTCAAAGATTTTCTTCAATTATAAATATGAATCAAATCTTATTTTAGATTTTTATCAATTATAAATTTGAATCAAATCTTATTTTAGATTTTCATCAATTATAATTTTGAATCAAATCTTATTTAAGATTTTCTTCAATTATAAATATGAATCAAATCTTATTTTAGATTTTCATCAATTATAATTTTGAATCAAATCTTATTTAAGATTTTTCTTCAATTATAAATTTGAATCAAATCTTATTTTAGATTTTCTTCAAAAACACGAATCTTCTTTCATACTCTTTGAAGTCAAATATATTATTCTCATAAAATACTTTTGTTAACATCAAAACTCTAAATGTAAAACCAACTTGGTTCCAACATAAAGCGCTCACAAAGCGCTGTAAAAGGCTATGCAATAGCGCTTGATTTATAGCGTTTTCTGAAAAAGCGCTGTAAAAGGCTATGTGGTAGCGCTTTCTGACCCTATATGACCCTACAACAGCGCTTTTTTTACAGCGCTTGTAAAAAAGGCGCTATTGTAGCCTCCGTTATTTTTAAAAATTTATATTACAGCGCTTGTATTTAATAAGCGCTGTAAAAGACGCGCTATAAAATGTCATTTTCAGCGTAGTGAATCTACCTAAACCAATGCAAAAACTGGGTCTGTAAATTGCATACTCGACTTTTTATGGTTTTGAAAAATTGGATATGAATTCGTCAATATTCGTTTGATGCTCAACCTTGATTATAAACTAGAATTGAATTAGGATGTCATATAAAGCTATAGTCTTGAATATGTTATGTTAAATATCAAAATAAAACTTAATTTCATTGACATATTAACCAATAGTCTATGTAAAAATATGTTTGATTACTTATTCAAATATGTTAAAATTAAATAGATTTTTAAGTAGACAAACAAGTCATACTAAACATCCAACAAGGTCAAGGACTAAAAAGTTAGTCTACAACAAGTCACATGTCAGACTTAGACCTTGAATTTTTTGTCAAGTCAAGCTTAGGCTTGCAAAGTGTAACACCCTAAATTTTATAATAAACTATTTTATAAATGAAATAATATTTTAAATAATTAATTTGGTGTTTATATTATTTTAGAATATATGTTGATCAATTTATGATTAATTTTCTTCATATGCGTGTTTCCTATGATGTGTTAATTTTATACATATTGGACTACATGAGTAATATAAATAAATAAAAAATATTTTATTTTATCATTTTAAATATTTTTCTAAAAATAATAGTATTTTAGTATAATATTTTAGAGAATAAGATTTTAGGCAATTTTACGTCTACATGAGCGTTCGTAACTAATATGATATTTTCTTATGCGTTTAACTAATATTAAAAGTGCACTTAATTATATATAATTATTTCTAAATATATCTTATTTAATTATTTATTTTATAAATAATTATCTTAAGATATTAGTAATATTGATATTAATTTCCTTTATTTTTATATAGTTGTTATAGTATGATGATTTTTTACGTATTTATTGTGATTTAGTAATTAATGTAAATTGTTGATATTATTTATTTTATCTTTTATTTCTCTCTAAAGGTGGTAGTATTTTAATGTAGGTATCTTCAAAAGTTAATTGTTTATCTTTTATTACTAATATATTTTTAAAAGGTTAATTATTTTAATTACTTTTTTTTATAAAATATTAGTAATGTTTTTGTAATGAAATTGTGTTTAAAGGAGTGTTAAAAAAATGGTTTTGATAATTGTTGGTTTTATTTAAAAAAATAAAAGAGAGGAGTAAAATATGTTTTAAAAAATCTAGTATAAATTATTATATATATTATTTTGGGATTTAGGATGTCAGACAAATTCTAACTTATTCTCACCCCGACTCACCGTTTAGAGCCGTAAAAATGAGCTGGCTCGAAAAGTCCGATAAAATATAGGGTTTGGACTCTGAAATTTCAAGTCTAAATTTTAATATAGCTTTATAGTCCAACCCAAAAATCCTGTACCAGTGGCGGGCTGGCCCCATTAGGCTAAGGGCTACTCCCATGACATAAAAATAATAGTATATAAACTTTATTTTAGCAAAAAATTATATAAAATATTTAAACACAACTAGCAAAAGTATGTTAAATATTAAGAACTTTTATATAATATTTATAAGAATATTAAAAGTATTTAAAACAATGTTATAATATATAAAAATTTAAATATTTTTTTTATATAATTATAACACTTAATATTACAAAATATGACTAGAAAATTTAAATGACGGTCTAGCAAGCAACCTATTTAGGGTCAGGTTCGGATAGTATTTTTTTTGGAACTGTTTTTCAAAAGGGCTTTTTAGCCCGACCTGTAGTCCGTTAGGACCAACCCTAAATGGATCAGTTTATATTATTTTAGAATATGTTTCTGACAATGATGCCTTGATCATCTATCACCTTCTTCACTGCAAAAGATTGAACCTGCCCTACATCATCATTCAGAACATGATAGCATCCACTACTCATGACTATAAAAGAAATATAGTCCCTTATGGTATGGTTCTTGTAAAAATCTTCAAATACTTCAATGTTCCTCTGAAAAATGAATAATCCTTTATAAAAATCTCCAAGTTCACTTCCAATAATATTTCTCATATGAAAAAATATACATCTCTTCCACACACTCTGCATGTCCATATCAAAGAAGATCAATCTCCAAATACTCCAGGTCTTGGCAAAAGGAAACGCTCTGAAAGGAAAACTTTTTTGAACCCAAATACTCAAAATTGTGGTGTGAACCTTCCTCAAGAACGTTCTTATTTCCAGAGCAACATTTTTCACTCCACTACCAATCAATCTGAATCCACTCTAATTGATAATGCCTATGCTTTTGGTACCCGAACCCCACACTTATTACAAAATCCTATCCTTGAAAGTCATCTATGTTCCTCAATCAATTTTGAGAGGATGTCTCAAATGTCTCCAACTTTCGTCTCTCCTCAGAATACCATATCTTCCCTTTTTGGTATTAACAAGTACCTTGTTTATCCTGATTTGGACTTTTTGGGCCCAACCATTCGTCAGCAACATACTATATCTGGAACTCTCCCTACTGTTGGGTCTACTTTTGCCACTCTTGCCTCTTTTTGCACTATCGTTGTTCCTTCCCCCAATCAACCTTCTCCAACTTCTCACAATGTTAATGAAGATCCTCGCCCCCCCAAAACGAACCAAGATTGAGAAGGACACCTCCAAGACAAGAAAGGATATCCCAAAGATCTTTACCGCTCTTCAAACTATCATTAATCGACAAATTCATCAAGATAAGGAGAACGCGATTCTGAGGGATTGGACGCTTACCCAACTTGCTTCCAAACAAGGACTTGAACCACCTCTTTCAAATCCTCTTTCATCCTTTCCTGGTCTACCAAGGCCCTATATTTCTTCATCCTCTAGTGATTTTTCTCCATCTTTATCCTTCTGATCGTCCGGTTTTGGTTTCCTCCTGCCTCTTTTTGTTGTGACAAAGGGGGATAAGAAGAATTAGATTTAGGATTTAAAGAAGTATTTTTGAATTCCTTATGTACTTTTTTGTTTTACTTTTCTGTTTTTTTTTTCTTGAACCATATGTATGAACTCTTTTGATATTTTGATTAATGAAGAAAAAATGTTTTCATGAAAAAATTAAGGGAGAGCTTTTTAACAAATGCACTTTGTATAATATCATAATTAAATTGGAATCAAAATAAAATCTAATTAACATGTTTCTCATCATTAAAAAGGGGAAGATTGTTGAGGCAAAATCTCAAATCAAGTGTTTTGAGGATAAACAAACAATATATAAATCACTAATTATGATTCTGATTATGTTTCTATTTAACTTGTGTTTTTGAGTGATTTATTCAAAGATAAGTGATCAAATATATTCATTAAAAAATCAATGATCTCACCATGAAAGAAATCAAGAACATCATATCTTACTTGAACTGAAGATTGATCAGAAAAAAAAAAAATTATGGTTATTATCTTTTAAAGACATAATTAGAAAAAATCATTCTCCACAGTCCAAACCTTAAGTTAAAGAGTATCAAGACTGCTCAAATCAATAATCGAGCCTAGAACTCGAGCTAAAGGCCCAAAGAAGCAAAACAGCCTCCATATTGATGACCAGATTTATCTTCAGATTGATGAGCTGTGAGCAAGGACAACAAGGACATGAGTACACTATTGTTGCATCCTTTTCTATAGAAAGCTTTGCATGCTTCTGAGTCAAAAACACTGACATTTTACAGCCATCTAATCACTCATCCACGTTTTCCATAAAACACAAAATAATGAACGTTATGGTTTTATAAAGGAACATTCTAGACCAAATAGCACATGTGTTTAATAGACTTCAATCTGAACCAACAACTTGCAGAGGTTCAATAATGGCTATATTGAGCTTTTTTAATCCTCTCCTCATCTATAAAAGGAACATCAAAGAGAAGACAACAACAAGAGTTTTAAAGGCAATAATTTCATACTTAAACAATCATACTCAAGCAACAAAGCTCTTCTCTTAAGCAAAACTCAAGCTCTCTTTTATTATATTCAATGATCACTTTATTGAGTTATTGTTGATAATCAGTCTCAAACAAGTGTTGAGTAGATTTTGATTCTAAACTCTTTTATCATACACATAATTTGTAACTCAAGTCTATCTCTAAAGATAGTTTGATTATATTGTAAAAATCATTTTAGTTATTACAAGGTAAATTGTAAAAATCCTTTATGGACTGAAAGGTAACTGTAAAAATCCTTTCAAGGTTGAAAAGTGAATTCTCAAATTGGTTAAGAAAGATAGTGTGAAAGCAAGAACGTTCTGGTGCTAAGCACATCAGTGGAAAATCTCACAGATTATGAGGACTGAACGTAGCACACCTTGGGTGAATCAGGATACATCATTGTGTGATCTTCCTATCCTTATTTATTTTTCACTCACTGATCACGTATTACCTATAAATAATCTGCTTTATTAATCTTTAACTCACCCAATTCGTTTTGCACTTTTTATTTGAAACCAAGGTGAGTTAATTTGAATTAAGTTCAGGAATTAAGATTTTAAAAAAGAATCACAATTTAAACCCCTCTTCCTTGTGATTGATATTGCTACTTCAATTTATTGATGATAATTAGACATAAATGGAAAAATAAATGTTGCTTTTATTGTTCAAACAAAAAGAATGTGGAACATAGTTTACAAAGAACATTCTTATATAATACAAAAAAACAAAGGAATAGCGCAAAAGAGATTAACTAACATTGTTCACATGTGCAAAGGCAAATCCACAATTTATGAAGATTTGATCTTGTCTCCCAGTCATAATCATGCATGTTCGTGAAGGATATTCATAGTTGGAACTTTTATACATCAAGACAATCAGAAGAGAATGTTCTGCATTGCAAGTACAATGGACAACTCATTGCAAGCTCATACATCCTACTTTACAACTCATTCCATGTTGTCACAAGTTGTCAAGAGAATGATCAGACTCTTGTATCATGTTCATATAGAAGAGGATGATCATAATCATCCTCATAGAAGAGAATGATTGCCCAAAATGAAGAGGACGTTTACCCAAATTCCAGAGGATGTTCAAGAAACTTACTCCAACGTCTTGGGACATATGCCCAACGATTATATGTGTCCTTTACAACAACAAGGAGCTTTCCCAAGTCTAAAAATAGAAGGTGCTTCAAGCTGCAATCTTCAAGAGACCACAATAAATCATATTCCACTTTTTTAAGTGCAAAGCTATCAAAGTTCTCTTCAATTGTCAAGGAACATACTACTGCTCTTTGTCATAGATTTTAGGATCAAACATTTGAGTTTGTTCTTAGTTCAACCTATATTAATAGTGTTGTGATTAGATCCAAACAAGTCATAATTATCATCTTGTTGTAAGCATCATCAAGTTTGTCCAGTTGGGAAAAAACTATAGTGATTTGTTGTAAGCATAATCAAGTCTGTCTAGTTGAATGAAAACTTGAATGATTTTCGTAAGCACGTTGAGGCTAAGAAAATACAAGTGTATAGTTAAATATTACTAAAGAAAGAATATTAAGTTGAGAGGTTACTCAACTTACTAGTGAAAATCTCACAAGTTGTAAATGATATAAAATAATTTTGTTCTTTATGTTCTTAAGATTTTATCAGTGAATATTAAGCTTTTACTTTTATGTTCTTTGCTCATTATATTTTAACTTCATTGTTTGGAGGAGATCAAATAATTTTACAGTTTCAAATGATATAAAACTTACACTTATATAAATTATGTTTTTAAACCATTTTATGATTGTGTTCATTATTAATAAAAATTGTTGTGAAAAGTCATCAATCATGAATTGTGATCAATCTGAATCTTATGTTGAGATCACTTTAATATCATTGGTGCAATCCTTAAGCGATATTTTACGTTTGCTTCGTTTGATTAAATCATCAAGTCTTTGATTGAATTAATCAACCATTTTCGTCTTGTGTCTAATTTGCTATATGAAACATGTGATTGATTGCAATACCGTTAAGTGTTTCTAAGCGGATATTTGAATACAAATAACCTTTACCATCACTCTTTTGATAAACTTTTGTTTTATTTTTGAAAAATCTTTGAAAAGTTAGGACTCTATTCAAACCCCATTTTCCAGTCCAAGAGTCGTTGCGACTAAGTAGATGTCCCCAAGTTTTTGTTGCTTCTTGTCTATTGGTAGAAGCAAAATTTGTTTTCTTTGTTGAATAAATCTAAAATACAACGTTTGACATTTGAAAATCAAACATCTTATGAACTATCTTTTCATTGCACTAAAATATGCTCATTATTACCTAGCTTTAGGGAACTTGGAACTATTCACTTCATAATTTGGCCTATAAATGCCACTTTACTTGCCCTTTTGAACTCTGCTTTTTCCAATTAAGCAACTTTCTCATTCTTTCTAACAGTATTGGAAAATAACCAACTACAAATGGTGTGTTCAATCCTATAAATATATAAAACAAGTCATAATGTAATATCTTATACATTCTCAGACAATGGATGATCAGAAGTCTTAGCTTCAGGAGATGCCTCTGATTTACGTTTTCTTTCAGGATATAGAACATAATGTTGGCACATGAAGAGGATGTCAAAGAATACAGACACCTGTAATGGTTTATTCCATCAATACCAATATAATACTTATGAATGAACACAGTTGATAAAATTGGACTATAGACTTTTACAATTTTTATAAACTAATTTCATATTCTCCAAAAAATTAATTAAGAACAATTATCGTGTAAATATTTAAATTAGTCTTTGAAATTGTATGATTGTATTAACTTAATATCTACATTATCAATATTTCATAATAATTATGGGAATTGCAAAATATATTTATCAAGTTCATCAAACAATGTCTGGATTGTAGCGAAAAGAAGTTGTGTCTGAATTGGTTATCAAATACATCCAGACACTAATTATTCTTCAAATTCATTTTCAATATTACAAATTTAATAAAATTTTAGTCTTTACAAATATTAACAGAGGAAGGCATTTGATTAAAACATTACAATTTCAGAAATCATTGTAGAATATTGACAATATTAAAAGAAGGTGATGGTTGATTTATTGAGTAAAATCATTTTCAGAAACCAATAATAATATATTCTATAAAGTAAAATAATGAGTTCACTGTTACATACCAAGGATAGGAGCAGTTTTCCTATGTTTCCATAGAAGTTCACCCAAGAACCTTTAAATCAAAGATGGAATTTTAAAATCATGTCACTTCAAACAAGAAGATCAATGTTAAAGGATTGATATAGCTGACCTTGATCAATGGATTGCATAGCCATTTGTGCATAGTTAGCTAGCCCTCCAGAAAAGTCCAGAAGAATATTCCCAATGCTCCATCCATCAGTACTTTTTCTCATAAAGTTCATCACTGCCTATATTCACAACACAATTTATTATAAGAAGGATGGCTAGCATAAGAACCATAAAAGGAACATAGAAACATAAATTCAATTCTCAAATACACCGAAGCCATATTCGTGTGTGTTTGTTACTATGTTGCTTTAATTCAATTGATTTTTGTAAAATTGATTTTACTTATAAGTTACTTAGCATATGATTGACTTAACTTTTGAAAGAGTGAAAATAGATTCTAAAAGTGTAGAATTGGTTTTAACATATTTTCATTGTTTTTGGGCATAATTTATTTTGCATTTAGAATTAATTCTAACTTTAAATTAGAATTTGTCGATTTCTCTTCTACAATTGATTTTTAGTCTGAAATTTTGTCATCAAACTTATTTTTACTTGATGAATCCAAACATAAATCATTTTATTTTTACGTAATTTTTAGCTAAAATCAGTTCTACACGATCAAATCATTCTAAATAAATATTTGTCACTGCAAAATCAAATACACATTTGAAGGTAAAAAAATTTATATTTGTATATTTTGTCATGAATGTGAGTTGAATACTTACTACGTTCCAAATAATTGTCATATTTGCAAAAAAAAAATTGTTCTAAAATAATTATCACTTTTGATTTCCAATGCAATGACAATAAACTAATAGTTGTTATGGTAATTTAGTAAAATGACTATTCTCTTTCATTCATGTATCATTTTTTCTTACTTTGTGTGAAATGATCGACGATTATTTTAGAACGGAGAAAGTAATAAATATATAATTGTAAAAATCACAATTGAATGCAAAAACTATAAATTCTAATTTCAAATTAAAATCAATTATAAAGACAAAATCAATTTTTGTTGAGAATTTCCAAAAACATCAAAATTAATTTGAAGTATTAAGAATCAATATTTTTGTTTTTAAATTGTTATGATAGTACTTAATTGTTAATTTTTGTTATAGGAGGAGTTGAATTTATTATTTCTTTATCACTCTAATTCCTAGTTTTTCTCTCAAATCTACAAACCAACTCGTGACTCCCATCATCTTAAGAATCAATAGTAATTGTCAATCGCTCTTCTTCATATCATGAATATTTGGAATAAAAAAAAATGTCAATAATATATTATTTTAACACACGTTTTCTAACATTTTTATTGATTAAAATACTTATGAGTCCTACCAAATTTAAATGATATTCACATATTTTAACATGATCTTTGTAAATTTTAACCAACTAAATAGTGTATATTAAAAAGTGTGTGTTTAAAAATATATTATTAGCCTTCTCCAAAAATATATGATTCATTGAATATAAACTATGAATCAGATGGACACATACTAGTATATCACTATCAGTGTCGTGATTCGTAAAATATAAATATAAGGAAATTACACAAATATTTGGAATTTATCCTAACCTGGGGAATATATTTTATGACCGTCATAAATACTTGAATGATACTGCAAGTTGATCAATTTCAACAAAAGTCAAAAAAAAAAAAAGAAGTTTCAAAACGCACTTCCATAATTGATGATGCTATAAATATTGCATTAGTTAGTTGAAGACGCAACTGATGAAAACAGATATCTGACATACGTGAAGATTGAGAGAAGCCAGAGCCAATGATGATTGTGCAAAGCCACAAAAAAACACCCGGTAGCAGTTGTCCACGCAGCAATTACGATTCCATAAGCTATTTTAGATACTTTTTGGCTTCCACGCTACATGAAAATAATAATCAAAATATTGTTATTTTAAATTCATCATATCAAAAAGAATAAGCTCGATTAATGAAAAGGGAACGTTGCACTAACATCATAGATTGCAATTTGGAATAAGGAAACTGCTGTTAGTAGAACAGCATGGACTGAGAAAGCAACGTCATTTGCTGCTACTGGTATCATCTGAAAAAACGAAAATTTTATCAATCAATCAATATCATTAACTTGTACACCGTGGGACATAATGTCATTTTAATATAAAAAGTTTGTTTAGTATCATTCACAATTTTCAATTTAATTTTAATTATTTTTTTTATATTGATTACTATATATATAAATTTTAATATATTATTATATTTATATAATAATAATAAATTTATTAATAATTAAGATGAATATTTTGATAAGATGATATTTATCTTTCTTTTAACTATTAGATCTTTTAGTATGTGTGCAAAAACCTTAAATAATATTCAAGACGGAAAATGTAATCTATATAACAATTTTTTTAACCATTAACATATTTTTAAATTAAAAAACATAGAGGAAAATCACAATGACTTCTGTTTAAACCTGCAAATTAAATATATACTTACCCGTATATCAAATTAT
>JBBPBP010000003.1:24731208-24766482 GCA_037974735.1 Cicer chorassanicum
GGGCATTTTTGTATTTTAATTTGGAAGTAGGGCATTTTGGTTTTTTTTTTTTTTTGTAAAAAAAGAGGATATTTGTGTAAAAAAGTCTAATTTTGTGTGTGTGTGACCAAATAGTGTGTCCAAATTCTCGTGTCTACACAAGAACTACTTCTTAGTAGAACAACTTGTCATCATGACTCACCAAATTAATAAATTTAAGTATCTAAATATGGAGAAATTTTTAGTAAAGAAAACATTGTCGATAAACTCTAAATTGTAAAAATGTATTAAATGATAATGTGTGTCCTAGTGTGTACTATATCATTCATAAGTAGTAGTTTGTTGAAAACAATGTTTATAATAGTATTCAAAATATTGAAAACAATGATCACCTTCCCTATGCATAATCGACTCATAAACTCAAAATTTGGTTTCAAAGACCATTTTTTGTTTTTTTGTTTTTAAGGGTTTCTCAATATTTTTCCTATTTTAAAATATACTTTGGTGGCGACTCCATTGAATTCGAGAAACACTCGAAATTTTAGGCAGCGACAGCTGGCGACTGCACTGGGGACCCTTAGAGTGTCAAGCCTAACATAAATAGCAGTGCAAAATTTGTTAACATCTATATTTATTTCTCCTTCACAATTTTTTTTTTTACTTTTATGTGTTTATTGTTTATTAGTTATTTTTTTGTCTACATTATAATTTTTATATATATGTTTGAGTACTTTGCATCCTTTTATTGGATTATGCTTCTCTTCACACACTACACTAACACTTTTGCACACACTTGAGTGAGCCCTTAATTCATGGTTTGAGTAAAATTTAAGATTCGTCTGAAGTTGTGTAGTGTTAGCTTTCTAGATGTACATCTTGTTTAGTTAGCATAAAGACTTCACCTAGAGTTTCATTTCTTTTGAGAATTATTGTCACTTCTTATTGTTTACCTATTGTTGTTGAAAATATTCCAAAATGGAATCCATGGCTCTAGAAACCATATTCAAAATCATAGAGCCACCTTGGGAGAGAGTCAAACTCGCGAATCTTTTAAATGTAAGAAAAACCTACGTAGGTCACAATGGGAGCATTTTTCTTTTCCAAATTCAAATCAACATTATCCTTCGTTGAAAAAATTAGTATTATTTTTTTTTAAAGCAAAAACATTCTTCTTTATATGGTTCCAATTTTATCTTCCTAGAGGGACGCAATAAAATTCTCATTTTTCTTCAACTCTCATTTTTTTTCACATTGTGTATATATCTTCCCTTATCAATTTTTTCACATTGCATAAAAATAAAAAAGGAAAAAATAAAGTGGCCATATGATGAAGAGAAAATTAGTTACATTTTCAATAGCATTAATGTGTGTCTCTTTGCATTACTTGTCATTTTACATCAAAACAAATGTGACTTCAAATCATTCCTCATATTAGCATCATCTAAAAAAAAATCAAATTTGATGTATGTCATGTCACATTCTTGCATTTGTCACAAGAAAATTCACTCTTAAAAAGAGTCCAAACCAAATGCATATTTAAGTCATGATATGCATTTCCGAAGAAAAAAATAGTCTCAGATGGAGATCTAGCATTCATATTTGCATATAGTCTATTGTGCCAATATACTATTATGACATTCTTATGCATGCGCGCGAAATTTTAATTCTTTGATTTTTTTTGTAAAATACAAATTTACTGATAAATTGTCCATAAAATTCATTGTCATTTTCATCCATGCATCACATTTATACACCACCAACCTGGCGACCTACGTCCTGTACCTTTACTTGAAGGATTTCTTCCACTAATTCAACTTGAATTACAACAAACCACTTATCCTCACCCACTTAAATCTACCAAACTTTCTGGTTGCTCCTATTGTAACACCCCAAATTTTATAATAAACTATTTTAATAATAAAATATAATTTTAAATAATTAATTTGGTGTTAAAGTTATTTTAGAATACATGTGCTAAATTTCGTGATTAGTTTGCGTTATATGGGTGCTTTAGATGATGTGTTACTATTATACATATTAGACTACATGAATAATCTAAATAACAAATATTATATTTTATATATTTTTCTAAATAGTATTTTAGTGTAATATTTTAAAGAATAAGAGTTTAGAAGATTTTACGTGTATATAATTATTATACCAAATTAATGTAATATTTTTCTGTGCATTTGACTGATATTAAGTATGCACGTAATTATATTTTCAATTATCTATAACTATTTTCTATTTTTAGTTATTTATTTTATAAATAATTATCTCGGAATAGTAGTGATATATTGTGTTTGATTTCCTTCATTTTTATATACTTGTTATGACATAGTGATTTTATATATATTTATTATGATATAATAATTAATATAGAGTGTTGATGTTATATTTATTTATTTTATAATTTTGACTATTCTCTAATGATGGTAGTATTTTAATGTGAATATTTTATAAAATAAGTATAATTATAGTAATTATTTTGAATATGAATCTTGGTTATTAATGTATTTTAAAAGATTAACTACTTTAATTATTTTATTTTATAAAATATGGGTTTTGAAATATTAATAATTTTGTGCTTATTTTATTTATATGTGTGCTTGTCAAGTTGTGCCTATTTTATATGTATTCCATTGATTTAGTGGCTTATATAAAATATTGATGTTATATTCTTTTATTGTCATTTTGACTATTCTCATAATATAATAATCTTTTAATTTGATATTTTGAAAGATATTATTATTTTAGTGGCAAATAAATAAATTAAAATAAATATTTAATTAGTTGGACCTTGTGAAAAAATAAAATAAAAGGGAGTTCAATGAGTTAGGTTAACAATAACTAATATGTTAAAAAAAAAATCAAATAAAAAAATCAAATATACCCTAATATGAAAGCGCTACATTAGAAAGATAGAAAGAGAGAGAAAATGCAGCGGCCATACTAAGAGAAAAGAAAAGAAATCGGTTCCGACGATCGACAACTGTCCAGAAAAACTTCCTCCGTTTTCGTTCAAATTTCAGTATGTTGTTTAAATTATTGAGTTAGTCAATTAAACACAATTTTCCAGATTTTTAACAACCCCAATTTCTCTCTAAAATACCCGACTTCTCCGTTTGTAGAATTCGTTATTTTGCACCGTTCTTCTTCACCGTAAGTCCGATTTGAGTGAAACCAACGCCAAAACGATCGTGTGAAAAGTGGCTATATTATCCACTTATTGGTTTTCTGATTTATGGTAAGATTCCTTGACCGAATTTCGAATTAATTTTAGAGTGTCTTCTCATAATTTATTTTTAACGTTTACCCATAAATTATCGAGTTAGATCGATTGAAGGACAAAGAGTCGGAGAATAAAGGCTGTTTGTTAGTGGAATCGTATCCGTGTGTGAAAGCGTCGAAATAAGGTAAGGGGTGAGAGAACGTTTGAATTCATGAGTGTAATATATTGTGAGATGAACGGGAAAACCGTATTTCCCAACGATTCATCCGGGGCTTGCTACGTACGGCAGTAGCCCTTTGAGTGATAAATTAATTAATGTGCAAAAATGGGAATTGTGAGATTAAAATGTGAAATAGAAATATTTATAAGGTGTTGATTGATTTAATTCCATTGAATGTGCGTTATTTGATATTATTGTGATATTGGATTTATTTTTGTTAAATTTGTGATATTTGATATTAATGTGATATTGGATGTCGAATGAATTTGGTGCATATGTTGGATTAGATGAGTTTATGTGATGTGATAATAAAAGATGTGTGCATTGTAATAATTTTATGTGATGATGATGATGTATGAATAATAATTGTGATTTCATAAATTTGTGATAAGTTTATGTGATGAGTTATGTAATGATGATGATATGTGATTTATAATAGTGATGTTATGAATTTGTGATGAAAATATTGAAGTAACCCCTGATGAAATAATTGTGATTCCAATTTGTGTTTGAGATGACGGTCTTATTGGAGTATCATAGGCCAACGAGGGGAGAAAATAAATATTGAGAATTTGTGAAGTGGAAATTATTTTGTCATCATATAGGTAGGGCCTGACAAGCCTAGCGATTCCGGGGAAGTACAACTGAATTGAGCCTGATCGTGGCGATCTGCTGTTGAACCTTAAGGCAAGATTGTTAGACCTTGGAGGTATTCGGGTGGGGAATTCCTAGGTGACTTAGAGGTAGCACTCCAAATGTCGGGAGCTACCATGCAACACACATTTACCTCGACTGTCGCGTATATGTGTCTTGGGTTGAGTTGAGGGGATCTATGAGGACATGGCCAATTTGAATTGTTCGTCCACCAGAATGGTGGCATAGTATCATGGCCTCCTAACCAAGTACTTCAGAGTTAGAATGGTACCACATTGTGAAGTAGATTCTAAGCTCATGCATAACATTGCATTTTATTGTGATTGATTTGTTGTGATTAATGTGTATCACACGTGATTATAATTTCTCTTAGACGATTTGATTATAGTGAAATGTATTGATTTTCCTAGATATTGACTTTAACTTTATTATGTGATTTTATTCCTTGAATAATGTTTGTTTAATGATACGGTTTATTTATGATCAAATGCGTGTTCTTCTTACTTATATTATACTATTAACATGATTTCAAAACTCACCTCCTTCGTTGTTTGTGTTTGACTGGCTTGGCCCTGCGTTTGTGAAATCGCAGTTATTACAGGTTAATGAGTCTTGAAGTTCTAGTTGGGAGGAACCCCGCTCTGATAGGTGATACCGGGAATAAGGGTTGTAATTTGTATTTTACTTATTTAATTTGAAAATACTTTTGTATGAAAACCTTATAAGTACTAGTAAGTTTTTAGAATTAAATCAAGTAATTATACTTAAATCAAATTTTATGGAGATTGCACTATTTTATAGGAGGAAAAAGTTTAAAGTGTTCCTTTTGATTTTTGAGAAACGTGATATTTTAAATTAATTATCAAAGTTTTTATTCCCTTAAAAACGTATTTGCTTTACCTTCTGCGAATTAAAGTTAACAATTCTATTATAAATTATTATATATTATTTTGGGGTTTAGGGTATCACACCTACAACACGTTGAGGCAAATACAACAACCACTATTGGGCCAATTTAAAAGAATTTGATTTGTAAGTGTTTAACTCTTAGTGAGAGGATATTTATATGTCTAATAATCTAGCTCTTAAATGAATATATGTTTGTACAAGTGCTCAATATTCAAATAGTAATTATGTTTGAATTTATTCTAAGTATTTGATTGTTGATCAATGTGTTTGATGTTCAAAGTAGGATCAATTGTTTGTGTAAAATTTCTTCAAAATTCCAAGGCCATACTTTGATTCAAAGTTTGTCAATGTTGTTGTCAATTATGTCCAGACTTAATTGTTCTAGAATTTCTAATTTTTTGCAAAGTAGTTTGACGAGAACTGTTGTAAGATTTTTCAATTGCAGTTCTGTTGTAGTGCTTGCTGAAACAGAAAGAATTCATTTTATAGATGCAATTTTCAATGTTTCTTCAACATTAAATTGAAACGTCGCATTGTTTCAATTTTGTTCTTTTATGAGTTGATGCTTTGAATCGGTGCGATCAAGTGTTGTTTCATTTCTGACCGTTTCTACACATTTAAAAATCATTATAGTTTGCAAATTTATAGTTCGTGTGAATTGTTTATGCCAATTAAACATACTTAGCCAAATATTTTCATTTGGTGCATTGGGTAGGTAACCGATTGGGAATTTTGCCTAGGAGTTTCCAATATTAGGATCAGAGGCAACATTTGCCTGTATCTAAGTTTGATTTAGAATCCTCCAAATTTTAATAGAGTTTCATCTTCATAACATGCACAACTTCCAGATTCATTGACCTTCTCCTAATGAACATAATTTTTGATGAAATGATGTTTGATTTCAATATGGTTGGCTTTATAATGCAAAATTGGATTTTTAGTTAAACAAATGGCAGAAGTATTGTCACAAAGTATAGGAATTTTACTTTCATAGAGTTTGTAATCCTCTAATTGATCTTTCATCCATAAAAGCTGAGTACTGCAACCAGCAAGATATATCTATATTTTGCCTCTGCTAATGACAAAACAATTGTACCTTGCCTTTTGTTGGACCATGATATGAGATTATTGCCAAGAAAAGTACAATTTCTACTTGTGCTTTTCCTTTCAAGTTTATCACCTGCATAGTCATCATCACAATATCCAACTAACCTGTATTATGATGATTTCTTATAGAACAACCCTAAGTTTGTAGCGCCTTTCAAGTACCTGAAAGTCCTTTTAGTTACTGTTAAGTGGAATTCTCTTAGACTTGATTGAGATTTGGCACAGAGGCAGACACTGAATAGAATGTCTGGTTTTTTGATCCTATCATTCCTTTGAAGGTTTTCTAATCAACTCGTGTTCCAAAATCATGTTTGTCAAGATTGCAGGTTGGTTGTATTGGAGTACTCATGGGTTTGCATTCATCCATGTTGAACTTTTTGAGAAGTTCTTCGATTTACTTGGTCTGATGGATCAGTACTCCATCTTGATTCTGTTGGATTTGAATTCCCAAGAAAACTTGAGTTCTCCCATCATACTCATTTGGAATTCATTTTGCATCATCTTAGCAAATTATTGACACAACTTGCCATTAATTGAACCAAATATTATATCATCTACATATATTTTTTCTATAAGAATGTCATTTTTAGATGTTTTCTGAACAATGTAATGTCAACTTTTCTTCTTACAGAATTATTTTCATGTAAGAAGTTACTCAGTTTGTCATTCTAAGCTCTTGGTGCTTGTTTCGGACCATATAATGATTTTTTATGTTTGAAGACATAGTCTAGAAACTCGTCATTTTCAAATCTTGGAGGTTGTTTGATATAAACTTCCTCATTTATGTATCCATTTAAAAATTCACTTTTTACGTCCATTTGATACAAGATATTATTGTTAAAGGTAGCAAAAGATAATAAGTTTCGAATAACCTCTAACCTTGCCACCAGAGCAAATGTCTCGGTGTAATCTATACCTTCTTGTTGACTATAGCCTTTGGCTACTAGTATAGCTTTGTTTCTCACAACTTTTCCCTTTTCATTCAGTTTATTTCTGAACACCCATGTAGTTCTAATGGGTTCCTTATCCTCTGGTCTAGGCACAAGATTCCAAACATCATTCCTTTTGAATTCATTTAATTCTTCTTGCATTCCCAAGATCCACCCTTTGTCTGAAAGAGCTTCATCCACAAAGGTTGGTTTTTGTTCAGAATGTATGCCAAATAGAGAAGTCACCTTAAGAGCATATCTTGTCTTTAGTGGATCATATGAATTTCCAATTATCAGAGTGGTTGGATGTGATGATTTATATTTCCATCCATTACTTGGTTTTGAAGGTCCTTAACTTGCCTTGTTATTAGCATTCCTATCCTTTGGTATATTTAAGGAGGTTTTTCCCTCTAATGGTTCCTCTGAATTACTCTTATCCTCTAATTTTTTAGTTTCGTCTGTTTTGACCATTTCTTCTGTTTTGTTTGATTCTTCTGATTTATGAGTTCCCTCGGATTGCTTGATTCCTCTGGTTCTTGAGTTCCCTTATATACTCTGTAAACTTTTGACCTTTTAGAATATCCCAAAAGAATGCATTTTTGTGATCTAGAGTCAAAATTTCCAGGTTTTTCTTTTGTATTTAAAATATAACAAATACAACCAAATTGGCAAAAATAGGAAATGTTGGGTTTTCTATTTTCCATAATTCATATGGTGTTTTATTAAGTATAGGTCTAATAAAAATTATATTTTGAATGTAGCGTGCATTATTTATTGCCTCTGCCTAGAAATATCTTGCAACATTCATCTCATTTAACTTGGTTCGTGCCATTTCTTGAAGAAATCTATTCTCTCTTTCCACGACACCATTTTGTTGAGGTGTTTCGGGAGAAGAAAAATTGTGTGAAATCCCATTTTCTTCACAAAAACTTTCAAATACTTTTTTTCTTTCGAATTCTCCTCCATGATTAGTTTTAAATGTTATAATTTGAAGACATTTCACACTCATTACTTGTTTACAAAAAACAATAAATACTCTATGACAATCATCCTTATTTCTTAGGAACTTTACCCAAGTCCATCTAGTTTAATCATCAACTATGACAATATCATATTTCTTTCCATTTATAGAGGCGGTTTGCAATGGCCCAAAATCTATAAGCAAGAGCTCAAGGGGTTTGGTAGTAGAAACAAAATTCTTAGAGGAAAAAAAGGTTTTTGTTTGTTTTCCTATTTGACAAGCTTCACACAAAACTTCTGTTTTGAATTTAAGGTTAGGCAACCCTCTAACAAGTTGAAGTTTATTTAATTTTGGGATTAATCTTAAGTTGGCATGGCCCAATCTTTTATGCCAAATTAATTGTTCTTCATTTATTGATATTAGGCACTTATCCTCTTATTTTTCTAAATTTGAAAGATTTATTTTGTACAAGTTATTCTGCCTCTGGCCTGTAAAGAGTACATATCCATCCTTTTGACTAATTGCTTTGAATAATTTTTGATTAAAAATAATATTATAACCATTATCACTTAATTGACTAATACTTAACGAATTATGTTTAAGACATTGAACAAATAATTTTTTTTAATGAAGGGTAAAGATCCATTACCAATTGTACCATGTCAGATTATCTTTCCTTTATGGTTTCCTCCAAATCCCACAGTTCGTCCTTAATGATCAGGTTTTGGAACAAAGACTTTTCGTTTGTCATATGACGCGAGCACCCACTGTCTAGAAACCAAGGTTTGAGTTTCAACTTTGCTAATGAAAACATCTGCAAGAGGAAAGATTTTGTTTTTAGGTACCCATATCTAATTGGGTCCTTGTTTGTTAGTCTTTGTAGGTTTCCTAGTTTTCCACGTTTTTAACATGGGACATAAGACTTTGTTATGCCCCTTTTTAGAGCATAATATGCAAACTATCTCTGGTGGGATGGTATCCTCTATTAGTTCTTCAAAGCATAATCATCTTTTACCATTCCTAATGACACCATAAATCATTAAGGCCATCTTACTTCTTTCAATGCTATTTTTTCAAAAAGTTTTGAAATGATAATTCATACTTGACAGAGTTACAATTCTTATCCTCTAAAGGTTCATACTTTTTGTCACTTAGAACCAAATTTTTTCTTTTAAGTTATTCAAATTCTTTCTCAAGAAGGTTATGTTTTTTTTAGTTAAATCAATGTAACTTCTTCTTAAAAGTTTTAGTTTTAAAGACATAATTTGGTTTTTATTTAAAAAAATCCTCTACTTCTTCATTGGAGTCTGAGTTAGAGTTTGATTGCATGTTGGCCATTAGTGCCATGTTTGCATATTCCTTATCATTAGAGGATTCTTCCAAGTCATCCCATGTGATAAGACCCTTCTTCTTAGTCTTTTTTTTTTTTTCTTTCTTCGGATTTCTATGTTTAGAACATTCAGACTTATAATGTCTTCAAAGCATATCACTTTCCTTTTATCAATTCCTCTTTCTTTGTTCTGAAATTTCTTGAAGTCCATTCGAGGAAAAGATTTTTTTTTATGCCACAAACGCTTAATTCTTCTGGAAATGAAAGATAATTCTTCAGCCTCCGAGTCCTCATTTTGTTCATCTAAATCATCATCGTTATCATCCTTTGACTCATCAATTGTTTATAAGGCTCTCTTGTCTTGTGATCTAAGAGCCAATGATTTTTGCTTTTTCTTTAGGTCATCCTTTGCTAGTTCTAATTCATGTGATCAGAGTGAACTTATGAGTTCTTCTAGATGCAGACAATTTAGATTATTTGTGTACGGTAAATTTTTTTTGATATATGTTTTAATGACAACAAACCTTATAAAATAAATGATTATGTTTTATGAATGGTGATCTACTAATGATTGCACTTGAGTTTTATTTAAGGAACACAAATTGTATATGTGAACAAGCAAGAAGCCATTCACATCATCAAAGTGCATAAGTATCTACTCAATAATAAAAGAATCTCAAAAAAGAATATCTCATATTTCAATCATTCAAGAGAATGATTATTACATCTTCAAGACAACATCTTCATGAAGAAGGTGATCAAATAAATTCATACAACAATCAAGATCACACCATGTTATAGATAAAAGAAAATCATGTCTTAACTAAATTGGAAATTGATGACTAGATCATTTTGGTTTATAACTAGATCATTTTGGTTTATTAAAAACAACTTTCTGGAAAAGCAAGATCATTCTGGTTTATTAAAAACAACATTCAGGAAAAGTAAGATCATTGTGGTTTATTAAAAACAACACTATGGAAAAACGAAGATCATTCTGGTTTATTAAAAACATCAGTTTGGAAAAACAAAGACCATTCTGGTTTATTAAAAACATCAGTTTAGAAAAACGAAGATCATTCTGGTTTATAGCAAGATCATTCAGGTTTATTAAAAACAACATTTTGGAAAAGCAAGATCATTCTGGTTTATTAAAAACAGTAGTTTGGAAAAACGAAGATAGTTCTAGTTTATTAAAAATAGCAGTCTAGAAAAACCAAGATCATTATGGATTACGAATTTACCAAACTTATTTATACAAGATCATTCTAGACATGTTTATTCCAAGAGATTAACAGAGGCAAAGCAAAATATCAAGAACGATAGCAAGATCAATCTCTAGATTGATGGCTGAAGAAACAAGTACAACTAGGCCGAAGAACGTTATGTTTTTACAAAAGAGCATTCCGGTTATTCTCTTTTAAAGACAAAATTAAAACATATCATTTTCCACAGTCCAAACCATCATTTAAATAGTATCAAGATTGCTCAAATCAATGGTGAAGCCCAAAACTCAAGTTGAATGCTCAAAAGAGGAAAACAACCTCAAGATTGATCTCCAAATTGATGAGTTGTGAGAAAGGACGCAAATACATTGTACTTACAATATTATGCAGAATGATCTGCATAATTCTGATTTGAAATAGTACCAACTGACATTTCACAGCTCATTCACTCACTCATTCACGTTTATCATCAGACTTAAAAGCAAGAACGTCCTTCATTTGTCTAGAACGTTATGGACAATAATATAAACATGTGTTTAATTGCTTTAAAATATATGTAACACTTCAGAAGTGTGTCTAACGACTATATTTAGTTTAAACTGAATATTCAAAGTCTATGAATTGAAGATCAATTGGAAGATGAAGGTAAGAGTTCAATTTACAAATCTACCAACACCTGTTCAAGTAATAACAATTCAAAAAATCTTCAAGCAAACTCTAACTCTCTTCACTATATTTGTGGATCATCATTTACTGAGTTTGTCTTTATTTCTCTCAAACAATTATCGAGAAGTTTCAAGACCCCAAACACTTTTATCATACACATCATTTGTAACTCAACTTTATCTTTTATGTTGGATTGAGAGTGTTTGTAAAAATTCTTTCAAGGCTGAAAGTTGATTGTAAAAACCCTTTTTGGGTTGAAAGGTGAATGTTGTAATTGATCAAGGTGTGATCAAGAGAAAAGGTGTGAAGGAGAACATTTTGGTTCTGAAGCACATAGTGAAAATCTCACGGTTGTGAGGACTAGACTAGCCCAAGTTAGGTGAACCAGTATACTAATTTGTTTTATTTACTTCTAACATATCCATAACATTCTGGACATTCTGTTTCAACCAAGATTGATCTTGAGTTAATTTAAATTAAGCACAGGAATCAAAATTTTTAAAAGGGTCACAATTCAAATCTTCCTTTCTTGTGATTGACATTGCTATTGCACTTTGACTCTTGTATTTCATTGATTTTTAATCTCCATTTATTTGGAAGACTTCTAAGAATTTTCTTAATATGGTCTGTTGTAGCATAGCTTTTCTCCAATACCTTTAGGCCAGAAACCAATGTTTGAAATCTTGAAAACATTGTCTCAATTTTGACTTGGTGATCAAAGCAATTTGGAAAATAAAAGCGATGGGAAAAAGAAGAACACACAAGGAATTTTATATTGGTTCACCATAAACCTGGTTGGCTATGTCCAACACTTTCACTTAAAGGATTTCTTCCAGTAATTCAACCTGAATTACAACAAACTCCTTAACCTCACCAATTAAGTCTACCCATCGTAAGGCAAATACAACAACCACTATCAGGCCAATTTACAAGAATTTTTTTTGTAAATGTTTAAATCTCAATGAGAGGATATGTATGTGTCTAACATTCTAACACTTAAATGAATATATTTTTTTACAACTGCTCAATATTTAAAGTAGGATAAATTTTGTGTGTCAATGTTCTTCAAAATTCCAAGTCCAGACTTTGATTTGATGTTTGTCAATCCAAATTTTCTTAATTTTTGCAAAGTAGTTTGATGAGAAGATCGAATCCCACGGAAGGCAAAAACTCGTTATTTCCACTGGGTGGTGAGGGGGGACGAGAAGATCGTGAGGTAGCATCTCCAGTAACGGTAATGGCTGGGGTGTTACAAAAACTATCTTGATTCCAACAAAGCATGCTTCTGTTTAGCATGTCTCTGAAGTTTGAAACATGCCTGTAAAACACCTACTACAATAACTCTGAACCTTATATTCAAGTTGCCTCTAAAGCTCTAGTTCCGCTTGCTACGAAGACTGTAACATGCTCCAAGAAACTTATTTGTAATAATTCTGCTTATAAGAAGCATCACATAACCAAGTTTCACCCCTTTGTAACCCAGCCCGTTAGTGGCTATTTTGCCTCAATGACTTGTAAGTTTTTCAAGTTGGAAGTTGAGAATAGTTAATTTGTAGGGTCAAGGTGTTGTAATGCCTTAACTATATGTAGATTTCATGCTAGAAGTTGAGAAAAGTGACTTATAGGGCCAGGTGTTTTAATTCAGGTTCTGAATTAGTGGATAAATTCTTCTGTGTGAATGGACTGGACATAGCTGTCATGTTGGTAGTGAACCAGTATAAATCCTGGTGTTATTATTCTCTCTACCCTGTTACTTTGTTTTATTGCTGCCTTGGTTCTGTTATATCTATTCTAGTATCCCGAACTAGATTTTTTAAAAGAAGTTTTTAATAAAGAATAATACAATTCAATCCATTTTCTCGTGTTTATGCACCTTCAATTGGTACTAGAGCTCGGTCTCAAGGCTGAGCACTTTACAGTGTTTGACAAAATATCCACTTTTCAACATGTCTTGTTTTTGTTATGAAGCCTTAAGAGGAAACATCAATAGACCCCCTTGTTTGATGGAGAGCGCTTTGAGTACTGGAAGGATAGACTTAGAAGTTTCTCTATGTCGCAAGATGTTGAGCTTTGGGATTTAGTTGAAGATGCGTACACCGCTCCTACCAATGAAGATGGTACTGAAGTATCTAGAAATGAGATGAATGCTGATCAAAAGATGTATTACAAGATGCATCGTAAAGCCAGAACTTTTATGATGAAGACGATCACATTCAAGGAGTTTGACAAGTGCACCAAAAAGGATACAACTAAGAGTATCTATGATGCTCTTGTTCAAACTTATGAAGGAAACAAGTAGGTCCTAGTAACAAAAGCTAATCTTCTGGTAAGAAAAGTGTCAGCTTTTTCAGATGAAGGAAGATGAAGACATTGAGTCTATGTTTATACAAGTTTAAGACTCTGATATCAGGGTTAAAAGTGCTTTAAAAGAACTACACAACTGCATATCATGTGAAGAAGATTCTTAGGAGTTTGCCTAACAAGTGGAGACCCAAGATCACAGCTACTGAAGAAGCAAATGACCTAAACAGTCGTGTCTGGAAAATTTAATCAGCTCTCTCAGGTCTCACAAGATTTAGCTTGCATAGGATGAGCCCAAGAAGAAGTAGAAGATCGCTCTGGCTCTCAAATCCAAGGATAAAAAAGCTCCACAATCAACAACAAAATCAGAAGATAATAATTCAGAGGATCAAAATAAAGACTTAGAGGATAAGGAGCTTGAATACATCTCCAAAATGATTCAGAGGATGTGGCACAACAAGAAGAATTCTTACCCTTGAAGGGATTTCACGTAGTCGAGCAGAAGAAAGGATGATAAATCTGACAAGAAAAATATCACTTGCTATGTGTGAAATAAACCTAGTCATCTCAGATCCAAATGTTCAAATATAGAGAAAAGGAAGTTCTATAGGAAAGATTCCAAGTCTAAGAAGAAGGTTCTGATGGCTACATGGGATGAATCTGATGAATCCTCTGATGATGAAGAGCAAGCTGATATGGTTCTGACGGCACATGCTGACTCTGACTCTGGAAATGAGTCTGTGGATGAGGAAATTGAGGTACTCTCTAATTTATCTCGTACTGAGCTTATTTACTGTTATAAATGATTTTTTAAATAAAAATTACTTTAAACTAAAAGCTTTGAGAAAAATTAATACAAATTTGATTAAAATTTACAATTCTCTCCAAAATGATTTTGAAAACTTAAAAGAGAAAATATGACTCTGAATAATAAAATTATTTCAAAACCTTCAGAGGAAATTATTTGTAACTCAGTCAAATATGAAGTAGCTTTTTAAGATTTCCTGGCAAACAACATAGGTAGAAGCAAGCTTGCATCTATGATCTATGGTGTTAATAGAAATAATAAGAGAGCAATTCGTTTTAAAGAAATAATGGTTAAACTCATGTTTATTCCCTCTGATGATATGTGTACTATCTGCTCCAAGAAAGGTCACACCATAATAACTTGTCCTATGGTAAAAACATGGAAATACAAGAAACCTTTCTCAAGTAACAAACCAAGACCCAACAAATTTGGGTACTAAAGGACAATTTTTTTTATCTTGGAGATGCCCTTAGCAGCAAAGTTGAAATACCAGTTATGGTGCATGGACAGTGGATACTCACAAGACCTGACTGTGGTGAAAGGAGGACTAATCACCACAATATACATCAGAAGAACAAAACTATCAAATGAACGAGAACTGTTAAAGGAATCAAGAGTATTAGAGGAACTAGAATTGGCAGAGGAACCTGATACATCAACTAAATAAAATTTTTCAAAGGAACAATCAAAATCAAAAGATATCCCTGAGCACTCCAATCAAGTTCATTAAGAATTCAAATCTGGATGGAAATATAAATCTCTTCATCTAGAATCTCTGATAAGAGGATGTGCAGGCACTAAAACATTTTGGTGCTACGACAACGCCTAATTTTATGGTAAAAAATTCGTTCTTGTAGAGTCAAATAGAGAACGTTTTTATATTTCGTTGTAGTAGAACAATAAATTTTATAATTTCTACAGCAACAGTTCATAACCGTTCTTGTTGTTTACTGATAAATTTATGCAACATCTAATAATTGTTCTTGTTTAGTTTTTAATAAAACCGTTCTTATAGCCAAATTAAAAAAAATTCCCTAATATTTCTTTATCGTGCGCGCTTATCTTTGGAGAAAAATCCTTTCTTCTCCTTTGCAAACTCTCTCAGCAAATAGTGTTAGCGCAAATCCTCTCTTCTCTCTCGCATAATCTATTACACAAATCATCTCTACTCTCTCTCGCAAAATAGTGACCCTCTTCTCTCTCGCGTAACCTTCTCTTCTCTCTCTCTCTCTCTCTCTCTCTCGCAAGAACCATATCTTCTTTCTCGCTTAGCCTGGTTTCTGAATGAAAAAGAGGAAAAATATGTGTTGGTGAAGGAAGCTTGTAAATGAACATCGATTAGGGTTTTTCTTTTGACTTGCGAGGTTTGTCCCCTTTTCTCGCAACTCTGCATAGATTACGGTTTCTGCATCGCTCAAGCTCTGCATCGATTAGGGTTTTTATATCCTGTGAGACTTGCAAAACTTCTACCTCTTCGTGACTTGGTGATTTTTGGTATGTATTTTCATCCTTGCTCTATTATCGCTCAAGCTTTGCATCGATTAGGGTTTTTGCTTTTGCATTATTCTAAAATCAACTATGTAATCATCTTGAAATGAATGAATGATGGTTTATGGTTTACTCTAAAAATTAAATTTGATTCTAGGTGACACAAAATTATGATTGAGTTAGGAAGGCTTATTAAAAGCACAAGGTTATAAGTTAGGCTAACCTATCTAATGATCTTTTTGATGCAAACCTAACCCCTCTTGGCTGGAAGCAGGTAATTGCTAGTCAAATTTTTTGAATTTCATGTTTTCAAGTATTTGTGGATTGTGTAACAGCCCCCGCTTTTTTTTTTCAAACAAATTCAAATTTGTAATAAAGAGAGAAATACCTTTAGATAAAATATTTAAGTCGTATCACAATGACAAAAGTCAACAATAACTACAAGCAGCGGAAACGGTTTTGAAATGAAAATCCAAAATATTTAAAACAGAAAAATACACCGAGGATATGAGACCTATCCAACGTAGCTCATACTCTTGGGGTATTCTCAGCAGACACCTGTACAAAAGCACTGCCCTAAGAATTTTAACTTCCCCACGTCATATCAAAAAGTGGTACACGGACCCATCAAAATAAAACTCAAGCTGACAATATATGGTATAGGTACAGTCTTCCAGAATGAAATAAATACAACCACAACAGATAGACATCTAGCCCCTATACAGTCATCTAATCTGATCATGCTACAAAAAAACACTATAACCCAGGTGATCTCCACGCTCCCCGCAGAAATCCTTCTGTCACAGCAATGGTGAGGTAAGTCTAACTCCGTTCCCATCTCCAGAGTACTAACTGGTAGGACGATCTTGATTCTCATCTGAGGGAAAAGCCCAGGTTTCCACAATAATTGTAAAGGTCACCAACCGAAATTAACCAATATCACATAACATTTAAATTTTAAATGCACAAATAACCTTTCAACTTAGCATACATCTAGATAGGGTTTTCATATGCCAAACATGCCTAATCAAAGTTGAAAAATGAAGTTTTTAACCAAACTGCACTGTCGTATTCGAATACAGCATCCTCGTATCCGAATACAACTGTTAAAATGGCAAAATTTCAGTTTTGAAAATGTTTCGATATCATTCAAAGATTACCACATAAAGTCAATCAATAACACTAATCAAACATGGCACAATCAAAAACCACAATCGAGTATGTATATACAACCATCACAGTATATCAAACATGACTGGTGTGCCAAGCACTCTAATGCAATGCGTATATGCCAATGCACATGATTTCAGAATTCCAAACCAAAACCCTCCTCGAAAGGCGTAAATCATAATTGTATATCCTCTCACATACCAGTACTAATTATCAAGGTGCAATCTCTCACAGATCAGCACGATTTACTATCGTACAACCTCTTAGAGACCAACACAATTTTCTATGCGTGCAATCACTCACAGATCAACATGACTTACAAGAGTGCAATCTCTCACAGATCAGCACGGCGCGAAAATCCTCGCAAGGATAGGATGAACCAACTATTCACATGGCATCATCTAGTGGCCCATCACGATTACCACTATCACCATGGCACCATCGCGGTCACCATGTACTATGAATGCATGAGCACACTCTAACTCTTTTCAACACAACCACTAAGTAAATGCAGCGTGTAAAAGATTACCCATTTTTAATGCTCATTTAACACTAATGATTTTTCAAATTCAACACAGAGCATACTCAAATATATTTACTCATAATCCCGCAATTCACACCAAACCACATTAATTCATTTTTTCCACAAAATCACCAAATTTAAAACTCCATATTCTCAAACATAAACTACCAATTTCATCAATTCATTTTCCACAAAATCCACACATAAATCACATCTAAAAAATTCATAATATTAATTATGAACACCTAAACCACCAAATTTAATCTCCAAAATTTTCAACCATAAATAACCAAATTTAAAACTCCACATTCTCAAACATAAACTACCAATTTCATCAATTCATTTTCCACAAAATCCACACATAAATCACATCTAAAAAATTCATAATATTAATTATGAACACATAAACCACACCAAACATGAATCACCACAACAACATTAATATATCAGAGTTCTCTCCACCGCTAACTCGGTGCCAACGGTCTCGATTCCTTTTCGAGACTCAAGGAGCTAACTTCATAAACATAAATATTTATAACAATTTGTTCACAACTAAAATTTATCCAACCACAACAAAATTCCCAAAATTATATCTTTTTCAGACACCAAACTTTTACAACCAAATAATCTGCATTAATTAAAAACTCTACATTTCCAAACATAAACCACAAAATTAAATCTCCAAATTTTCTACCATAAATCACCAATTTAAATCTCCAATTTTTTCAACCATAAATCACCAATTTAAATCTCCAAATTTTCAACCATAAATCACAATTTAAATCTCCAAATTTTCAACCATAAATCACCAATTTAAATCTCTAAATTTTCAACCATATATCACCAATTTAAATCTCCTAATTTTTACCCATAAACACCTTAAATTCATTTTCCACAAATCTACACCTCAAACACATCAAATTTATTTTCCACAAATTCACATATAAGGTCCTAAATGAAAACTAAAAGTTTGGAAGGAGCCCTTACTTTAACGATAGCTTAAACAACCGATTACGGCACCGCGATTAATTCTGGTGAAAACTTCGTTCGCGACGTCGCTTCCAAAGTTGGTTCACTAGTACCGTAGCGTGGAGGTGAACAACTTTCCTTTCTATCACTTCGCGTTGCAACTCAATTGACAAATAATTTTTTTTTGCAATTAGAGATATTTTTAACAAAACAGTCCGGTAATAAATTCTCCGTAACGTAATTAAATTATTTCTTGTCAAATAATTTTAAACGGTCTCAAAAAGATATTTTTGACATTTAACACACAAAATACCATTAAAATTGGCTAAAAGCCTCAGAATTCAACACCAAAAATATACTAAAATTGCATAAATTAAAATTTAAAACTAAGGGTCTTACATTCTACCCCCCTAAAATTAGTTTCGTCCTCGAAACTAAGCGTTGATAAACAACTCCGGGTGTTGTTCCCTCATCTTGCTCTCCAATTCCCAAGTCGCATTTCCGGTAGTTGGGTTCCAAATAACTTTGACCAACAAAACATCCTTGTTCCTGAATCGCTTAATCTTCTTGTCATCAATTCTCAAAGGTAGTTCTTCGAATGACAAATTATCCTTTAGTTGTATTGTGTCCGGTTCTATCACATGCAACGGATCTGCAAGGTATTTCCTTAATTGCGACACATGAATCACGTCGTGAATATTAGACAGTTTTGGAGGCAAAGCAATTCGATAAGCTACCGGTCCAATTCTTGCAGAAATCTGATATGGTCCAATAAATTTAGGAGTCAATTTCTTCGATTTCAAGGCTCTACCAACTCCATTCGTAGGCGTGACTCTCAGAAATACATGGTCACCTTGCTCGAATTCTAGAAGTCTGCGACGCTTGTCCGCATAACTCTTCTGACGATCTTGTGGAATCTTCATTTTCTCCTTTATCTTCTTTACCTTATCTATAGTCTGTTGCACCATCTCAGGTGCTACAATCATACTTTCACCGTCCTTATATCAACACAAAGGCGTTTGAAACTTGTGCCCATATAAAGCCTCATATGGTGCCATTCCAATACTTGTGTGAAAACAATAGTTGTAGGTAAACTCAACCAACGGGATTACATCATCCCAGCTTCCTCTATCATCTAGTACACAAGCTCTCAAAAGATCTTCCAAGGACTGATATGTTCTCTTAGTCTGTCCGTCAGTTTGTAGATGGTAAGCCGCACTCAACCTTAGTTTCGTTCCCAACGCATCATGCAATGCTCCCCAAAAGTGTGACGTGAATTTTGGATCACGATCTGATACGATGCTTGACGGTACTCCATGTAATCTCACAATCTCAGCAATGTAGATCATAGTTAGCTTATCTTCCTTATAGGTGGTCTTTACTAGTAAAAAGTGTGCGGATTTAGTCAATTGATCCACTATCACCCATATAGAATCATTCTTTCTCCTTGTTTTCGGCAATCCAGTTATAAATTCCATGGAAATGTTGTCCCACTTCCACTCATGTATATTTAAAGGTTGCAACATTCCAGCAGGTCACTGATGTTCCACTTTCGCTTTCTGGCAAGTTAGACAAGTTGGTACATACTCCGCTGCAGGTTTAGGAAAACTAGAGGAACTTGGAAAACCAGAGGAATAAAAAATATCACAGGAACTGAACAAAACAACATAGGATAAGATTATCAACGTCAGACCAAGTCAAGATCCTCCAAAAGCTAGTACTAGATGAAAGTACAAGTCATCCAGACTATCTGATTATTGGGAACATCAATGATCCTCAGAAGACCAGATCAGCCCTTAATGACACTTCTTTGTTTGGTTTGCAATCAGTGTTTGAGCCTACCAATGTTGATGAAGCTCTGGCACATGATGTATGCATTCTGCCAATGCAATACTCAAATGTTACCGAAGAAGCATAAACTAGAAGTTTACAAGCTTTATGAGAGTAACATTTATGTTTTCTGTGATAATACATCAGCTCTGTTTAACTAAAAATTCCATTATGCATTCTAGGGAAAAGCATATAGAAATCAAACATCCTTTTTTTGTTTTTGTCCAAAAGGGTATTTTAAACATTCAAGTTGGCAACACTGTTCATCAGTGGGCAGATTCCTTTACAAAACCCCTTGCTGAGGAAATATTTGATTTTATTAAGAAAAATCTAAACATGGTTTTTAATTCGGAATGATGTTCTAGTTTATGTATGCATTGCCTCTCGTATAATAGAATTAGTAGTTAAAAATGGAATTGGTACTGACTTTCTAATCATTTGCAATTCAATCTTGTTGTTTGTGTATTGTTTATGTGGAATGCTCCGAGTGACAACCATTCACTCTTTTTGTCTAATGAGGTTTAAAGCGGGGAGTATATACTCTGATTTAAAATTGTATATACTATGAGTTAAAACATTTTAAAAGGGGGAGTATATTCTTTGGAAAAGTGTTAGAATGTTTCTTATAACTCTTACATTTAAATACATGCAAAGAGTTAGGGGAGCTTTGCTGATTGTAATTGCTTTACTTTGTTTTTATTGTTTAATAAATTGTTCAAAAGAATTAATGTTTTCTCATAATCAAAAAGGGGGAGATTATTGGAACCAGGTTGGTTCTAGGAACAATTCCTTCATTATGTTTTAATGATAACAAAGGTACTTTGTGAGAACAATTTATTGCACTAATGATTTCATTTAGGGTGTAGTAAATAAAACTAAGAAACAGAGGAAATGATGCCAGAGGAAGATATCCGAGGAACTGAAGATGTCAAAGGAAAGGAAGACATCAGAGGAAACAAAGATGCTAGAGGAAACGAAGACATCAGAGTTAAGTCAAGTCAAAGGAAGTCAACGCTGTGACACCCTAAACACCAAAATAATATATAATAATTTATACTAGATTTTTTGAACAAAATTCGCAGCGGATAAATAAAAACTCTTTAATAAACTTTTATAAGTTATTTAGGATATCACATTCCTCAAATTCAAAATGAACACTTTAAATTTTTTCCTCTTATAAAACAATTCAATCTCCATAAACTTGACTTAATTAGAATTTCTTAATTTAATTCCAAAAACTTACTAGTACTTATAAGATTTTCATACAAAAAGTCGTTTCTAATAAAAAGGTAAAATACAATTTACAACTCATATTCCCGGTATCACCTATCAGAGCGGGGCTTCTCCCAAACTTGAACTTCAAGACTCACTAACCTGTAATAACTGCGATTTCACAAACGCAGAGCCAAGCCAGTCAAACACAAACAACGAAGGAGGTGAGTTTTGAAATCATGTTGAGAGTATAATATAAGTGTGAAGAACACGCAAACAATCATAATAGATCGTATCATAACCACATTACGATATATCAAAATATTCAAGCATATAATACCATATTATAACATCAAAATCACTTAAAAATAATAATTATCTCATTATAATATGCATTAAATCATCTCAGAAACTATTATTACTTTTGAAACACATCAATCACAACAAAACAATCACAAGAAAATGCAATGATATGCATGAGCTTAGAATCTACTTCACAATGTGGTACCATTCTAACTCTGAAGTATTTGGTTAGGAGGCTTGATACTATGCCACCATCCCGGTGGACGGACAATTCAAATTGGCCCTGTCCTCATAGATTCCCTCAACTTAACCCGAGACACATATACGCGACATTTGAGGTAAACATGTGTTGCATGGTAGCTCCCGACATTTGGAGTGCTACCTCCAAGTCACCTAAGAATTCCCCACCCGAATACCTCCAAGGTCTAACAATCTTGCCTTAAGACTCAACAGTAGAACGCCACGATCAGGCTTATTCAGTTGTACTTCCCGGAATCACTTCACAAATTCTCAATATTTATTTTCTCCCCTCGTTGGCCTATGATACTCCATTAAGACCGTCATCTCAAACACAAATTTTATAACATCACTGTCATTAATCACACATCATCATCACATAAACTCACCACAAATTTATAGCATCACTATCATCAATCATATATCATCACATAAACTTATCACAAATTTATAACATTACAATTATTAATCATACAACATCATCATCACATAAAATTATCATAACACATCCATCTTTTATTATCACATCACATAAACTCATCTAATAACACATATACATAAAAGTAATTCGACACCCAATATCACAATAATATCAAATACCGCACATTTTAAGAAATTAAATCCATCAACACTTTACAATTATTTCTATTCTATATTTTAATCTCACAATTTCCATATTTGCACATTAATTAATTTATCCCTCAAAGGGCTACTGCCATACGTAGTGAGCCCCAGATGAATCGTTGGGAAATACGGTTTTCCCGTTCATTGCACAATATATTATACTCATGAATTCAAACGCTCTCTCACCCGTTACCTTATTCATCGCTTTCACACACGAATACAAGTCCACATGAAAAAAGCATTTGTTCTTTGACTCATTGTCCTTCAATCGATCTAACTCGATAGTTTATAGGTAAACGTCAAAAATAAATTATGATAACAAACTCTAAAAACTAAATTCCAAAATTCGGTCAAGGAAACTTACCATAAGTCAGAAAAACAATCAGTAGATAATTTCACTTGGTCGTTTTGGCGTTGGTTTCACTCAAATCACACTTACGGTGAAGAAGAACGATGTAAATTAAGGAATTTTAGAAACGGAGAAGTTGGGTATTTTAAAGAGAAATTGGGATGGTTAAAAATATGAGAAAGTGAGTTTATTTGACTAAATTAGTGAAACAACATACTGAAATTTGGACGAAAACGGAGAAAGTTTTCTAAAACAGATAACAATGACTGGTGTGAATTTGTTGGTAAAGATGGTGTCGCCGGCTTGTGTTGCTATCACTTGTATGGTTGCCTTCTCTTTCTCAATTTTTGGTTTTGTTTTGTTTTTTATTTATTATTATTTAATTAAGTTTTCCTATGCATATGGGTATAACATATAAAACACATTTTATTCATTTCTTTTATTTATTTTTTTTTTTAAAAAACCCAACAATTATCAATACTAATTTTTTTCAACATTTTTTAAACACAATCTCATTAATAAAACATTACTAATATTTCATAACTAATATATGATAAATTAGAGTGATTAAAATAATTAACCTTTTAAAAAAATACATATTATTAACAATCTAAACTCTCATAATCAAATTAATCACTATAATTATACTTATTTTTCAAAATACTCATGTTATAATAATATATCATTAAAGAATAGTCAAAATTATTAAATAAATAAATATAACAACAATATTTTATGTTAATTACTAAATCATAATAAATATATATATAAAATCACAATTCCAAAATAAGTATATAAAAATAAAGAAAATCAAACACAATATTACTACTATCTCATGATAGTTATTTATAAAATAAATAATTAAAATAAGATATATTTAGAAATAATTAAATATACTTAAGTGCACATTTAATATTTGTCAAACACACAAGAAAATATTATATTAATTACCAACTCACATATACATGTAAAATCACCTAAATCTGATTCTTTAAATTATTTACACTAATATAATATTATTTTTAGAAAAATATATAAAATAACAAAATATAACATTTATTATTCATATAAAATTAATCATAAAGAAAAGACACCTATGAAGAAAATTAATCATAAAACTAATCAACATGCTTTGGGGTGTTACAAATGCTATTTAACACCAAATTAACACCAAATTAATTATCTAAAATCCTATTTAATTAATAAAATAGTTTATTATAAAATTTGGGGTGTTACAAATGCAACGTTCATGCTTTGGTTATTACACGCGTTGTTGTGTGTGCGCATCTGCGTCTGAAGATTTTCCTCTGAAGCATCTACCTAGTGTGCCTCTAATGCTTCTAAGCATGCCTCTCTTTAGCATGCCTTTGAAGTTTGAAGCATGCCTTTGGAGCCCCTACTACAGTAACTATGAAGCTTCTATTTGAGTTGCCTCTAAAACTCAAGATCCGCTCGCTATGAAGACTTCAAATTGCTCCAAGATTCTGTCTCAGATACGCATCATGCTCTGAAGTTGCACTGACTCTGGAGTAGCAACAAGGTGGCATTGATCATGCCACTAATTCGAAGTCATGCAGTTCTTCCCCTGCCTCTAACTACCTGAACCAAGCAACACAACATCTGACTCCTATGATCAAGTCATGTTCTTTAAGAAAGTAAACAACTCTGATGGTAAGTCAACTCTCTGATGAAGACTGAGTTGTTTCATAATTCTGATGATAAAAAAACAAATTATGTTATTTTCCCACTACTCTTAAACAAGCGTATGCTTAGAAGATTCAAGGAGAACTATTTTCCCGCGCTATTTAGACATTCTCGCACATAATCATTCTAGAAGATTTGATTAAATATTAGTTTTGGAATTAATCAAGCTTCAACGATCATATTCCCAAATCATATTTATCAAGATTTATTTTTTCTGAAGATCTCTTTTGACATCGCATGAGAAATATATGCTCAAAAGATTCAAGGAGAATCATTTTCAAGCACTATATGGACATTCTCACACATAATCATTCTAGAAGATTTGGTTGAAGATTTGTTTTGGAATTAATTAAGCTTCAATGATCATATTCTCAAACCGTATCTATCAAGGTTTATTTTTTGTGGAGATCTCTGTTGACCCAGCGTAAGGAAGATACACTCATAATTTGTTTGGGAAAGTATTGAAACCCTAATTCATGCTATATAATGGATCAATTATGAAGAAGAAAACATAACACAACAACTAAGAAAACCATATGACATTCATTCAATTACTTAGTTTCAAGGTTTCAGTTTCAAAGCAAAGACATTCATTCAATTTATATTACTTAGTGCTTAGTGCTCCATTTTTAGTGTGTAATTCTTTGTAATCATTTTGCTTAGAAGATGCAACACAGAACCTAGTTTCACCCCTTTGTAACTCAGGCCCTTAGTTGCTATTTTGCCTCCACGACTTTTAGTTTTTCAAGTTGGAAGTTGAGAAGACTTGACTTGTAAGGTCAAAGTGTTTTAGTGCCTCAATGATCTATAGGTTTTGAGCTTGAAGTTGAGAATAGTGTCTTGTAGGGTCAGGTGTTGTAATTCGGGTTTTGGATTAGAGGATAAATCCTTCTGTGTTAAAAATTATTCTAACCTTGGTAGTGAACTAGTATAAATCCTAGTGTTATTCTGCCTTGTGCCTTGTTAGTTTGTTTTATTGTTGCCTTTGTTTTGTTATATCTATTCTAGCATCCTGAACCAGATTTTTTGAAAATAAGTTTTTAATAAGGCCAAACACAATGCAACCCCCCTTCTAGTGTTTTTGCACCTTCAATTGAAGTCTCAAATGTCAAATCATAAAAATTTATTTGCGGCGATATATGTTTTCATGAGTTTTGATAGTTCATACTTCTCTCTATTATCCTAGTTGATGAGTTTTGTGCCTAAACACTTAATTTTTCTATGTTATGTGATATTCTGACATCTACCATTGCTTCAGAACTATCATTTTTTCTCTATAATTGTTTCCTTGTAATTTATACGTAGACTAAGGTAATTTTCTTGGTGCCTTATAAACGGTTGCCTACTGATCATAGCACTTGGGCACATGTTTCTATCTTTTTATTTTGGTATTTTTTAAAATCACTTTATAGCTTAGAATAATTTTTTAGCTTGTTTCTAAACTTTGGGTTGAAATTGAATTATAATTTTATTATTTGCATTTTAACCCCTGCTCGTTTTGAAAGCCATAACTTGAGCTCTGGATATCAAATTGAGGCATGCGAGCAGTCGTTGGAAAGCTAACAATCAGAGCTACAACTTTTGTGTTGGAAAAAAATCTCAATGCCGAAACCTACTGAACCTAAATTACAGATTTCGTAATTTGGACCTTTGTAATAATTTAAATAGCAGGCTACTTGTTTTAAAAACCCAGAAGCTGGAGCACTATATATTTGGGGTTTCTTTCCTTTCTTGTATCAGACTATTTTTTGGAATCAGAAATCAGAAACATAAACAAACACTTTTTATTTTTAATTCCATGGAAGGCTAAACCCGTAAGGTTAATTCACGAGTTTAGAGTTTCATCACACCTGGAGATTCAGGTTATATCGTCAATTCTGATTCATGATTTTATTCTCGTTTATTTGATTATATTGATATTTTGATTGCTTAAACTGAATTTTAATAGGATCGATTAAATTTATTTGACATAATTTGGTTTCGTTCCTAATTTAATTGAATTATAATTTTGCGACGCTTGAACGTTAATTATAATAATATTTTGATGATTGTGATGCTTAATTCAGTCAACGAAACCGAATTCATATAGGATTGATTACGCTTGTTTGATCAAATCTATAGTCAAATGAGAATAGAATCACGAATTAGGAATTAAACTTATTGATAGAATCTATGATAGGTCCAAAACTCGAATAAGTGGATTAATGGTTTTGCTCATTTGTCTAAACTAAATCATTATAAAAACCCCCAATTTCGAATTTCAAATCGGTTAATATCATTATATCAGGAGTCCTTGCGAAACGACTCGGGTTATCACCCCTTTCTGCACTTATTTTCAGTCGTGTTTGATCCGTGTGCGACAGCGGATCACCTACTATGAATTAATTAACTAAGGTAATTTTCCTAAATCCATTTCATTGTGTTACTTAGCTCTATTACAAGTCAATGGCCCAATATTATTTTTAATCTTAAAACCTTACTTGGTGTTAGGTAAAATCTTAATTTTATGACTTGACAAAATTTTAAGTTTGGGGTAGCTCATGGAATAACAAAATTTTAAGTTTGCGGTAAGGTACAACAGAAGCAATAATAGAAAACTATTGAAAAGAAACAAATGTGTCATCTTGCTAAGTAGTAATTGGGTAAAACGTCATTTGTATTAAAAGTTAAGATGATGCAGTATTCCACTAAGTAGTAATTGGGTGATCCTTAAAACATTATTCATGTCAAAATCTGGATTATAAAACAAAAAGCAAAACAAAGAGGGAAAAAAACCAGGTTTCTGCTCTCTTGTACTTTACTGGTTGGTAGGTTGTCGAAGTCATGGTATGGATTTAAAATGAGAAGTAGGTTTGCCTAACTCCAAGTTGTAAGCCTATTATCCCAAATGACCCACCTTCACCTTGGCCTCATAAAACCCTTAAAGACTTTAGCTAAGTATATGTACAATTTACATTGTGATCCTGTTTAGAACATTTTCAAGCCTATGGTAGTTTAAGCATGTTACAGAATTTGAATGGCCACCCTATTTAAACACTTGAGAGAAATTATTGTGAGAGACTAAAGAGAGAGATGGACTTGATAAATGCACGTTGAATATGTTATTATAAATTGTTTCATTGATAATTTATATGACTTTGAGTTGTTAAGTGACAGTTGAGTATGAAAAATGTTTTTTATCAAGTGAATCTTTTATGATTGAATTTGATATGATATGAAGGGTTAACTTTGTGCTTAATATTGATTTTTATTCTTATTTGAATTAAATTGCTGCTTGAGTACAAGCAACAAATTAAGTTTGGAGTTGTCGTAATTCTTCATGATATGTATGTTTTTAATTATCTTTTAAGTATTTATTTATTTTAGTTCACAGTTTTTATCTACTATAGGATTTATTTAAATAATTTTTTCCTTGTAATTCTTGAACCAATTAGGTATTTATAATTTTAATTAATTCATAACCAAATATTTCGTGTAGTATTTGTTTTATTTTATTGGTTCAATGAAACAAATTAATCGTTTGAGTGGAACGTTACTATTAGAGTTATGAAGTTATTATTGCATTACCTAATGGTAAAAGGATTGCAAATTACCAATAATATTTGATTACTATTATATATATATTATTTCTCGCCAAATAATTTTAAACGGTCTCAAAAAGATATTTCTGGCATTTAACACACAAAATACCATTAAAATTGGCTAAAAAGCCTTAAAATTCAACACCAAAAATATACTAAAATTGCATAAATTAAAATTTAAAACTAAGGGTCTTACATTTCCTTTCAAGAAAAAAAAATCCACGATGGTTACCTAGGATGATTATGATGAATCAGAAACTGAGGAACCTAAAGAAGCTAATATATCACAACACCAAAAATGACATTTTATAGCGCGTCTTTTACACCGCTTATTAAATACAAGCGCTGTTGTATAATTTTTTAAAAATTACGGAGGAGACAACAACACTTTTTTGACAAGTGCTGTGAAAAAACTGTCGTTGCAGGGTCATATAGGGTCACATACGCTTGCACATAATGTTTACAACTCTTTTACAGCGCTTTTTTAAAAAGCGTTGTAAATTGAAGCGTTCTCACATAGCCTTTTACAGCGCTTTTTGAGCGCTTTAAACACAAGCGCTGTAAAATGTAGTGCTCCCACCTTATGTTACATAGCTTTTAAAGTGCTTCTTGTTAAAGCGCTGTAAAAGCCTTGCGCTTTCACATAATAAAATGACCTATTACAGCACTTTTCATACAAGCGTTGTAAAAGGCTTGCGCTTTCACATTATTAAAGGACCTATTAGAGCGCTTTGTGTACAAGCGCTGTAAAATCATTCATTTTAAATAAAAATCATTCACTTTAAATAAATAAAAACAAATTTAAAACAAATTTAATACGTTGTCCTAACCCTACGAACTCTCATCTCCTCTACTTTGCGAACCCTCCTCTCCTCTATTGTACGCCCATCTACAAATTGATCTACGTTGCTCCTCCTTTAAAACAAATTGATCAACGTTGTCTCAGGTACTATATTTATTTATTTGTTCTTGTCAATAATTAAAACTGATAAATTGTTACATATTAGATATGTTCTATTTTGAAATTGTTACATAATATTAGATATGTTCTCTTGATATATATGTTCTATTTTGAAATCAATCTTGGACCAATATTAGATATGTGTACTATATATAGGTCATATATATCAGACTTGAAATCATGCTTATTATTTATGTCACTGCATTTATATATATAGGTCATATAAAATGGACTGGAAATGGATGTCTGCCAATCGATTGACAAAAGAGTATGAAAATGGAGTGAAGGAGTTTGTTGAGTTTGCAATGATGAATGCAAAAGATCCAAATAGAGTTGTTTGTCCTTGTTTAAAATGTTGTTTTGGAAAACGCGTTAGAGAAGATGAATTAGAAGGACATTTAGTATGGTAAGGAATTGATCAAAGCTATACATGTTGGATAAGACATGGTGAGAAAATAAATGGATACACCCACACAGATACAAATGCTTCAACTGATTTCGACACAGATACATATGAGCCGGACCGAGTTGAGGAGATTGCAAAAGCTGTTGAAGAAGATCTTCGTGATTGTCCTAAAATGTTTGAGAGCTTGTTCAGTGATGCAGAGAAACCATTATATAATGGTTGTACTAAATTCACAAGACTGTCGGCGATATTAAAGTTGTACAACTTAAAAGCGAGTAATTGATGGTCTGATAAAAGCTTCACAGAATTACTAACACTCTGAAAAGATATGTTGCCAGATGATAATGAACTTCCCATTCAAACCTACGAGGCTAAATGAATTTTGTGCTCTATTGGTATGAGTTACGAAAGGATTCATGTGTGTCCTAATGATTGTATTTTATTTCAAAATGAATATGAATTACTAAAGGCGTGTCCGAAATGCAATGTCTCTCGATATAAGAAGAAAGAATTTACTCCAGCAAAAGTCGTGTGGTATTTTCCTATAATACCAAGATTTAGGCGCATGTATCGTAGTGAAGAAGATTCAAAACACTTTACATGGGATGCAGATGAAAGAATTAGAGATGGAAAGTTTCGACACCCTGCAGATTCTCCACAATGGGCAAAAATTGATCACGAGTATCCTGAATTCGGGAAATAGTCAAGAAATCTAAGACTTTCACTTTCTATTGATGGAAAGAATCCACATGGTCTTCAAAGCATCTCACACAACACGTGGCCTGTGATTTTGTTGATATATAACCTACCTCCATGGCTATGTATGAAGTGTAAGTTTATGATGTTGTCTCTGTTAATTTCTGGACCCAAACAACTGGGAAATGATATCGACATATACTTGACTCCTTTGATTGAAGATTTAAAAATTATGTGGGAGACAGGTGTGGAAGTTTATGATGGGTATAAGAAAGAATGTTTCAATTTGAGGGCTATGTTGTTCGGCACAATTAATGATTTTCCAGCATAAGGTAATTTATCAGGATATAGCATTAAAGGTCACTGTGCATGTCCTATATGTGAAGAGAGTACAAATTGGATGCTGTTGAAACATTGTAAGAATAATGTAATTCTTGGACATCGTAGATTTTTACCTTATAGTCATCAGTATCATGGGTGGAGAAATGCATTCAATGGAAAATCAGAGGAAGATAGAGCTCCTGTAGCATCGACTGGATATCAAATACTTGAAAAAGTACAAGGTTTGACCAATAAATTTGGCAAACCTTTTGCGGGAGAGCTAGTCAAAACTGGGTGGAAGAAAAAGTCAATTTTCTTTGAATTGCCATATTGGAAGTCATTGTATGTAAGACATTTTCTCGATGTGATGCATATTTAGAAAAATGTATTTGACAGTGTTATTGGTATGTTACTCAATGTACCAGGAAAGTCTAAGGATGGCATCAATGCAAGATTGGACTTGGTTGATATGGGAATAAGAAATGAATTGGGTCCCGTAAAGAAAGGAAATCGCACATATCTACCTCCAGTCGCTCATACTCTATCTAGAAAGGAAAAAATTGTTTTGTGTAAATTTGTACACGAAGTTAAAGTTCCAGAAGGATACTCTTCAAATATTAAAACTTTAGTTTGTATGAAAGACCTCAAGTTAAAAGGTTTGAAGACCCATGATTGTCATATTCTAATGGAGCATTTGCTACCAATAGGTATACGTTCAATTTTACCTGAAAAACTTCGCCGAGCCATAACTAAAATATGTTTCTTCTTCAGGGAAATTTGTAGTAAAGTGATCGATCCTCAGAAATTACCGACATTGCCGAGGGAAATTGTTGTTACTTTGTGTGAGCTTGAAATGTATTTCCCACCCTCGTTTTTTTATATAATGATTCACCTTACTGTTCATCTTGTTAAGGAGACAAAACTTTGTGGGCCAACTTACATGAGATGGATGTACCCGATAGAACGATATATGAAAATATTAAAAGGGTACGTAAAAAGTAGAAGTCGACCAGAAGGTTGTATTGCTGAACAAGACATTGTCGAAGAAGCTGCTGAATTTTGTACTAAATATATGTCCAATGTTGAATCCATAATGATTCCCATGTCTCGTCATTCGGGAAGACTATCAGGAGAAGGGATAATTGGAAAGAGACTAATGACTATATCAAGGACAGAATGGGAGCAGGCATAATTGTATGTTCTGCACAATGATGATGAGGTTCAACCGTATGTTTCAATACACATGGATCAGTTATCTAGTTTGAACATGAATAGGAATCAAAATTGGATAACTCGAGAGCACAATCGAAGTTTCATAACATGGTTAAAAAATCACATAAAGTCAAAGTTTGATGTAGACCCCGGATCAGTTTCACAGAGATTGAGGTGGCTAGCAAATGGTCCGAGTTTACATGTCTTTTCTTACACCGGTTATGTAATTAACGGCTACACATTTTATACCAAAGAACAAGATGATCAAACCACTATGCAAAATAGAGGAGTCACTCTCGTAGCTGAAGCGATGCATATCTCAAGTGCAAAAGACAAGAACCCAATATATGCAAATCTATCATATTTTGGGGTTATCGAGCGCATATGGGAGCTAGACTACACAATGTTTCGTGTTCCTATATTTGGTTGCAAGTGGGTCGATAATAATAATGGCGTTCGGATTGATCAGTCAGGGTTCTTGCTTGTCGATTTTTATAGGGTGGGATACAAAGATGAGCCTTTTATTTTAGCATCGCAAGCTCAACAAGTGTTTTATGTCACTAATTCTGCTGATGATAAATGGTCCGTTGTCCTATCGACCAATAAAATAAGTGATGATAGCAATAATGATGAAAATGTTGGTAATGATTTTTTTTTTTGTAACATCACAACCACATGAAATTAATTCAACTTATGATGGTTTATATCTTAGAGATGATCATGATAAGAGAATTTGGATTAATCCATCGTTTCGTATCATTAATGGACAAACAAATGTGAATCCCACCAAGAAAAGAAGAAGGACATCTTAATGTGTTTAATTGTTTTTAAGCCATGTAATCTGAACTGAGTTCATGTAATTTAATTGTTTGATCTGCCAGAATTGAGCATTTTGGTATTTAGCTTGAACTGTATGTGATTTTCTGCTTATACTGTATGTAATTGTATACTGATTTTCTGCTTATACTGGGAATTTTTCTTGAACTTGAACTAATCATCCCAATATGAGTTGATCATGTAATTTAGCATTGATATATATATATATATATATATATATATATATATATATATATATATATATATATATATATATATATAGGTATTATTTGGAAGAAAAAATAATTTAACCAATTTGGAAGAAAAAAAAAATAATTTAACTATTTGGAAGAAAACAAAATTATTTGGAAATTTTCTTGAACTTAACTGATCATCCCAAAATAATGAAGTCACACAACCCTTGGACATAATAAAACAAAGAGGCATTTTATATATAAAACCCTATTACAATGCTCTTTTGAAAAAGCGCTGTCGCGGCCGATTTGTCCGTGAAAAAGGAGTCGCCACCAATTTTATTTTATTCAAAGGAAAAAAATTGGATAAAACCTAAAATAATGATTTTTGAACCAAAAAGTCGGATTCGGGAGTCGATTACGAGTAGGGAAGGTATTAGCACCCTACAACGTCCGTTAAACGGTTACCCTATAATTAATTGTATACAAACTATTTATTTATTTATTCATTTATTTTTACCCCAAAAAGAATACTAAAAAAAATATATTATTTACATTAATAAAGGAAGAAAAAATATTTTTTATTTAATTTGGTTTGACAAGGAAAAAACTTTGCTCCTACGTATCCCTAGGTGCAATGGAGAAATCAAAACACACGTAGTTCTTTGGTAGAAAATATTTATGTGTTGATTGATTTTATTATTAATTTTACTTTATATATATACATATCAAAATAAATTAACAACATAATAGTGATAATAATAATAATAGTAATAATGGTAATAGTGATTATAATAACAATAATAATAATAATAATAATAATATAATAATAATAATATAATAATAATAATAACAAAAAAAAAAAGAGGTGAGATGAGATGTTTGTTCACGGATTGTATCTTTTTATTTTTGTTTTAAAGAAAAATTAATTTTTGTTAAATAAATAATGTAACGAAAATATAATAATAACAAAAAAATAAAAGAGGTGAGATGTGGCGCGGCGAGCGAGGATGAATTTCATCCGACGGCAGCGACTATTAATTCTAATCCAAATGGAAAAACTATTTAGTTGTTGTTATGATCTTTTTGTTATTTTGATAGATACGTGATATGAGCTATACATTCAATATTACGATGCGGTAAAATTCGTTTTCTTGGTGATCGGTTTATAATCATCAATTCGTTTTCTTGGCGATCGGTTTATAATCATCAATTGTTGCAAAGAAAACAATTTTAAGAACAGACAACCTTAGAAAAATGAAAGCTTAACACATGAGTTTATTTTTTGTATAAATAGAAAAAGAGAAAGAAAAAAAAACATTTTTTAAAGGGATGCAATATAAAGACTAATAAGAAGAAATTTAGAGAAGTGATACCTTACTGCTAAAGTGGTTTCTTGCTGGACTGATTTTCTCAAGACCAGATTCTCTGCTCCTCTCTCGCATGTTATTCTCTCTTCTTTCTTTTTTTGTGCTCTCAAAATCTCCTCCTTCCACTCTTACTATTGATTATTTATAGGCCTTTCGGGTGTAGGTTACAAAAGACAAGGGAATAATTGCCAATTGATCACCATTTTATTACTATTAATCTCTTTCTTTGTGGTTTCTTTTCTTTCAATTGATTATCATTATACCGATTTTTATGACCATCAATCCATTCAATTGATCCTCATTATACCGATTTTTATGACCATCAATCTATTTCTTTTCAGTTTCTTTCATACAATTATGTATATTTATTTATTTTTTTTTATTATTTTTTTATATATTTATATATATATATATATTTTTTATTTTTCTATTTTTTAGAAAAGAGTCTAAACAAGAATTAGAGGCAAAAAACTGGGAACATATGTGATTGTTTAAAGTTTAAAGCCCTAATTATTTATTTTTATTTTTATATTTCTATACATTTATTATAATTATTTCCCTTTTTTTTAATAAAATGTAAAAAATAAATAAATAGATAAATAAATAACAAGCGGACAAAATTAGGTGTCAACAACTGCCCCTCTTTACTTAGAATTTACTTGAGAATCAAAGTAAATGATAAGTAAAGATGACAACTCTAATTTTGTCCTAAAAGAATTTTTTAGAAGGGTGCGAGTCGTTTTTCCGGCTTCAACATGCGGGTCGTTTTCTCGGCTTCGGGTGCGAGTCGTTTTCCCGGCTTCAACATGCGGGTCGTTTTCTCAGCTTTAGGTGCGAGTCATTTTCCCGGCTTCAAGATGCGGGTCGTTTTCTCGGCTTCGGGTGCGAGTCGTAATCCCGGCTTCAACATGCAGGTCGTTTTCTCGGCTTTAGGTGCGAGTCGTTTTCCCGGCTTCAACATGCGGGTCGTTTTCTTGGCTTCGAGT
>JBBPBP010000003.1:24767038-24796136 GCA_037974735.1 Cicer chorassanicum
TTTTTTTTGTGAAGAAGAATTACTATTGTAATCTTTAGTTGGATCTCATACTGTCGTCTGCCTTGCACTCTAAACAAACTCTAATATATTTGACTTTATCGCAATTCATTATATCGAGGTATGGTATATGTTTTACTTTCCAGTACACGATAATCATAAAATGCATTCGAGAAAGAAGGTTAATTTATAAAGATGATAAAAGTATATCAATATATTGAGGTTCAATATTCGTCGTAAAAAAAAAAAAAAAATATATATATATATATATACATAAGATAAAACAAAAGGAATGGGTGGAAGACCCGACTCGGTTACTAGTAATTCACAGGTAGACTGTACTAACTTCTCGTGCCAGAGTCCGGTCAATATTGTTGTTCTTTTCGTATATATTCTTTGTTTTTGTTGATGTTGTTTTTCTTCTTCTCTTAGGTTGCCCTTTCAAGTTTTCAACCCAGTAGGTATTTATTATATTTGTTTGTACCCTAATTTTTGCCTAGGTCGTCCTTTTAGGTTTTCGATCGAGTAGGTATTTATTATATTTTTATATTTTTTGTACCCTAATTTTTGCCTAAGTCGCCTTTTTAGGTTTTCAACCTAGCGGGTTTTTTTTTTGTACCCTAATTTTTGCCTAGGTCGCCCTTTCAGGTTTTCAACCTAGCGAGTATTCATTATTTTTTTGTACCCTAAATTTTGTCTAGGTCGCCCTTTCAGGTTTTCAACCTAGCGGGTATTTTTTGGTACCCTAATTTTTGCCTAGGTTGCCTTTTTAGGTTTTCAACCTAGCGGGCATTCATTATTTAAGTATGATACTTTTTTACGGCATCTGAGTTTACAGGGAGGACTAAATCTTTTCCATCCATATTCGTGAGGATCAAAGCTCCACCTGAGAAAGCTTTTTTCACGACGTATGGGCCCTTGTAGTTAGGGGTCCATTTCCCACGATAATCCTTTTGAATGGGTAAGATCTTTTTTAGCACCAAGTCTCCCTCCCGGAATTCTCGAGGACGTACTTTTTTCTCGTACGCTCTTTTCAACCTTTTCTGATATAATTGCCCATGGCATAAGGCCGCCAACCTTTTTTCTTCAATTAAATTTAATTGATCGAAACGGGTTTGTACCCATTCCGACTCCTCTAGTTTGGCCTCCATTAATACTCTTAGTGAGGGGATTTCAACTTCAATGGGTAGCACAGCCTCCATCCCATATACTAGGGAAAAAGGGGTTGCCCCAGTTGAAGTGCGTATCGAAGTGCGATACCCGTGTAGTGCAAACGGTAACATCTCATGCCAATCTTTGTATGTTACAACCATTTTCTAAATAATTTTTTTGATATTTTTATTTGCTGCTTCAACTGCACCATTCATTTTTGGTCTGTACGGGGACAAGTTGTGGTGTTGAATTTTAAAGGTGGCACACAATTCATCCATCATTTTGTTATTCAGATTTGTGGCATTGTCGATAATGATCTTGTTTGGTAGGCCATAACGACAAATTAACTCCCTTTTTATGAATTTGACTACCACATTTTTGGTTACATTGGCGTACGAAGCGGCCTCTACCCATTTGGTAAAGTAATCGATTGCCACCAAGATGAAGCGATGTCCATTTGATGCTTTCGGTTCAATCATTCCGATGACGTCTATGCCCCACATTGAGAACGGCCAAGGCGCTGAAAGGGTGTTTAGAGGCATTGGTGGGGTGTGGATATTATCAGCATATATTTGACACTTATGGCATTTCTTAACATAATTAAAACAATCTTTTTCTAGGGTGAGCCAGTAATACCTGGCCCGAAGAATCTTTCTAGACATGGCGTGTCCGTTCATATGGATCCCATAAGAGCCATCGTGGACATCTTGTAGAATTTCTTTCGCCTCATTGACATCAACGCATCTAAGGAGTACCATATCATGATTCCTCTTATACAAAACATTTTCGTTCACGAAAAAGCTTGCGGCTAGCCGTCTTAGAGTTCTTTTTTCATTCTCCGATATTCCAGGAGGATATTCTCTATTAATAAGATAATGTTTGATGTCGTGATACCACGGTTTCCCATCAATTTCTTCTTCCATTAAGTGGCAGTAGGCAGGATGATCTCGACTCTCCAATTTAATGGATGGGATTTCATTGCTTCGACTTATTTGGAGCATCGAGGATAAAGTAGCCAAAGCATCAACCAATTGATTGTTTTCTCGAGGGACATGGTGAAAGGTGATTTTTTCAAATTGTAAAGTCAATTCTTTTATGTAGGTAAAATAAGGTATTAACTTCTTATCTCGAGTTTCCCATTCTTGGTTAAGCTGATTAATGACCAAAGTTGAATCTCCATACACTTCCAGCACTTTCGCTTTTGATTCCAAAGCTGCCAAAATTCCCATGGCACAAGCTTCATATTCTGCCATATTATTGGTACAATCAAAACATAAATGCGCTGTGATAGGTATGAACTGTTTTTTGGGAGATATTAAGACAACCCCAATCCCATGCCCCATTATGTTTGAGGCCCCGTCGAACAACAAGGTCCATTTTCCATTATCGCATTCTTCAAACATAACCATGATGCTTTCGTTTGGGAATTCACATTGCATTGACTTATAATCATCCACAGGTTGATTAGCTAGATAATCTACTAAGGCACTCCCTTTGATGGCTTTCTGAGGAACATATGTAATATCATATTCTGATAACATCACCTGCCAGCGAGCAATTCGCCTTGTGAGAGCAGGCTTTTCAAAATTGTACTTGATTGGATCCATTTTGGATATCAAGTAAGTCGTGTGGCAAAGCATGTATTGCCTCAAGCGATGGGCTGCCCAGGCTAAGGCACAACAAGTACGTTCTAACATTGTATATCTTGTTTCAACCTCTGTAAATTTTTTACTTAGATAGTAAATGGCATGCTCCTATTTTCCTGTTTCATCGTGTTGCCCCAGCACGCATCCCATGGCCCCGTCGAGAACTGTAAGATACATAATAAGGGGTCGGCCCAGAACTGGGGGGACTAGAATTGGAGGCTTTTGCAAATACTGTCGGATTTTTTCAAATGCGTTTTGACATTCTTCGTTCCGCACAACTGTTTGATTTTTCCGTAAAAGTTTAAAGATCGGTTCACAAGTCGCAGTCAGTTGTGATATAAATCTTGAAATATAATTTAGTCTCCCAATAAAACCGCGAACTTCTCTTTCGGTACTCGGGGGAGGCATTTCTGAAATGGCCCGAATCTTATCGGGGTCAACCTCTATTCCCTTCTGACTAACCACAAATCCCAATAATTTGCCCGACCTCACGCCGAAAGTACACTTGGAAGGATTAAGCTTTAGCTTAAACTTTCTAAGTCTTTCGAAGAGTTTCTTTAGATCAATAATATGTTTTTCTTCTGTTTGTGACTTAGCAATCATGTCGTCTACATAAACTTCTACCTCTTTATGTATCATGTCATGGAATAGGGTTACCATAGCTCTTTGATGGGTCGCCCCAGCATTTTTCAGACCAAAAGGCATTACTTTGTAACAAAATGTTCCCCAAGGGGTGATGAAAGTCGTTTTTTCCATATCTTCAGCTGCCATCTTAATTTGATTATACCCAGAAAACCATCCATAAAAGAAAAGAGTGAATGGCGAGCCGTATTGTCAACCAGAATATCGATGTGAGGTAACGGAAAATCATCTTTAGGGTTGGCTTTGTTAAGGTCCCTATAGTCGACACACATTCGAACTTTGCCATCCTTTTTTGGCACCGGTACGATATTGGCTATCCATTGGGGATAATTTGCCACAGCCAGGAATCCTGCGTCAAATTGTTTTTTTACTTCTTCCCTAATTTTTATTGACATATCGGGCTTCATTCGCCTTAATTTTTGTTTAACCGGAGAAAAATCGGGTTTTAAGGGCAATTTATGCTCCACTATGCTAGTATCCAATCCTGGCATATCCTGATATGACCAGGCAAAAACATCTTTGTATTCATGTAGGAGTTGGATTAGTTCGTGATACACTTCTTTCTTTAAGATGGTGCCGACTCTAATTTTTTTCTTTATTTCTTCTGTCCCTAGATTAATCATTTCCGTCGGTTCCTCATAGGGCATGATACTCTTGGCTTCCCGTTCTACCGCTCTTAACAACTCTAGAGGAGGTTTATATTCCTCTTCGTTATCTTTTTCTGTTTGACTAACAAGATTGTCAAACTTATGCGACGAGATCTTAGTACAGTCATCTGTGAATGGACTATTCCCAAATCTGCAGGATTCAAGGCCAGGATAAGGGGAAGAAAAAAAAAGAAAGAAAAAAGAAAATTTTGGCGAATGAATGTTAAAATATGAGAACGGTAAGAAAGAACAATAAGAAAATAAAATGAGAATGCATTTATTGAAATTCAAAGTACTGGGAAAACAAAATTGTGTCCATCCTAAATATAATAAAGTAACTTAAGGTCTTAGTAAGAGTAATAATGCTTTTAGAATTAAATGGGAATTGCATTAAATATTATAGGCGACTTGACTAATATCCAATTCTTGATTTCTGCTCCTGCACCACACGGATGAATCCAATCAGCTTCATCAACGGAAATGTCATCTCCAGTTGCTGCGATATGGATCTCGCTTGTTGGTCTTGCACTTTGGAAACTCTGTTGGATGTCACAGATGGGAATCCTTTCAATTTTGGGCTCTCGATTCTCGATCCGAGCTAATCTCTTTTCTTTTTTTTCTTTGACCAATCTTCGTTTGTCAGCCTGGGTGGGTTTGTAGCCTAAACCCCACTTATCCTTATTCTCAGGAAGTTCCACCAGTTCTTTGAGCCCTTCTTCATCTTTCCCCAACCCGTGCCATGGATGGTGTCCTCTGCTCAACATGAACTTAGCCACCATAATAGCAATGTTTGACATATGTGGTTCTATAGGTGTCGTCTCGACGTAAGCGGTGTCCACAATTTCTAGTGTTTGGAAGGCGGTCTCTAGAGCTTCTTCTTTCGTCTCAACATAAGGTGTGGTGGACAACTTACTCACCAACAAGTCTTCTTCTCCTGACACGATTACCAATTGATCGTTTACCATATACTTCAGCTTTTGATGTAAGGTTGATGGCACTACGCCGACAGAATGGATCCATGGCCTTCCCAACAAGCAACTATAGGCGGGTACAATGTCCATCACGTGAAACGTGAATTCAAATGTGACCGGGCCTATTTGAACTGGGAGTTTGATTTCTCCCATTACTTCTCTGCGACTCCCATCGAAAGCTCTAACAACCATGGGGCTTGGTCTCATATATGTACCATCACAAGGTAGTTTTGCTAATGTCGATTTTGATATGACATTCAGCGATGAACCATTGTCAATGAGGACTCTCGATATTATATGGTCGAGACACATCACTGATATGTGTAGTGCTTTATTATGCCCTCTCCCTTCGGTCGGCAGCTCATCATCTGTGAAGGTTAGGTGGTTGTTGGCAGTGATGTTATTTATGATGCCTCCAAATTTGTCCAAGGTGATGTCGTGAGTGACATGGGCCTCGTTTAGTATTTTCATCAATAGCTTCCGGTGGGATTCAAAATTCATCAGTAGGGACAACAATGAAATCCTTGCAGGAGTATGGTTGAGCTGGTCGACTATTTTGTATTCACTCTGTTGGATGATTTTGAGAAACTCACGAGCTTCATCATTAGAAACCCCTTTCTCATTTTCTACTTTCTTCTTTTCAACTTCTTCTGTTACAATTACTTTCTTTTTCCCTTTATCTTTGTATGCCTTCTCAGACGCCACTATTATTTCTCTCTGTGATGTTTTCGAGGAATATATCCGACCACTTCTAGTCATTCCTCCTATCCCTGAAACATTCATGGCAGCGGTTGTTTTTGAGCTAGAAGCATCTTCATTCTTCTGTTCAGCCAGATGTACCTCTACATTATAGTTCCAAGGTACCGCTTTATTGTCTTTATATGGAAAAGGACTTGGTATCCGAACTATTAAGGTCCTCAGATCACTGGGGGCATTCATAGTTTCCTCCTTAGTGAAGTGAATGACTAATGGCTTTGCGATGGTTATGCCAAGTTTTTCTTCTAATTGGGTTGCGATCATATCATCATCCTTTTCCCAACGAACTATTTGAACGATGCCTGTGTTTATCAATTTTTGAAGTTCTTTTTGGAACTCATTGCATTCTTCCATGGAATGATCTTCATTGAGGTGGAAATTGCATCTTGCTTTCCCATCGGCGTTTCCTTGGATTAACCCAAATTTGCATAACTTAGAGAAAATTAGTCCCATCGGAGTCTTAATTCTTTCGACCTCCCTTATTAATTGGTGATTTTCTTCAATAGCATTCACTATTGGTCCACCATGGATTGGTAGGGGATTGTTTGTCACGCTAGGCTCGTTTTCTTTGAAATTCAACCATCCAGCTTTAAGCAAATCGTGAATCTTAAACTTTAAAGCTAGGCAATTTTCAGTAGAGTGTCCTATAGCCCCAAAGTGGTAATCGCATGCGGCATTCGAGTCATATCCTTTGGGGTAGGGCGGTTCTATAGGTTTCCCTGGACATAGTGCAACCATAGAATTGCTAACCAGATGCGGTAATAATTCTGCATAAGTCATAGGGATTGGGTCGAAATGTATGAACTTCCTCCCACGGTAGTTTCTTCCTCGACTTTCATAGGAATCTTGATTCCCTTGTAAGTTTTGACATATGGTACTTGAGGTTTGTGAGGTTGCAGCGGCGTAGGGGCGATGCACGAAAGAAGGATTAGTTGGGTTTGACGCCACAAAATGGCTTTCTCCCTCCTTTTACTTATTCGCACCTACGGGCGTCTTCTTTGTGTTATTCAATCCGGGATAGCCAGAAGTAATCTTTCCGCTTTTCAATCCCATTTCTACTCTTTCGCCTATGATGACGAGATCTGAAAAATTTGACGAGACGCTTCCTATCATTTTGTCATAAAACGGAGGTTGAAGAGTGTTTATGAACATGGTCACCATTTCTTTTTCTGATAGAGAGGGTTCAACCTGGGAAGCTAGCTCTCTCCATCGTTGGGCATATTCCTTGAATGTTTCATTGTCTCGTTTTGTCATATTTTGCAACTGCATTCTGTCAGGAGCCATGTCAAGATTATATTTGTATTGTTTCAGAAAAGCATCCACCAAATCTTTCCAAGAGCCGATATGAGCTCGCTCAAGGTGAATATACCAACTCAGGGAAGCTCTTGTCAAACTGTCTTGAAAGAAGTGGATTAGCAGTTTTTCGTCATGGGCACAAAAACCCATTTTTCGACAATACATAATAAGATGGTTCTTGGGGCATGTAGTTCCCTTGTATTTGTCGAATTCAGGCAACTTGAATTTCGGAGGTATTATAACATCAGAAACGAGGCATAGGTCTGAAGCATCAAATCCATAATTGTTTCCCCCTTCGATGACTCTTAAGCACTCTTCTAAGGCTTGCCATTTTTCTTGGGATTGATTGCTCTCGAGCGGTCGAGGTTCATGAGGTATGTTAAACATCACTGGCTTAGCTTCGGTAGCTTTTCCTTGCGACGAAGAGCTAGGAAATCCCAAAGTAAGGGGTGAAGGTTGCACTTGAGGGAACTCACCAGTACTATGTTACGGATTTGTAGCCACGACCAGCGGACTGTTGTTGGGGGGATAAGTGTCTATGGGTGGGGTATAACCTGGCGGCAGACCATAAGGTGGAAATTGTTGTGCCTTCCCTTCTTGATAATTAGTGTGAAGGTGTGGAGCGACGCCCGTTGGGTGAACAAGAGTGTTTTGGGGCATCCCTTCATCTACCAAAGGATTCCCATCATTTCTATTTCCAAGTGCTTGTAGAATCTCCAAGATCTTGGTCATTTGCCCCTTGAGTTGGTTCACGTCTTCTCTTATTTCTGTTTGCTCTAGCTTATCCATGATTTTTGACTGGGATCGTGTCCGATAACGGTGTCGTAGCACCAGTTTTTTTATTTGTTGTGTTATTTTTTCTGTGAAAGAATATGGCATGAGTATGCAATGTGATGTATGAAAATGTAATGATGCATGAATGTTAAGGACCTATTTATTGCTTGTTTGTGAATATCTTAACCAATAATAAAGAGAAAACCATGAGATCAAAAGTGGAGCCAAATTTAATTCATTGAGAAAAAACAAAATACAAGTTTTACCACAAATGAGAGAACAAACAAAACTTAACAAAACAAAAGTAGTAACATAAACACGGAATTTGAAAATTTAATGAGCAATCATTTTTTTCATTTGCTCAATTAAACTTTTACAATGCTCAATAAAAATGGAGATCTCTTGAGGGGTAGAGAGAGGATTAACCATCCCGTCGGCATCTCTTAATAACGGTGGAATATCTCTGATAGCCGAATTGGTTAAATAAACTAGTTTGGAGAAGCGGTCCATCCAAAACATTCCTTCTTGAACAAGTCTCTCGATAGTGTCTTTCTGTGTATGCATCTCGTCTTCTTTTCTTGCAAGTTCAACTCGGTATGCCTCAATGATCTCTTCTTGACATTGCCTTTCTACCATTATCTTGCTTTCACATTCCGCTTTTACCCTCTCTATTTGTTGCTTTAGATTTGCTTCTTGTCGACGGATGACTTCATGTTTTTCCCCATATTTTTTTAGCAACTCCTTAAGCCTGAGACCTTCAATCACTGCATCATCCCTTTCTTGACGTCTGAGTCTCAACTCTTCGTCCGCACCCCGCAAACAGATCTGCATTCTATTCTTGCTTTCTTCTTCCTCTCTTGCTCTTTTCTGTACTTTCTCAAGGATAAGGGATTGTTGAGTATTCTTATACTCCATATCTCTATAAGCCTGATTAGCCCTCTCCAATTCTTGTTGTAATTTCTCAATTTCTTGTCTTTTTAGAGCTAAGTCAGCCTCTAAATCTTCAGTACTGAAAAAGGATTCTGTTGTTACTACTTCGGGAGCAACCGTGTTGCAATGAAAAGGCAACTTGATCTCTAATGCCCTCTTTTTCACCCAATTATGATATTCCTCTCCTATACCACAACTTCTAGGCCCTAATTCTTGACCTCTTCTAATCACATCTCCCCAAGACTTACGTATTCTTCTCAGCAGGCTAGCATCATAAACGTCTCGTCCACGAATGACAAAAGATTTTGTTACATCCATCATCGGAGGCTTCGTCATAGGATAACCCAATTGTCTCAATGCAACATAGGGACTATAATTTATACACCCTTTAGTTCCCATGAGGGGAACATCGACAAATACCCCGCATCTACAAATCACTTCATTTATATCTTGACTCCGGGAATACCACTGGACAGTTCTTTCGTTGAGATTTGCTAGAATGTTGGCCCATTCCTTTTTGCTCTTAGTTCTTAACTGATGTGTGTCTTGGAAAATATGTTTGACAAACCAAAGATATAGTATTGGCGAGCAGCAATGGATTATGCCCCCTTCTTTCTCATGACGGAAGTCGAGCGTGCAGTAAATGTCAGCCAAAACCGTCAGTACTGGGTTCTCCCCTCTATGCTTGTAGGCCAAAAAAACATCTACTGCCGTAAAATCCACAAAGTCCTTAACACTTGGAAATAAAACAATCCCATATATAATTAAGGCAAGCACATCCATGAAAGTGTCCCATTTTCCATCTCTCGCTAAGTTTATTGGGAATCCGATCAAATTGTCTTTGTTGGTTCTATTGTCTTCTATTTTCTTTATAGGTATATCAAGTGTTTCAACAACTGTTTTCAGTGAAGGGTAGTGTTCCATGTACTGGTAAGGTTTGCTCCCCTTCATCGGATATCCCATTATTCGTTCGAACTCTTCCAACGTTGGGGCCAACTGAAAGTCCTTAAAGGTGAAACACCTGAAAGGAGGGTCATAGAATTGGGCCAACGCTGTAAGGGCATCCACTTGCACATTAACTTCAAGTAAATCCAGAATTTTGCCAAATTTCCCCATAAAGATTACACGTTGTACCTTTTTCAACTTCCGAGCGAGATTCTTAAGGTTGCTTATATCTGGTTTGAGAACTCTCAATGGCAAGGTCTTTCTTAATGGAGTAATGTTTGAGCCACCATTTGATCCCATGTTTCCTGTGGTTAAAGTTATTCACAACAAGCCTTAATTTTTATGGTTTTGAAGATGATGTGATAATGATATTTTTTCAAAAGTGACCATGATGAAGAATATGATACAAAAATAAAATAAAAACAAAAAAAATAAAAATAAAAAAACAAAAAAAACTTGGGTATACTAGAAGGTAAAAGTGAACGGGAAATAGAGTAGGTTTTTTGTAAGTACATGAGATTTACACGATTCTTTTTTTTTATGTTTTTTTTATGTGAACCTTTACCATGGGTAGCTCTATAGTTCTAAATTGGTTCCTAGAGCACACAACTCAATTATAAAATATTAAACCAATTAATAGGTAAACTATTAAAATGGCAATATTGTAGAAAATGTCAACTCTAGGTGAGACTTTCATGACAACCAAACAGGATGTACATCCAGAAGATTATCATTACATAGTCTCTAACTTATCTTAGGTTGCACTCAGCCCGGGTATAGAGCCCACTCATAAGTGTGTGAATCGTGTTAGAGTAGTGTATAGAAAAATAAATAAAGTAAAATAAAAAAATCACAATGAAAAATAAATTAACAAGACACATATAATTATATTCACAATATAAAAAAACAAATAAAACAATAGGGGTAATATAAATAAAACAATAAATAAGAAATAATTATATACAATTAATTAGATTGGGTTTGACTCTCAAACGGTCCCCAGCAGAGTCGCCAGCTGTCGCGGCCGGTTTGTCCGTGAAAAAGGAGTCGCCACCAATTTTATTTTATTCAAAGGAAAAAAATTGGATAAAACCTAAAATAATGATTTTTGAACCAAAAAGTCGGATTCGGGAGTCGATTACGAGTAGGGAAGGTATTAGCACCCTACAACGTCCGTTAAACGGTTACCCTATAATTAATTGTATACAAACTATTTATTTATTTATTCATTTATTTTTACCCCAAAAAGAATACTAAAAAAATAAATTATTTACATTAATAAAATAAGAAAAAATATTTTTTATTTAATTTGGTTTGACAAGGAAAAAACCTTGCTCCTACGTATCCCCAGGTGCAATGGAGAAATCAAAACACACGTAGTTCTTTGGTAGAAAATATTTATGTGTTGATTGATTTTATTATTAATTTTACTTTATATATATACATATCAAAATAAATTAACAACATAATAGTGATAATAATAATAATAATAATAATAATAGTAATAATGGTAATAGTGATTATAATAATAATAATAATAATAATAATAATAATAACGAAAAAAAAAAGATGAGATGTTTGTTCACGGATTGTATCTTTTTATTTTTGTTTTAAAGAAAAATTAATTTTTGTTAAATAAACAATGTAACGAAAATATAATAATAACAAATAAAAAAGAGGTGAGATGTGGCGCGGCGAGCGAGGATGAATTTCATCTGGCGGCAGGGACTATTAATTCTAATCCTAATGGAAAAACTATTTAGTAGTTGTTATGATCTTTTTGTTATTTTGATAGATACGTGATATGAGCTATACATTCAATATTACGATGCGGTAAAATTCGTTTTCTTGGTGATCGGTTTATAATCATCAATTCGTTTTCTTGACGATCGGTTTATAATCATCAATTGTTGCAAAGAAAACAATTTTAAGAACAGACAACCTTAGAAAAATGAAAGCTTAACACATGAGTTTATTTTTTGTATAAATAGAAAAAGAGAAAAAAAAAACATTTTTTAAAGAATGCAATATAAAGACTAATAAGAAGAAATTTAGAGAAGTGATACCTTACTGCTAAAATGGTTTCTTGCTGGACTGATTTTCCCAAGACCAGATTCTCTGCTCCTCTCTCGCCTGTTATTCTCTCTTCTTTCTTTTTTTGTGCTCTCAAAATCTCCTCCTTCCACTCTTACTATCGATTATTTATAGGCCTTTCGGGTGTAGGTTACAAAAGACAAGGGAATAATTGCCAATTGATCACCATTTTATTACTATTAATCTCTTTCTTTGTGGTTTCTTTTCTTTCAATTGATTATCATTATACCGATTTTTATGACCATCAATCCATTCAATTGATCCTCATTATACCGATTTTTATGACTATCAATCCATTTCTTTTCAGTTTCTTTCATACAATTATGTATATTTATTTATTTTTTTTAATTATTTTTTTTATATATTTTTATATATATTTTTTTTATTTTTCTATTTTTTAGAAAAGAGTCTAAACAAGAATTAGAGGCAAAAAACTGGGAACATATGTGATTGTTTAAAGTTTAAAGCCCTAATTATTTATTTTTATTTTTATATTTCTATACATTTATTATTATTATTTCCCCTTTTTTTTAATAAAAAGTAAAAAATAAATAAATAGATAAATAAATAACAAACGGACAAAATTAGGTGTCAACAAGCGCTGTAATAGGGTTTTTAAAAAATAAAATAAGGAGGTATTTTAAAGCGCTTTCTTCATAAGCCTTGTAAAAGGGTCACATAGCGTTTGCATATAATAAAACAAAGAAGTCTTTTATATATAAAACCCTATTACATCGCTCTTTTGCAAAAGCGCTGTAAAAGGCTTTTAAAAAAATAAAATAAGGAGGTCTTTTAAAGCGCTTTCTGCATAGGCGCTGTAAAAGGGTCACATAGAGTTTGCATATAATAAAATAAAGAAGCCTTTTAAAGCGCTTTGTATAAAAGCGCTGTAAAAGGCTTTTAAAAAAATAAAAAATTAGGAGGTCTTTTACAGCGCTTTTCACAAGAGCTTTAAAAGGATTCTAAAAAAGCGCTGTAGTAGGCTTTTAAAAAATAAAATAATGAGACCTATTACTAGGGTTTTATATATAACAGTAAACCTTTTCAATTTCCTCTTCATTACGTAAACTTCATACGAGTGTTTCAGTTTCATCTTCATTCTCCTTCTCATTGCGAACCCTACGAACCCTACCATTGTTTCCTCCTCATTACTAACCCTCATTACGTAAACTTCATACACTTGTTTCCTCCTCATCTTCATCCTCCTTCTCATTACGTAACCATATACTTTTAGTAACCCTTATTATGTATTTCTGCGAACCCCGTAACCCTACGATTGTTTCATCTTCGTTCGTCTTCTGTGCTGTTCTTGTTCTTCTTTGTTACTAACTGAACCCGTAACCCTAAGTATTTCTTCCCACTTTTCAGGTATTGTATTTATTAGTTTTTTTTTTTCACAAAAATGCATGTTGAACTTATACTGCTACGAACTTAGACTACTGCATGTTGAACTTGTTGTAGATAAATGGATACCAACAAAGATTTAGAATGTCAAAATGAAGAAGTTGGCAACACCAAGACTAACGAAAATGAAGTCAAACGTGGTGCAACCATAATGCAAAATGTTATAAAAGCAAGAAGTACTGGGCAAAAATTTGAGGTATACTTTTTTTGTTGTTTTCTTTGTTTACTATTTATACTATACTTTGTTTGCTGTTTTCTTTGTTTGATGTTTATAATTTGAGGTACTTACTATATGAGTTTATTAGGTGGGATGGAATGAGAGTGGTCAGCCAATTGACCCCAACAGTTCAATGTTTGTAAGTTATATTGGGGCTGTTGTTCGTCAGAATATCCCCATCACAATAGATGATTGGAGAGATAAGGCATTGAAGGATGCAAAAGATGTATTGTGGGCTGATATACAAGTAATTTTTTACTCCACCTTTTTACTTATAATTTTTTACAAACTGCTTTGAAGTACTTTACTCAAACTATATCTTTATTTGGTTTGCAGACAACTTTTGATGTTGACGAGGTGAGAAAGAGTTATGTGCTGAGAGTTGCCGGGAAAATACACCGGGGTTTTAGATCTCACCTCTCAAATTGCTTTCTAAGAGATCAAGATGGAAATATGAATGCGGATGCTCCAAAAATATATAAACATTATATATCAAATGAGGAATGGAGCGCATTCGTAGCAAAACGTTCGGACCCCGCGTTTGTTGTAAGTTATTAATTTATTAGCATTTGTGTTTTATTATTCATATTCATAGCGTATTTCAAATTTTTAAAAGATTTTTATTTTATTTTTTATATAGAATATTAGTAAGGCAAATCGTGAGAGGGCAAAAATTATTCCCCACCCATACAAGAAATCTCGTATGGGATATGCACGTCTAGAGCAAAAACTTGTAAGTAATTAAACATCACTTTTATATAATGTAGTACATTATAAACTATACTTTCTAACTAATATTTTGTTTATAATCTTAACGAGAATAGCTACAAGACACCCAATCCGATCAACCGTTGGGTCGTCATATATTGTGGAAGGAAGCTCGCGTAAATAAAGACGGAGTGGTTGATGACGAAAATGTTCAAAAAGTAATAGAACTTTGTGTAAGTATATTTATCACTTTAATATTTTTTTAATATTGTATTTTAAAAATGATATTGAACTTATCTTTTTAATCCTACGTGTATATATTTTAGGCGAATTTCGAACAAAGTTCAGAAAATCAAGAGGACAACAAGGCTAGTTGCAAGGACATACTAGGTAAAGTGTTTAATGTTCCTGAATATTCCGTCCGCGTGAGGGGGAAAGGATATGGCGTAACTCCTAGAAGCTATTTTTCACAAGAGAAGCGCCAAAATCCATCTAACGAAGAAGTATTAGAGAAAATCAAAGTATTGACAGAGCAAGTGGCATTCTTGGTGAAGACGAATAAAGACAAGCAACTTACGGATCGGCTCCAACGTGAAAATCAAATGGAGAGTGAAAACGCGAGTTGCAACGTTGGTCTCAAAAGTCTTCCTAAGTTAATTAATTACTTAATAAAATAAGAAATTCATTCAAGCTAATTGTTTCACATACTTATGTATTAACCATTGATTTAGGATGTCACTCCATGCGTGCTGTACTTATCCTCCCCTACTCATCGCAAGGTCGAAAAAGGAACATTGGGCAATACTCTGGGCGAAGTATTGCACAACACACCGATCCCTGCAGGCCATGTCAAAGTATCACCAGTTATTGCTTTTGAACCAAATGGACCGTTGCATATACCGGACAACGATGCAGATCTGAAGTATTTGGGCGAAGCAATTGGCAGTTACGTGGCATGGTCCAAACATCTTGTTGCCCTTGATAAGGTATGTTTAATTAATTGACATGTATGTTGAATTGATTATTGCCCTTGATAAGGTATGTTTAATTAATTGAAATGTATGTTTAATTGATTATATTTAATTGCTGAATTTTTTCCGATGTTAACTTTAATTTCACATTTATTTAGATTTAAACAAAGTCTATAGGGAATGATAAGAAGATTCCCAAAAATGAGTCAGTCACATCGCCCGAAAAGATTTGTCACATTTATTCTGTAAGGTTGGTCATTTTTTCAGATTCAATAAACTAACAAACTGATTAATCTCATTTTTTCAGATTCAATACAATAAACCACCCGCACAGCAAGTTAGCAAGCCAGCTGCCGCACCACAACTGGATGTTCGTGGTAAAAATAAAGCCGGCAAACTTCAAAAATTGGAGGGTAATAAAGCTCGCAAACTGCAAAAGCTGGAGGGTAATAAAGCGGCCAAAGTTGTTGCTCAAAAACTGGATCGTGTAAAATCAGTTGCTGGTCCTACTCCTAAAATAAGTCAGCCACGACTTGCTCGATATGGGTCGTGTCTTGATATACAGGCAAAAACAAATATGGGCAGCGACAACGATTCACGAATAATAAGCATGGATAAAGCTATATTCGGAGATGAGTATGAGGAATTTATAGAAAAAGAGCACATATACGAACTTCTCGACCATAAGGAGCTGAGTGCTACTTTCATCAGCTTATACATGAGGTAAAAATTACTTTTAATTGCATTTATTTGTAATTAATTTAATTTATTGGTAATTAATCTAATTTAAAATTTTCATTGAAGGTTTTTGTATGAGAAGTTCGTGTGCACGTGCAGATTGTCAAATAGATTTTCATTATTGTCTCCGCATAAGATTTCGATGCTTAAACATGATCCAGTGAATGTAAAGAAATACGTTGTAGATATACTATTAGGAAATAAAGAGAAGGATAAGTTGTTCCTTGCATCATATAATTTGGTACGTAATTATAAAATCTTTATTTATATCTTTTTTAATTTATGAGATCTTAATTTATTAGTTGTGTAAACCAAATTTTTGTTGTTGTAGGGCACATTGAGTGCTATTTGCAATCAATGCGACCTCTGAAGTTATATACTACCTAGATCCCTTGCACGACCATTACAACAATCAGCCCGAGATAAAGACTATGTTCGACACGTAAGTAATATTCATTTATTTTTTACATATATATATATATATATATATAGTGTTTGTTAGAGCTATAATAATCACATTTATTTATTCGATAGTGCTTTACAAGTTTTTCGAGCTCAAAGAGGTGCTACAGTATCGAAGAAAAAGTCAAATAACATCACATGGATTCCAATAAAGGTTTGAAATATATGCTTTTAAAATTTCATTTACAATCAATGCACAAATAATTATTGACTTATATGTTTTATTTTATAGTGCCCTCGTCAAACTAACATATTATTTATGTTCAATTTTTATATCGCACAGTACTTTGACAATTATTAGATGTTACAGAATTTTTAGGTACCCATTTGGTCTTGGGTCATTGAGAGTTAGTTTTCCCTTTAATACTAGATTTTTTAAAATAGCATTGTGATTCATCATGTCCAATTTTTTAGCAGAAGGAGCATTTTTTACTGAAGAAAGCTCTGATCAGTATCCAAAACTTTCTTCCTTTTTGAAATTTTGGGAAGAATGTTATGTTCTGCTCGCATAACGTTCTTGTTTTTTAAGTTATCCTTTTGCTTTGAATTTTTCATCTCTTTTTTTGAAATAACAAGCATACTCTAGATGTCCAATTCTTTTACAGTATAAGCATCTTGTTTTGCATTTGTCTTCCTTTCTTCCAAGAATAAAAAAGTTTTCATAATTTTTTTTTTTGGGTTTTGTCAAAACCAAGTCCAGCATTGTCAAATATCCCAACTTGAGATCCCATAATTTTTTGACAGGTTTTAATGGATTTGATAAAGTTTACCAATTCATTTTTGAGAATTTCAATTTCTGTTTTAAGAAGAACGTCCTCCTTTTGAATCGTAGAACGTTCTTGATTTTCAATTTCCTCAGTTTTCTCAAGATGAGATTCCTGCATGTTCTGAATGATATTTTTTAGTTCATCAATCATAACCTGAGCTTTCTCTTTTTCCCTTTTTCTTTTAAAACTTGGTCTTTTAAAGAACTACATTTTTGAATGAGAATATTTGAATTGTTTAGTAAGTTATCAAACTCTTTTTCAATTTGTTCACATAGAGAACATGGTTCAAAATTAATTACCTCATTTTCTTCAGAGTTTGCCATCAAACATACACTACGCGAAAAAGGGCATTTTACAGCGTCTTTTTTAAGCCATTTACAGCGCTTTTTCAAAAAAATAAGCGTTGTAGTATCTAGCGCTGTAAAAAGATACAACGGCGCTTTTTAAAATAAAAAAGCGCTGTAAAATAGGTGGATATATTGCGCGCTTGTTATACTCGTTTTACAGCGCTTTTTTGAAAAGCGTTGTAAATCCCTGTAACAGCGCTTTTTAAATCCCTGCAATAGCGGTTCATATGCATGCACCTATTACAGCGCTTATGTGAAAAAGCATTGTAATAGGTGCATTCAATAGATGCATTATTATGTACCTATTACAGCGCTTTTTCAAAAAAACGCTGTAATAGGTGCATTCAATAGATGCATTATTATGCACCCATTACAACGCTTTTTCAAAAAAACGTTGTAATAGGTGCATTCATATAGATGCATTGTTATGCACCTTTTACAGCGCTTTTTCAAAAAAGCGTGGTAGTAGGTGCTTTTGTTTTTTTCCTTATTTTAGTTTTATTAAAAATGCTGTAAATTTTTAAAAGCGCTTTTTGGTTTTTTATGGCATTTTTTTAGAAAGCGCTCTCTTTTAATTTTTATTCCAAAATCATTTTCATCCAGAATCAGTTCACAATTAGTTCACACAATCATTTCACAATTAAATTAACTTTATAACTATACATATTTACACAACCAGTTCACAACAAATTACATAATAGCACATAACAAATTATAACATATCATAATACATATTCACAACTTTTCACATATATACTATATATTCATATCATAACAAATTACAGATTCATATACATATTCACAGCTAATCAAATGTGCCCTATTCATATAACTACATATTCATATACATATAACTATCAGAGAAGTACATTTCAGAACAGAACTACCCCTTGCAACATATAACTATCCTTTGCAGCATGCCATTTCCCAGCAAATAAAATAATCTTCATTTCAATCACATACTGACATCAATCTTCCTTTATTTCAATTAGATCTCTTTTAGAGTATGTTGGACTGGAACAGGTTGGTTCTCAAAATATAAAGAAAAAGCCATGGTACTTGGACAATGGTTGTTCAAGACACATGACCAGAGATAAACATTGTTTCATGTCTTTCATCAAGAAGGATGGAGGGTCGGTAACTTTTCAGAAAAATGACCAAGCGAAAATAAAAGGTAAAGGTACTATAGGTAAGGAGAACTCTACTAAAATTTCTGATGTTCAGTATATTGAACGGATGAAACATAATCTTCTGAGCATTAGTCAACTGTGTGACAATGGCTTTGAAGTTATGTTTAAACCAAGCATATGTGAAGTTAGAATGGAAAACTCATGTGAGATTTTATTCTCTGGATCCAGAAAGAAACATCTCTATGTTTTGTATAATGATGAATTACCATTCGAATCATGCTTTATATCCATCAACAAAGACAAATGGATATGGCGTAAACAAACTGGACATGTTAGTATGAAAACAATTTCAAATCTATCTAAATTAGATCTTGTTAGAGGACTACCCAAAATAAATTTTGAAAAGGATAAAATATGTGAAGCATGTGCAAAAGGAAAAAAAGTTAAGAGTAGTTTTCATTCAAAAGAGTTCATATCAACTAAAAAACCACTTGAATTACTTCACATTGATCTATTTGGTCCTATCAAATTCACAAGTCTAGGAGGTATGAAATATGGTTTTGTCATTGTTGATGATTATTCTCGATACACATGGGTACTGTTTTTGAAACAAAAGGATGATGCATTTAATGCTTTCAAAATCTTTTGCAAAAAGGTACAAAATGAAAACGACTCTAACATAATCTCTGTAAGAAGTGATCATGGAGGAGAATTCATAAATACTTCTTTTAAAACATTTTTTGATGAACTTGGCATCTCTCATAATCTATCTTGTGCAAGAACTCCTCAACAAAATGGAGTTATTGAACGAAAGAATAGAACATTACAAGAGATGGCAAGAACAATCTTGGAAGAGTCAAATGTTGAAAAATATTGATGGGCTGAAGCTATCAATACTTCATGCTACATTTTGAATCGTGTATCCAAAAGGAAAATCATTAACAAAACACCCTATGAAATATGGAAAAATAGAAAGCCAAATATTTCTTATTTTCACATTTTTGAATGTTATTGTTACATTTTAAATAACAAAGAAAATCTTGGAAAGTCTGATGCAAAGTCAGACAAAACCATTTTTTTATGATATTCAATCGAATCCAAAAGGTATCGCATATTTAATTTGAGAACAAAAATCGTTGACATTAGCATGCATATATTTTTTGATGATCTTGATATAAGTAAGATAGATGATGAAGAAGAAGAAGAAGAAGAAGAAGAACAATCTAAACAGAAACAACAGACTGTTCCTCGAGAAATCGAGATCGATAAACAATCTCCACATCAAACTCCTCCACGAAGCTAGAAAATCATAGGGGATCATCCACAAAATTAAATTATAGGAAATACATCTGATGGAATCAGAACAAGAATGTAATTTAAAGATGACATCAACAACAACATGGCAATGATATCTCAACTAGAGCCAAAATCAATAAAAGAAGCCATAATTGATCAATTTTGGATCGAAGCAACGAAGGAAGAACTTTTTCAATTCGAAAGGAATGAAGTCTGGACTCTCGTCCCAAATCCATAAGATCAAACGATCATTGGAACAAGATGGGTGTTTAGAAACAAATTAAACGAAGAGGGTAAAGTTATAAGAAACAAAGCAAGGTTGGTAGCTCAAGGGTACAATCAAGGGTGAACAAGGTAAACCCATTTCTGAAAAATAATATAGAGGAATGATAGGATCATTATTCTACATAACCGCAAGTAGAAAAGATATCATGTTTGCAATAGGATTATGTGCTAGGTTTCAATCCTCACCATAAAAATCCCATTTAACTGCTGTAAAAAGAAATTTTTTGTTATCTTGTTGGTACTAGTGATCTTGGCCTTTGGTATAGCAAAGTGTTGACACCTAATTTTTTCCGCTTTTTATTTATTTAATTTTTATTAAAAAAGAAATAATAATAATAATAATAATAATAATAATAATAATAAATATATAAATAAATGTGAAGAAATATAAAAATAAAAATAAATAATTAGGGTTATAAACTTTAGACAATCGCGGGTGTTTCTAGTTCTTGTTTGCCTCTAATTTCTGTTCAGACTCTTTTCTAAAGTATAAAAATAAATAAAGGTATATAGTTGAAGAAAAGAAACCAAAAAGAAATGGAATGATGATAATAAGAATCAATATAATGGTGATCAATTGATAATGGTGAATGAAAAGGAAAAGAAACCGAAAAGAAGTGGATTATTGGTCACAAAAATCAGTATAATGGTGAATGAAAAGGAAAAGAAACCAAAAAGAAATATATTGATGGTCATAAAAATTGGTATAATTATGATCAATTGAATGAAAAGAAATTGAAAAGAAATTGATGGATAGTAATAAAAATGGTGATCAATTCACAATTATTTCCTTGTCTTTTGTAACCAACACCCAAAAAGTCTATAAATAATCAACACAAAGAGGAGAAGAAGGGGGAGAGCACTATTGAGTAAAAAAAAAGAGAAAGAAGAGAGAATAATAGGCAAAAAAGGAGCAGAGAATTTTGTAAGATCAGATATGCACCTAAGAAGGGGGGTGAATTAGGTGTTTTAGAGTGTTTCTTGTTTTCAGCGAATTAGCAATTGATTTTTGCGCTTATGCATAGTAAAAGATAATGTAAATGGCAGTAATGTAAAGAACACAACAGATTTATCCTGGTTCCCCTTATACCCAAGGGTACATCCAGTCCTCTTGCACACCACAAGAGATTTCTCCACTATTGTTAGAATATGTACAAGTCCCACCCTAGGATCTGTGCTACAAACTTCTAACAAAAGCCTCTAAGATAGCACCCCACTATCTTAGATAATGTACAAGATAGCACCCCACTATCTTAGATAAAACTACTTAAAGAAAGTACTACTTTCTTTTTACAAATAATGTGATTTGATAAGGAAATAGGAATATGAAAGAGAGGTATAAAGATAACAATCCAATATTGCTTCAAGTACTTTGAGAACCTTTGTCAAGGATATGAAAATGAAATGCAAGTACTTGAATTATGAAAAATGACTTTGAGAAAAATAGAAAAGTTGTTCAAAGTCGTTCAAGGTTTGGCCGTGGGATTGTCGTTGTTGAATCTGAAGTTATGACATATTTATAGTTCTCAAACATCTCTTTAGATTTGTGGCCTTTGATCCAAGAGGTTTGAGGAAGAATTGCAATGTTTTAAATTGAATTCAGAACTGAAACATTGCATTTCTTCCAGTTGTATTCGATTACATGATATCTGTATTCGAATACAACTTGCTGCAACGTTAAAAATTATTCAAATTTTTCACTGTGTAGTCGAATACACTTTTGTGTAGTCGAATACAGATGAAGATTTTTAGCTACTGACTTAGCAGTTTTTCATCTGTAGTCGAATACAGATGAGATGGCCTAGCCTCTGACTTAGCAATTGTTTCATCTGTATTCGAATACAGATGAGATGGCCTAGCCTCTGACTTAGCAATGTTTCATCTGTAGTCGAATACAGATGAGATGGCCTAGCCTCTGACTTAGCAAATTGCATCTGTATTCGAATACACCTGGGTTGTATTCGATTACAATATTGTTTTTAGTCAAAAATAAAGATTCTAAAATTTTGAAAATATTATTTTGGACTTTTGAAAATATTGTTTATGCATATGCAAAGTATGTAAGGTTCTCATGTACTTGATCTTATGATTGTATCATTTACCTTTACATTTAAACATCTAATATGTTTGAAGTCTAACGTTTATCAATGAGATATTTTGGACTTCTTCTTTTTGATCTTGTTGTCTTGATCATCATCATCATCGTTGGTCTTTTGTCTTCATCAAAAACATGTATTTTACATTCTCCCCCTTTTTGATTATGACAAAACTTTTGTTGTTTGGAGAGACTGTATCATCAGAAAATTACTCCCCCGTAATTTATGCGTACTCCCCCGTTGAACTTGAATGTTTGTGATCATTTTGGAAAAAGATGGAAGACCTACAAACAGTTTTAAAAACAACAAAACACCAAACTTTTCTCCCCCTTTTGACATGATCAAAAAGAAGGAAAATATCGACAATATATAAAGTAGAATCCAAGTAATTTTAAGATATAAAAAATAATATTTGAATATCAAATAATACCCAAAATCATGATCAAGTATTATAACAAAAACATATTGAAAAGGAAAATTAACGAAAGCATCATAAGAACTTGTTAAACAAGCTTCATCAAAACTATTCCTAGTATACGAACTACATTTTCAAGTTTTTGTTTAAAAAAGAATTTTTTTTTCACAGAAAATACAACATGTAAGGCACATATTCATATATTAATAAAAGATATATATCAAAGAATTAATTCTAGAAACTTATCAAGAGGAAAAATTTTAAATTTTGAAGAGTGATGACAAAGTACCTTTCTTTATCCACACGTAATGCCCTTTTGGAACACTAATGTTTCTCACATGACAAGCATTAGGTGTGTGACCATGAAAACCACAATAGGTACAAGTAGGAGTAAATTTATTTTTAATAGCATATCTATAAAATTTATTTTGAGTGATTTTCTCCTTATAAGAATGACCTTTTTGTAAAATTGTAATTTTTCCTTGTTTGGATTGAGTACTTGATTTGACAAAAATGGTCTTATTTGAGCTTGGTTTGTCAAATTTAGAAAACCCAAGACCACTTTTATCGTTTGAATATCTTTGCATGTTTAGAACATTCTCCAATCCTATATGTCCTTTTTCATATCGTTCAATTACTCTATTTAATTGAATAATTTTAAATGAAAGGGAATCACATTTGTTGCATGTAAAATTATGCTTTGATTTTTCAGCATCTTTTTCCATAATATCAATTTTTTCTTTAAGACATGAAATTTCTTTCTTTTGTGTTGATACTTGTTTAAGCAGATTTTTACATTCAACAAGAAGTTCCTTTATTGCATTTTGTGCTTCATTGTATTCTATGACTAATTCATGATTATAATGAGAAGTGTTTAAGTTACTAACCTCTTCGTCATCTGAATGATGTGAAGCCATTAGTGCAACATTAGCACATTCATCACTCTCTGTTTCTGATGATGAACTTACTTCGTTATCTTCCCAAGCTATGTATGCTTTCTTGAAGTCTTTCCTTTTACCGACATTTTTCTTGATGAGGTTTGGACATTCTGCTTTGATATGTCCTTGTTTCCCGCATTCGAAACAAGTGAAGTTTTGGCTTGAAGTAGAATTATCCTTTTTCTTGAAACTTTCCTTTTTGAAAGTTCTATCATTTTTAAGAAACTTGCCAAATTTCCTAACAAGGGAAGTAATGTTTTCGTCTTCATCAGAACTTTCATCTGTGGTTTGTTCCTTTGATTCGGTCTTTAGAGCAACGTTTTTGGTCTTCTTTATTAGACTTTCAGTTTGCTCCAACCTTCCAAGTTCAATTTCATGTTCTTGGAGTTTTCCAAATAATGCAGAAAGTGACATCTTGGATAAGCTTTTCTTTTCTGATATTGCTGTCACCTTTGGTTGCCAAGCCCTTGTTAGTGATCTTAATACTTTCAGATTTAGTTCATCGTTGGAGAAAATCTTTCCAAGAGCCGTCAAGTGATTTGTTAAGTGGGAAAATCTTTTCTGCATGTCTAAGATAGATTCTCCGGGCTGCATACGAAATAACTCATATTCTTGAGAAAGTGTATTAAGTTTAGATCTTTTTACCTCTATGGTGCCTTCATGGGTTACTTCCAATGTGTCCCATATCTCTTTGGCTGTTTTACAGTGAGATATGCGGAAAAATTCATCCATTCCTAGTGCTGATTGTAGAATGTTTTTAGCCTTTTTATCGAACAACACTTTTCTTTTATCGTCATCGGTCCAGGAATTCTTTATCTTAATTTCCTCTTTGTCATTGATAACTGTTGTTGGGATGTAAGGACCATTTTCAACAACATCCCATATATGGTCTCCTTGTACTTCAAGATACGCTTGCATACGTATCTTCCAAAAATCATAATGCTCGCCAACGAAACATGGTGGTTTGTTACTGCTGCCACCGTCTCTAAAAACAAGTTGTGCGGAAGCCATGGATTATTGATCGAGGAGTAAGTTACCTTGAACCTGCTCTGATACCAATTGTAAGATCAGATGTGCACCTAAGAAGGGGGGTGAATTAGGTGTTTTAGAGTGTTTCTTGTTTTCAGCGAATTATCAATTGATTTTTGCGCTTATGGATAGTAAAAGATAATGTAAATGGCAGTAATGTAAAGAACACAACAGATTTATCCTGGTTCCCCTAATACCCAAGGGTACATCCAGTCCTCTTGCACACCACAAGAGATTTCTCCACTATTGTTAGAATATGTACAAGTCCCACCCTAGGATCTGTGCTACAAACTTCTAACAAAAGCCTCTAAGATAGCACCCCACTATCTTAGATAATGTACAAGATAGCACCCCACTATCTTAGATAAAACTACTTAAAGAAAGTACTACTTTCTTTTTACAAATAATGTGATTTGATAAGGAAATAGGAATATGAAAGAGAGGTATAAAGATAACAATCCAATATTGCTTCAAGTACTTTGAGAACCTTTGTCAAGGATATGAAAATGAAATGCAAGTACTTGAATTATGAAAAATGACTTTGAGAAAAATAGAAAAGTTGTTCAAAGTCGTTCAAGGTTTGGCCGTGGGATTGTCGTTGTTGAATCTGAAGTTATGACATATTTATAGTTCTCAAACATCTCTTTAGATTTGTGGCCTTTGATCCAAGAGGTTTGAGGAAGAATTGCAATGTTTTAAATTGAATTCAGAACTGAAACATTGCATTTCTTCCAGTTGTATTCGATTACATGATATCTGTATTCGAATACAACTTGCTGCAACGTTAAAAATTATTCAAATTTTTCACTGTGTAGTCGAATACACTTTTGTGTAGTCGAATACAGATGAAGATTTTTAGCTACTGACTTAGCAGTTTTTCATCTGTAGTCGAATACAGATGAGATGGCCTAGCCTCTGACTTAGCAATTGTTTCATCTGTATTCGAATACAGATGAGATGGCCTAGCCTCTGACTTAGCAATGTTTCATCTGTAGTCGAATACAGATGAGATGGCCTAGCCTCTGACTTAGCAAATTGCATCTGTATTCGAATACACCTGGGTTGTATTCGATTACAATATTGTTTTTAGTCAAAAATAAAGATTCTAAAATTTTGAAAATATTATTTTGGACTTTTGAAAATATTGTTTATGCATATGCAAAGTATGTAAGGTTCTCATGTACTTGATCTTATGATTGTATCATTTACCTTTACATTTAAACATCTAATATGTTTGAAGTCTAACGTTTATCAATGAGATATTTTGGACTTCTTCTTTTTGATCTTGTTGTCTTGATCATCATCATCATCGTTGGTCTTTTGTCTTCATCAAAAACATGTATTTTACATTCTCCCCCTTTTTGATTATGACAAAACTTTTGTTGTTTGGAGAGACTGTATCATCAGAAAATTACTCCCCCGTAATTTATGCGTACTCCCCCGTTGAACTTGAATGTTTGTGATCATTTTGGAAAAAGATGGAAGACCTACAAACAGTTTTAAAAACAACAAAACACCAAACTTTTCTCCCCCTTTTGACATGATCAAAAAGAAGGAAAATATCGACAATATATAAAGTAGAATCCAAGTAATTTTAAGATATAAAAAATAATATTTGAATATCAAATAATACCCAAAATCATGATCAAGTATTATAACAAAAACATATTGAAAAGGAAAATTAACGAAAGCATCATAAGAACTTGTTAAACAAGCTTCATCAAAACTATTCCTAGTATACGAACTACATTTTCAAGTTTTTGTTTAAAAAAGAATTTTTTTTTCACAGAAAATACAACATGTAAGGCACATATTCATATATTAATAAAAGATATATATCAAAGAATTAATTCTAGAAACTTATCAAGAGGAAAAATTTTAAATTTTGAAGAGTGATGACAAAGTACCTTTCTTTATCCACACGTAATGCCCTTTTGGAACACTAATGTTTCTCACATGACAAGCATTAGGTGTGTGACCATGAAAACCACAATAGGTACAAGTAGGAGTAAATTTATTTTTAATAGCATATCTATAAAATTTATTTTGAGTGATTTTCTCCTTATAAGAATGACCTTTTTGTAAAATTGTAATTTTTCCTTGTTTGGATTGAGTACTTGATTTGACAAAAATGGTCTTATTTGAGCTTGGTTTGTCAAATTTAGAAAATCCAAGACCACTTTTATCGTTTGAATATCTTTGCATGTTTAGAACATTCTCCAATCCTATATGTCCTTTTTCATATCGTTCAATTACTCTATTTAATTGAACAATTTTAAATGAAAGGGAATCACATTTGTTGCATGTAAAATTCTGCTTTGATTTTTCAGCATCTTTTTCCATAATATCAATTTTTTCTTTAAGACATGAAATTTCTTTCTTTTGTGTTGATACTTGTTTAAGCAGATTTTTACATTCAACAAGAAGTTCCTTTATTGCATTTTGTGCTTCATTATATTCTATGACTAATTCATGATTATAATGAGGAGTGTTTAAGTTACTAACCTCTTCGTCATCTGAATGATGTGAAGCCATTAGTGCAACATTAGCACATTCATCACTTTCAGTTTCTGATGATGAACTTATATCGTTATCTTCCCATGCTATATATGCTTTCTTGAAGTCTTTTCTTCTACCGGCATTCTTCTTAATGAGGTTTGGACATTCTGCTTTGATATGTCCATGTTTCCCGCATTCGAAACAAGTGAAGTTTTGGCTTGAAGTAGAATTATCCTTTTTCTTGAAACTTTCCTTTTTGAAAGTTCTATTATTCTTAAGAAAATTGCCAAATTTCCTAACAAGGCAAGTAATGTTTTCGTCTTCATCTGAACTATCATCTGTGGTTTGTTCCTTTGATTCGGTCTTTAGAGCAACGTTTTTGGTCTTCTTTATTAGACATTCGTTTTGCTCCAACAATCCAAGTTCAATTTCATGTTCTTGGAGTTTTCCAAATAATGCAGAAAGTGACATCTTGGATAAGCTTTTCTTTTCTGATATTGCTGTCACCTTTGGTTGCCACGCCCTAGTTAGTGATCGTAGTACTTTCAGATTCAGTTCATCGTTGGAGAAGACTTTTCCGAGGGCTGTCAAGTGATTTGTTAATTGGGAGAATCGTTTCTGCATGTCTAATATAGATTCTCCAGGCTGCATGCGAAACAATTCATATTCTTGAGAAAGTGTATTTAATTTGGATCTTTTTACCTCTACGGTGCCTTCATGGGTTACTTCCAATGTATCCCATATCTCTTTGGCTGTTTTACAGTGAGATATGCGGAAAAATTCATCCATACCTAGTGCTGATTGTAGAATGTTTTTATCAAACAGCACTTTTCTTTTATCGTCATCGGTCCAAGAATTCTTTATCTTAATTTCTTCTTTGTTGTTGATGAGTGTTGTTGGAATGTAAGGACCATTTTCAACAGCATCCCATATTTCGTCTCCCTGTACCTCAAGATATGCTTGCATTCGTATTTTCCAGAAATCATAATGTTCACCGACGAAACATGGTGGTTTGTTACTGCTGCCACCGTCTCTGAAAACAGGTTGTGCGGAAGCCATGAATTATTGATCGAGGAGTAAGTTACCTTGAACCTGCTCTGATACCAATTGTAAGATCAGATGTGCACCTAAGAGGGGGGGGGGTGAATTAGGTGTTTGGTTATTTTGACAGTTTTTTAGAATTTTAGTGATTGATTTTTGCGCTTAATGTTTGTAGATGAAGAAGTAAATAACAGTAAGTAAATGAACACTGCAAATTTATCCTGGTTCCCCTAATAACCAAGGGTACGTCCAGTCCTCTTGCTCACCACAAGAGATTTTCTTCACTATCTGTCAGAATATGTACAAGTCCTCACCCTGGGACCTTGGCTACAATCTTCTAACAAACTTTCTATGATAGAACACTACTATCTTAGATATAACACTTAAAGAAAGTACAACTTTCTTTTACAAACACTTGTTGTTTTGATAAGAGTATAGGAATAGAACGGAGGTAGAATGATAACAATTCAAGACTTATTCATGTACTTTGAGAACCTTAAGGATATGAAAATGATATGCAGGTACTTGAATTTCTGAAAATGACTTAGAGAAAAATTCAGAAAATTTAGTTCAAAGTCTTTGAAATTGTGTAATTCGAATTCGTAATTTGAATATGAAGTTATGACCTATTTATAGTCCTCAAACATCTCTTTAGATTCGTGGCCTTTGATCCAAGAGGTTTGAGGAAGAATTGCAATGTTTTAAATTGAATTCAGAACTGAAACATTGCATTTCTTCCAGTTGTATTCGATTACATGATATCTGTATTCGAATACAACTTGCTGCAACGTTAAAAATTATTCAAATTTTTCACTGTGTAGTCGAATACACTTTTGTGTAGTCGAATACAGATGAAGATTTTTAGCTACTGACTTAGCAGTTTTTCATCTGTAGTCGAATACAGA
>JBBPBP010000003.1:24796146-24845034 GCA_037974735.1 Cicer chorassanicum
ATACCCAAGGGTACATCCAGTCCTCTTGCACACCACAAGAGATTTCTCCACTATTGTTAGAATATGTACAAGTCCCACCCTAGGATCTGTGCTACAAACTTCTAACAAAAGCCTCTAAGATAGCACCCCACTATCTTAGATAATGTACAAGATAGCACCCCACTATCTTAGATAAAACTACTTAAAGAAAGTACTACTTTCTTTTTACAAATAATGTTATTTGATAAGGAAATAGGAATATGAAAGAGAGGTATAAAGATAACAATCCAATATTGCTTCAAGTACTTTGAGAACCTTTGTCAAGGATATGAAAATGAAATGCAAGTACTTGAATTATGAAAAATGACTTTGAGAAAAATAGAAAAGTTGTTCAAAGTCGTTCAAGGTTTGGCCGTGGGATTGTCGTTGTTGAATCTGAAGTTATGACATATTTATAGTTCTCAAACATCTCTTAAATTCGTGGCCTTTGATCCAAGAGGTTTGAGGAAGAATTGCAATGTTTTAAATTGAATTCAGAACTGAAACATTGCATTTCTTCCAGTTGTATTCGATTACATGATATCTGTATTCGAATACAACTTGCTGCAACGTTAAAAATTATTCAAATTTTTCACTGTGTAGTCGAATACACTTTTGTGTAGTCGAATACAGATGAAGATTTTTAGCTACTGACTTAGCAGTTTTTCATCTGTAGTCGAATACAGAGGAGATGGCCTAGCCTCTGACTTAGCAATTGTTTCATCTGTATTCGAATACAGATGAGATGGCCTAGCCTCTGACTTAGCAATGTTTCATCTGTAGTCGAATACAGATGAGATGGCCTAGCCTCTGACTTAGCAAATTGCATCTGTATTCGAATACACCTGGGTTGTATTCGATTACAATATTGTTTTTAGTCAAAAATAAAGATTCTAAAATTTTGAAAATATTATTTTGGACTTTTGAAAATATTGTTTATGCATATGCAAAGTATGTAAGGTTCTCATGTACTTGATCTTATGATTGTATCATTTACCTTTACATTTAAACATCTAATATGTTTGAAGTCTAACGTTTATCAATGAGATATTTTGGACTTCTTCTTTTTGATCTTGTTGTCTTGATCATCATCATCATCGTTGGTCTTTTGTCTTCATCAAAAACATGTATTTTACAAATTTGATCTTGGGAAAATCAGTCCAGCAAAACCAATTCAGTAGTAACGTATCACTTTCTTATTGTTTCTCTAATTTTTTTCTCGTTAGTCTTTGTATTGCATCCGTTTAAAATATGTAGTTTAGTTTTTTTTCTTCTATTTTTCTGTTTATGCAAAAAATAAACTCATATGTTAAACTTTCATTTTTCTAAAGTTGTCTATTCCTAAAAGTGTTTTCTTTGCAACACAAAATACTAAAAAAAATATAAATAATTGATGTTTATAAACCAACCACCAAGAAAACAAATTTCACACTATTGTAATATAACGCAAAACTCATAACACGTCTTTATCAAATAACTCAAAAAATTATAACAACAAATAAATAGTTTTTTCCCTTAGGATTAGAATTAATAGTCGTTGTCGTCGGATGAAATTCATCCTTGCTCGCTGCGCCACATCACTCACCCCAACCATTGGTGGCCATTGTAACGCGACAAATCTGACAACGCACAAGTTAATCCTTTAATAGGTTGCTTCATCGTCGCGTTCATCTGTTTCGTTCACATACCACCACGTTACGTTGCTTTCTAACAAAAATCAATTTGTCTTTACTTTAAAACAAAAATAAAAAGATACAATCCGTGAATAGACATCTCACCTCTTTTTTTCCGTTATTGTTATTATTATTATTATTATTATTAGTATTATTATTATTATTATTATTATTATTATTATTCTTGTTATTATTATTTTTATTATTATTATTATTACATTTCTATTTTTGGATACGTATATAATAATTATTATAATAAAAAAATAATTAAAATAGAATAATAGTAAAAATCGGACAACACATAAATATTTTCAACCCAAAAACTACGTGCGTTTTGATTTCTCTATTGCACATGGTGATACGTAGGAGCAAGGTCTTCCCCTTGTCAAACCAAATTAATAAAAATATATTTTTCATTCATTTATTAATGTAAATAATTTATTTTCCTTTTTTTCAAATCTTTTAGGGGATAAAATAAATAATTAAATAAATAAATAATTTTTATAAAATTAATTATAGGGTAACCGTTTTAACGGACGATGTAGGGTAATATTATTTTCCTTATTCGTAGTCGACTCTCGAATCCGATTTCTGGTACAAGAACTTTATTTAGGTTTTTATCTAATTTTCCCTTTTAAAAAAATAAAATTGGTGGCGACTCCTTTTTCGCGGACAAACTGAACGCGACAGCTGGCGACTCCGCTGGGGACTTTTGAGAGTCAAGCCCAATCTAATTAATTGTATATACTTATTTATTATTTTACTTATATTACCCTTAGTGTTTTATTTGTTTTGTTATATTGTGAATATAATTATATGTGTCTGGTTAATCTATTTTCATTGTGAAGATTTTTTTTTTTTTATTTATTTTTCTATACACTACCCTAACACGACTCACACACTTATGAGTGGGTTCTATACCAGGGCTAAGTGCAACCTAAGATAAGTTAGAGACTGTAAAATGATAATCTTCTGGATATACGTCTTGTTTGGTTGTCATGAAAGTCGCACCTAGAGTGGACTTTTTCTAGAATATTTCCATTTTAATAGTTTACCTATTAATTGGTTTAATATTTTAGAATTGAGTTGTGTGCTATAGGAACCAATTTAGAACTATAGAGCCACCCATAGTAAAGGTTCACATTAAAAAACCATTAAATAAGAAAAGTACCATGTAGGGCACATGTATATATGAAAAAAAAATACCCTATCTATATCTCATATTCATCATAATGCATTGCATAATCATATGTTTCATCTTTTATTTCATTTTACAACATGTTGTTTTTCTTTTTCTCCTCATTTTTTAAGAAAAAATCATTGCATATTAGGAGGTAGTAAAATGTTTCAGTTAAATGCATAATCATTGCATTCACTTTTTTACATTCTCATAACATTTTCCTTCGAGAAAAAAATGGCAAAAAAACGGAAAAAAAAAAAAAGAAATCAAAAAAGAGTATCATAACACCCTTACCGAACATGTTCTCGGGCTAAAAACATGGAGGAATTGAAGCATACAAAGATTATCTGAATCAACTGAAAGACCCTATGGCTAAAAATTTGGAAATCTTGCAAACCCTTGATACTTGAAATCATGGGAATACTTCATGGAAAAAGTATATCACGAAGAACTCATGTTTACCCCTTGATTTCATAAGTCTAACAATTTTTACCTTTTAGTCTACTTTTTGGTCTACCTCAAGTCACTTGTCCACAAGATTTGAACCTGATACTAATGAGATTAATCTTCATCCTCCACCACCTACTTATGGTTCTTGGACATACTTTTTTGGCTTTTCGCCGAAGGGGAACCTCTAGATGTTGGGTCGTCTATGTTGAACTTTCATCACTATCGCTTATTACTTTGATGCCATGAAAAAATTCATCAATCTAAAGAAAAAATTCAAATCTTGTATGAACCTTTAAGGACAATTGAAAAAAACCCTCGACTAAACATTATGTTGAAGACATTGACGATCTTGCATATAGTTTCTGAGTTTATCCAAGGGGCAAAGTCAACAATGAAGATATTATCAAGTTCTCTCGCGAAGTTTAATTTGATTTGAAAGCACTGATAATATTTCTAAGTATGAAGTTTTACGATACTTTATTATATTGACACACTCTTGTTTCCTTCATATTATGAATATCAATAAATGCATTTTGTTTTCTCTTCCTTTCTACCCCTCATATATTTAACAATTTCTTACCCAACATTATATGCCTTTCTCTTATTCTAACCATGTACCATACATATTTGGAAGTAGTTCATTCATAGATAAGTTTGCTAAGATTTCATTACATAATTTCAGTCATGCTATTAATTTCACTGAAGGGGATGAGAACGATAAAAATAAAATCCATTATTTGGATGGACCTCAATATGTTGGAACATGCAGTTAACGCCATGTTAATCCCCTAGAAAGCTCATTTTATCTTTATCATTATCAAATTGTGCTTTGAATATACCAATCACGTGGAGGAATTTGAAGTTTGTACCATGACTATTTTAGCCGCCAACAAATCAAAAGTAAAATGTTGAAAGCATATGGGGATTTGACCTAATCATCAACCAGTTGAATAAAGAATGTAAAATTTGGGATAATAAGATAATCATTTATATGTACATATTAGACAAACATCTAAAAATTTGAACTCATTTTCCATCATGTCCCTCAACATCATAATCAACTAGCTGGCGTTCTAGCTACTTTATCTTCAATGTTCAAAGTAAGGCATGATGAAGAATAGTCACTCACAAGAATAAAAGTCATGACCATCCTATTTATTATCAAATGTAGAAGAAAATCTAGATAGAAAATTATCGTACCAAATATTATCTCGTAACAATGGAACACCCTCCCTGAGTATCAGACTATAATTGGGGCACCTCTTTTATTCTTATTATATAGAATAAAGGCAGTGCGACCCATTCAAACAAAAATTCCCTTATCAAGAGTAATGATCTGTGTTGACTGACTGAATTCAATTCAAGAAAAATGTTGACTACCTCATGTCAAGGACAATTATTTCAAAAGATCTTAAAAGAAGAACATATGAACTTCGGAGCTCCAAAAGAAAGAATTAGCCCTCAAGAAGATTTCTCATATCTAATAGGACTAGCATGACAAGTGGATTCCCAACTATATGAGCCCCAATACCATTAAAAAAAATACATTCAAGAGTGGCTCTTTACACATAAGGTAGTGGCAACTACAGATCAAGTCGAAGATGTAACAAAAATCTCTTTAAAGATCAAAAGGACAATCTCCACTATTTATTCGAAGTTGTGCATATTTTTCATCCATGAATCCAAGGATCATGTTCGTAAAGAGGTGAAAGAAATAAAAAAAAATTGTAAAAAAGTTTATTGAAAAAATTGAAAAAAAAAACAAAGACGAAAATGAAGGAAAATGTTCATTCATCAAATGCGTTCATGACATTTCATATTTTCAATAGTATATAAATTTAAAGTCGGGACTACTAACCTGCACACTCTAATTTAAAGTCAGGATGACTAACCCGTACCATCTGATTTAAAATCCAAGATGATTCCCCGTTACCTCACGTCGATATTCTGGTTGACAATGTGGCCTGCAATTCGCTCTTCTCTTTTATGAATGTTTGCTCTTGGTATAATCAAATTAAGATGGAAGCCGAAGATATGAAGAAAAAAAAAATGACTTTCATCAGCCCTTGGGGAACATTTTGTTACAAAGTAATGCCTTTTGGTCTGAAGAATGTTGGGGCGACCTACCAAGGAGCTATGGTAACCCTATTCCATGGCATGGTTCATAAAGAGATAGAAGTTTATGTAGATTGATGTAATAATGTCAATTATAAGGAAGGGGGGTTTGAATTATAATTGCCCCTTTTTAATAAATTTATGTTAAAAACTAAAATGTTTAACTCAATATTGACATTGGTTACAAACGAAGAACGTTCTTGGTTAGTGGAAAAAACACAGCAATATTAACTTATCAATATAAAAAAACTGATTATAAGACAAAAATTAAATAGAGATAAGGAAGGAGATGTCACACAAGAATCTATCCTGGTTCACCCAACACGGGTTACGCCCAGTCCTAACAATTGTGAGATTTTCCACTAAGTGCTCAAAGTAAGAGTGTTCTTGGTTTTCACATGGCTTATACAGAACAATCTTGATCTGTTACAATGTACTACCTTTCTACCTAGAAAGGATTTCCACAGGTTACCGAACACTTTTTTAGAAAGAATTTTACAAACTACCTTTTAAGTCATAAAAAGATTTTAACAAACTTCTCAAGCTATGTCAACAGTTTAGCCTTGAGTTACAAAGTAATGATTTTTGGGATTGTTAGAATCTGAGTATACTCAAATCTTGTTTGAGAATAGATTCTAGATTTTAGAACTCAATGAGTATTGATTCTAATATCGCACTAAGAGTATAACTGAAACTTGGAAAAGATTGAGAAGCTCAAGAGGATTCAAGTATGATTGAATGAGTGATATTTTTCTTGGCACTTTTTAGCTCTCGTCTATTCTTCGTCATGAGGCTTTATTTATAGGCTTCAAGAGAGCTTATGACAGCTCATTTGGCCGTTGGAAATAGTCCAGCTGTCATGAGTAAGAGAATGGATAAGATCAGCCATAGAGCAAGAATGTTTTTGCTGAAAACATAAATGTTCTTATGAACCAAGAACGATCTTCGAATTTTCCTTGAGATGAGCTAATTTTTGTTCTAAATTTGAAAATTGTATGAAGTGATCCCATGCCTTGAATCACGTGTGCAGGTCTGTTTTGAAAGTACAGCAATAGTGTCCTTTCCAGCCTGTCAGTTTGTACTTGCACTTGCTTAACTTGGAGAACAATCTTGCTTTATGTATTTTGTGAAGTAAAGTGTTTTGCCTTCGAATTCTGGAGTGATTCTTTCTTAGATTGATCCTTGTATATTTCTGATGAACATATTAAATGGATTACACTTCCTGGATCTAATCATTTATATAGGAATCTGATTACTCTTGTTAATCTGCGGGTGTGGAGAACGTTCTTCGTTTTCCAGAAATATGTCAAGAACGTTCTTCATTTAACTGATTTAGCTTTCTTTATTTTAATATGATCTGCTTTGCAATGCTTGGTACCTATCTTGTTTGACACACTCAAATACACATGTTAAATACCAAAACACTTAGAATCATAATTAGAAATCGTAACTAACCTTTTGTTTAATTATCATCAAAACATTAATTTGGGATTTTGTCTCAACATAGATGACATGATTTCTAACTAACAAACAGAAGAAAAACATGTTATTGATCTAAAGAAACTCTTCGAAAGACGTAGAATGTTTAAGCTAAAGCTTAATCCCTCTAAGTGCACTTTCGACGTGAGGTTTGGAAAAGTATTGGGATTTTATGGTTAGTCTTAAAGGAATAGAGGTCGACCCCGATAAGGTTCATGCCATTTTAGAAATGTCTCCCCAAAGTACAGAAAGAGAAGTTTGTGTTTTTATTTTTTGGAGACTAAATTATATTTCCATATTTATATCACAACTAACCACCACTTGTGAACCAGTCTTTAAACTTTTACGGAAAAATCAAATAGTTGTGAGGAACGAAGAATCCCAAAATGCATTGGAGAAAATCTGACAGTACTTGCAGAAGCCTCCAATTCTAGTCCCCCCTAGTTCTGTGCCGACCCTTGATTATGTATCTTACAGTCCTCGACAAGTCCATGGGATGTGTGTTGGGGCAACACAATGAAACAGGAAAAAAGGAGCGTCATTTTCTATTTGAGTAAAAAAATTATAGATGTTAGAATACTTGTTGTGCCTTAGCCTAGGTTGCCCATTGCTTAAGGCAATACATGGTTTGCCATACGACTTGCTTGATATCCAAGTTGGATCCAATCAAGTACATTTTTGAAAAGCCTGCTCTCACATGGTGAATTGCTCACTGGCAGGTGATGTTATTTGAATATGATATTACCTATTTTACTTAGAAAGCCATCAAAGGGAGTGCTTTGGCAGATTATCTGGCTAATCAACATGTGGATGATAATTAGTCAATGCAATGTGAATTCCCAGATGAAAGCATCATGGTTTTGTTTGAAGAGTGTGATAATGGAAAATGGACTCTATTGTTCGACGGGGCCTCAAATGTAATGGCGCATGAGATTGGGGTTGTCTTAATATCTCCACAAAACAGTCCATACCTATCACAACGCGCTTGTGTTTTGATTGTACCAATAATATGGCAGAATATGAAGCTTGTGTCATGGGAATTTTGTCTGCTTTGGAATCAAAAGCAAAATTCATTAATCATCTTAAACCAAGAATTGCAAACTCGAGAAAAGAAGTTAATACCTTATTTTACCTACATAAAGGAATTGTCTTCACAATTTGACAAAATCACCTTTTACCATGTCCCTCGAGAAAACAATCAATTGGATGATGCTTTGGCTACTTTATCCTCGATGTTCCAAATAAGTTGAAACAATGAAATCCCATCCATTAAAATGGAAAGTCGATATCATCATGCGTACTGCCACGTAATGGAAGAAGAAACCGACGGGAAACCTTGGTATCACGACATCAAACATTATCTTATAAATAGAGAATATCCTCTCAGAATATTAGAGAATGAGAAAAGGACTTTAAGACGGTTAACTACTAACTTTTTCTTGAAAATATTTTGTATAAAAGGAATCATGATATGGTACTCCTCAAATGCATCGATGTTAATGAGGTGAAAGAAATTCTACAAGATGTCCACGATGGCTCTTATAGGATCCATATGAACGAACACGCCATGTCTAGAAAGATTCTTCGGGCTGAGTATTACTGATCACCCTAGAAAAGAATTGCTTTAATTATGTAAAGAAATACCATAAGTCTCAAATATATGCTGACAATATCGACGCCCCACCAATGCCTCTGAACACCATTTCAACGCCCTGGCCGTTCTCAATGTGGGGCATAGACGTCATCGGAATGATCTAATCGAAAGCATCAAATGGACATCGCTTCATCTTGGTGGCAATTGATTACTTTACCAAATAGGTAGAGGCCGCTTCATACGCCAATGTCACAAAAAATGTGGTAGTCAAATTGATAAAAAAAAGGAGTTAATATGTCGTTATGGCCTACCAAACAAGATCATTACTGACAATACCACAAATCTGAATAACAAAATGATGGATGAATTGTGTGCCACCGTTAAAATTCAACACCACAACTCGTCCCAGTACAGACCAAAAATGAATGGCGCAGTTGAAGTTGCAAATAAAAATATCAAAAAGAATTATTCAGAAAATGGTCGTAACATACAAAGATTGGCACGAGATGTTGCCGTTTGCACTACACGGGTATCGCAATTCTATACGCATTTCAATTGGGGCAACCCCTTTTTCCTTAGTATATGGGATGGAGGTTGTGCTACCCATTGAAGTAAAAATCTCTTCGCTAAGAGTATTAATGGAAGCAAAACTAGAGGAGTCAGAATGGGTACAAATCCGTTTCAAACAATTGAATTTAATTGAAGAAAAAATGTTTGCGGCCTTATGCCATGGGCAATTATATCATAAAAGACTGAAAAGAGCATACAAGAAAAAAATATTTCCTCGAGAATTCCGGGAAGGAGACTTGGTGCTAAAAAAGATCTAATCCATTCAAAAGGATTATTATGGGAAATTGACCCCTAACTATGAGGGCCCATACGTCGTGAAGAAAGCTTTCTCAAGTGGAGCTTTGAACCTCACGAATATGGATGGAAAAGATTTAGTCCTCCTGTAAACTCAAACGTCGTAAAAAAGTATCATACTTAAATAATGATTACCCGCTAGGTTGAAAACCTGAAAGGGCGACCTAGGCAAAAATTAGGGTACAAAAAAATAAATTTGGTGGCGACTTATTTTTTGCGGTCAAACTGGACGCGACACAAAGGAACTCATTTTGATCTTATAGCTTAGTGCAACGCTGACTATGTCGGAGACAAAATTGAAAGAAAAAGCACAAGTGGTGCGTGTCAATTTCTTGGAGAAGCTTTAATTTAATATGTTGGTCATGTGGAAAGCAGAATACAATTGCATTATCAACTATCGAAGCTGAATACGTATCAGCTGCAAATTGTTGCTCACAAGTTCAATGGGTTAAAAACCAACTTGAAGATTTTTCAGTAAGTTATTCTAATATTCCAATTTACTGTGATAATACAAGTGCCATTAATCTTTCTAAAAATCCCATTCAACACTCAAGGTCCAAACACATCGAAATAAATCATTTTATTAGGGATCATGTGAACAAAAAGGAAATTGAATTAATTTTTGTTGATACAAAAAATCAACCAACAGACATATTTACAAAGCCCCTTGTTGAAGAAAATTTCAATTTCATCAAAGAAAAATTAAAAATTATAAAAAAAATCCAACTAAAAATCTTTGAAAATAGAAACCAGATCGTTCTTGTCAAAATGAAGAACGTTCTTGTCTTAGCCCTGCACTTCAACATAAGCACCAGATCATTCTTCATTTTTTCATCAGGAAAAAGTTCAAGGACCAGCCTTGTAACGGTACTTTATGTCCTTTATCATAAAGTAACGGCTACCCAAGCCTATGTCTGTCACCTCACCTCTATAATCCTCCTTCCCCATAACATATGTCCCCTCTTAACCACCTTCCACGCGTGGCACCATCACCGTTCAACTTCCTCTGCAAAAAGTTCAAAATCGTCCCTCTCTCCCACTAAAAGACAATTACTCACTTTTTTTGTTGTTGACAAAACATCATCTCTTATCTTTCAAAATTCTCATTTTTGTTTTTCACTCGCAAAGAATGGCGCACACCAAAGCTACTGCTCGAAAGAATCCGCATCTCGAAACTCCATCCCCTTCACCATCTCCATCACCAACTCATTCACCATCACCACTGCCCAGACCAACACCCCCAAAATCTTTGTTAGAAAGAACTTTCTCTGATTTCCTATCCTCATCCCCTGATTCCAGACCTCCACCTATTTCACTCGCTTCTCTCTCCACCGTTCTTCGACCCCTATCCCACTACGATATTCCTTCGATAAGTCAAGCACCACCACATCTTCAAGAATCATCCAAAACTCGCTCTAATAGTTCATCCTCTAAACGAAGGTTAATAAGGATCTTGGCCGGTATAGGAAACTCGAAATGCAAAGACACAGACGCCACCATCTACATTATATCTGATGATTTTTTTGAACCTAGGTCATAACCACAAATTCCTAAACAGACATCAGCACCTTCATCAAAACCCTCCATAACCTCAACACCCCCAAAATCCCACTTCCAAAGTGATTCAACCCAAATCCATCCCTTCACAAACTAAACTAAAGATTCCTAACCCTGCAAAATCCAAACCCAGAATGTTCTCCTTCCAAACCATCACCACAAGAACGTTCTCCACCAAAATCTTCACACCCAGAAAACACAACCTTTAAATCTTCTACCAAACCACCCTCTTCAAAAATTCTCATTCCTCCACTTATTCCATCAAAACTTCATAAAGTCTTCAATGACAAATAGGCCAAAAGACCAACAGGCATTGGTCGAGTTTTCATGTTTGAAAACCTCCAATATGAAGGCACCTCTATAAAGCATCATATAGATGCTCTTGGATGGACTGATTTCCTTCAAATCTCCGATTCATTTTATCCTGAATTAATCAGGGCCTTTTATTGCAAAGCTCAAGTCTTTGTAGATAAATCTCTCATTGTTTCAAAACTGAAAGGTATTGAAATCCGCTTGACTCTCCTCATTCTTGTTGCACTACTGCAACTTCCATCTAAAGGACCCACATTTTTTTGGCAAAAACTGGTATCTAGCTCTAAACATTACCAAGGATGAGGTCTTTCAAGAGATGTTCGTTGCTGGTTCCACAAATTTCTTTTTAGCAGATCTAAAACCTCTCCCTAAAATTTTAACAACATCAGTCAGCATTCAATTCTACCCCACTGTGGTAGTCATGAATATGTATCTGACAATGATGCCTTGGTAATTTATTACCTCCTTCAATGCCAAAAACTAAATATGCCTCATCTTATCATTCAGCACATGATTGCGGCAATCAACAAAGACTACAAGAGAAATATTGTTCCATATGGTATGGTTTTCTCAAAAATATTTAAATATTTCAATATCCCTCTATCAACAGAAATTCAAGCATCAAAATCTCAAAATTCTCCTAAAAAAACATCTCCCATATGAAGCATGTTCCATCCATACCACCATCTCTTAAAGATACTTTATTTCCACCAATCATCAAACGCAAAAGATTTGCACGACGATCTGCCATACAAGCACCTACTACTAAACATCAAGTTCCTTCTCCACCTCAACCAAACATTCTTCTTTCTCCTACTATCCCATAAAATATTCCTCCATCACATGATCAAACAACCACTAAGGTTCCCCCCTCTCATCAGTTCAACAATCCAGCCCTTCAAAGTGATCTGTGTCCTCAACTTCACTTCCAACAAACTTCGATTATGTCACTAGCTTTCATCTCACCCCAAAAGACCAGCTCTTCAATTTCTGGAATCAGTAAGTATCTGGTTTTTCCAGATTTAGACATTCCTGACCCATTAGTACCTCAAAACAAATCTCTATCAGGATCCCTTCCTTCCATTGCAATATCCTTTGCCAATTTCTCATCATTTTGCACCACTACAACACCCTCTCAAAGTAATCTTCCATCTGCTCTTATGGAAGATGACCAGCGCCCCTCCAAACAATCAAAAGTTGAAAAGAACACAACCAAAACATCTAAGGAAATTCTTGATGTTCTTCAAACAATCATGGCTCGTCAAACTCATCAGGATAGATAGCAAGCAATTATGCAGGATTGGATGGCCACTTAGCTTGCTCCCAAGATAGGTCTCGAGCCACCTCATCCTAATCCACCACCTTCTTTTCAAAATGATCCACAACCATCACTGCCATCATCCTCTGAAGGGTCTTCTCTATCTCTTTCTTTTTAGGCTATCTGCGTTGCATTCTCCTATTCCTTTTTTCCTTGACAAAAGGGGAGAATTAATTTCTTGATTTTAAGTCTTTAGAAGTCTTTTTGTATGATGCATTTATGTATATACTTTTTGTTTTTGAACCATTTGTTTGACTGACCATTATTAAAGTATTAATGAAAATTATATGTTGGTTCAAAAGATTAGCACATTTTGAGGGAGAGTTTTCAACTAAAAGCTCTCTATGATTATTATTAGAATCAAAATTAAAATCTAAATTAACATGTTTGTCATCATCAAAAAGGGGGAGATTGTTGAGACAACATCCCAAATTAATGTTTTGATGATAATCAAAGAAAAGTTAATTAAGACTTCTAATTATGATTCTAAGTGATTTGTTGTTTAACATGTGTTTTTGAGTGTGTTAATCAAAGATAGGTACTAAGCATTTCAAGTAAGATCATATTAAAAAGAAGCAAGTTCATTCATATAAACGAAGAACATTCTTGACATAATTCTATAAGACAGAGAACGTTCTTCACATTTCCAAGATAACAAGAATGTTCATATTCTTAAAGAAAATATTGGTTCTAGTATTTGCAATCTGTTTACAGAATTTCACCAGAAATATACAAGGATCATATCAGTAAAACAATCACTTCAAAGAACAAGGGCAAAAGATATGCTTCATAATCTATCAAGCAAGATCATTCTCCAAGTTTGAGCAAGAATCAAGTACGAATTTGACAGATTCGATCGGACACTTCAACTGTACCTCTGAGCAGCCTGCACACGTGATGAAGAGCAGGAAACCACTTCAAGATAGTTGTCAAAGAAGCTTAAAACTTAGCACCCCGCAAAGCAGAAACGAAGGTGGTTCTTGCTTTGCAAGAACAGTCTTGCTTTAAGGCAGATCTTATCCACTAACTAACATGACAGCTGGACCATCTTCAACGGTCAAATGAGCCGTCATAACCCTTCTTAAGGTCTATAAAAGGAACCTCAAGATCAAGGATAAGGCACAACTTCAAGTGCAAAGCAATACATCACCTACACTCTCATACTCGAAAGCTTCTCAATCACAAGAAAAAGATTCAATCTTGTTTTTATTCAGTTATCTGAATCATTCTACTGAGTTCTTTTGTCAAGAATCTAAACTCAAACAAGAGTTGAGCATACTTAGATTCTACCAACTTCTTTAAATCATCACTTTGTAACTCAAGAATATTGTGTCGAAAATATTTTGAGTAAATTGTAAAAATCCTTTTATGATTAAAAGGTAATGTGTAAAAATCCTCTCTAAAGATTGAAAGGTAACTTGTGGAAATCCTTTCTAGGTTGAAAGGTAATACATTGTAATAGATCAAGATTGATCTGTAAAGGTTGTGTGAAAACCAAGAATGACCTTGCTTTGAACACTTAGTGAAAAATCTCACAATTGTGAGGACTGGACGTAACCCGTTTTGGATGAACCAAGATACATCTCTAAAAATGGGCAATTACAATTCAAACGCCCTTCCTTGTAATTGACATTGTTACTTCAGTATGTACTTTGTAAGTCTTAAAGAATAAAACATCTTGTCCTTGGAAGATAGATTAGTTTTGCTTAGTAGACATGGACTTGAGACAAAGTCAACTTTTCATCGGAGGAAGTGTTGTTCAAGAGGAAACTAATTTTTAGTAGATGACTACCGTACAAAATGATCTAAACACTATTTGCCATTTTTTGGGTCTTTTCATGAGTTTCTAATTGATACAAGGCTAAACACATCTTTTGTTCAGTCCATGTGGCTAGATGATTACTCATAGAGGATGTTGACAATAACTCCCGATATATTATTTTATAACTTAATTTGGTATTAGAAACTAGCTAATTGATTATTCGTTAATAATATTAGAGTGTTTTTTCTAGTGAATTAACGCATGAATATTTATTACCAAGTCACAAACACTTGTTTTACTCTTAGTAGATTGTTAATATTAGATATTTTGTTTTGACCCTATGCAACTACACACTTAAATCAACTAGTTAGCAAACAATTGTTGTTTTGTTTTGTTATCATTAAAACATCAATAATAAGTATTGTACTTGAACCATTTTGGTTCTTACATGGTCTATGGTGTTCCCATCCCTTTTAAAATGAGTATAATTTAGAGAGCGAAAATAACTAGACCTAACCTAACAGTTTAGCAAAATTGAGTGTAGATAGTATGCTTCAGCCATGTCTTGAAACCATTTATGTGATTTTTGCTTTTTCTTGTTATATATAGAACCATAGAGTTGGACACCCAAAAGCACATTAATCATTTGATCCCCAAATATGCATCCATCACCTCTGCAATCAACATCTCTAGAGGACAAAACTTTTTCCTATAAGTCGTTGCAAGAAAATTACCTTTAGGGTTTCTAAGCATGCAACCAAAGTCCGATCAATGAGAGTCGTTTGAGGCTGCATCGACATTAATTTATATATTTCAGAAACAGGAGTGTGTCAGATGCCTTTCCTTCTTTGTTAATTGTCAACCATGGAACTATCAAGAGTTTGAGATCCATACATGCATGCCTCATCTAACTTTGATAGATCTCTAACTTCTTCATTTCATTTGCATCTTCATAACCACATGTATGTCTTTCCGCTCGAAAACTCATTTGTTTCTACACCACCGCAATAAAAGATGTTAGAAAAGCATTGTAGAATTGAAATCGGGGGGCTTTAAGGAAACTTTGTTTCTGCTAGGCGTGCCAATTTCATTCATTTATCTATCATCCATCTTATTATACAGTCATCCAATCCATCAAATCAACTACACACAAAAAATGTTAATGGTTTAAGTCAAATCCATCCATTTAAATTTTTTCTCGATCTAATCCATCAAACCTTTTCTTTCAAAATCCAAGTGATCACATTTTTTTTTTTATTTTTGATGTAATCCAAAGGAATACATATATTTATCTTAAAATATATACTTCTAAGAAAATATTATTATATGTATTACAAAAAATATATTTATTTAAATAAAAATGTGTTTTGTTAACAAAAAATAGTGTTTATTTATCATTATTAAAATAATTAATTCTTCAAAATTATTTATTAAAACTGATTTTATTTTATTATTAAAAAAAAACGTTTTTAAAAAACCAATTTTTATTATTTTAAAAATGATTAATTTTCTTTTTTAATTTAAAAATAAAAAATTTAACAGTTATATTACATTATTATTATTATTATTTAATTTAATAATAGGAGGTGGTTGGTAGCGATTGGTCACCATAGCTCCACCGTACTATGTGCCAATCGAAAGAGCTTCGCTGCCAACCAACGTGTGCCGTTAGAGCTCTATCATTTCTCATTAACCGACATCAGAGGTTCACGATCAACCACCTCCAATGATTAAAATGATAATTTTTAAATTTTAATATTTAAATTATTATTTTTATTTTATTAGTAAATAATTAAAAACATATATTATTTTGGCAAATTAAAATTGTTTATACATAATTCGAATTTTTTTACATTTAATAAATAAAATTATTTTTCAAACTACTAATTTTTTAAATAATACAAAATTTAATTTTTAAGATAATAAAAAATAATATTTTTTTGAAATAATATCAAATATTATAATTGTACGTATATAATTTATTAAAATGCTAAATAAAATTGCATTAATTATTTCTTTATTAACATATATGTAAATTTAGTATTTACAAAGTATTCATGTTCATTTTTTCTATAATATGTAATTAATATTAAAATAAAAACATAAATTTATTTCTCTCTTTAAAGATAAAATAGTAAAACCATTCAAATTATCAACATATTTAATGCTTTAATCAACTTTTTTAACTTTCGTAATTCAATTAACTAAATTTTTATTCATATTAAAGGTTAATTGCAGTTTTAGTCCCTCTATTTTCTTTAATTTATAAATTTAAAAATTAACAATATAACATATTTTGAATTATATGGCGTATAATTTGATGATGCTAAATGATTATTACCTATAAAATTGCAATAAAACTCTTTAAAAAAATTTAATTTTAACTTATAAAAATTATTTATTTTTACATTTTAATTAATAATAAATAAATAATTAATATATTTAAATAATTTTATATCATAAGATCATAATCGCACGTGTGTCTTTCCTCTCAAAAATCCATTTGTTTTTACCCCACCACTATAAATGACGTTAGAAATACATCCTAGAATAGAAATCAGGGCTTTAAGGATATGTTGGAGTTTCTTTTTGAAAATTACTAATTTTTTAAATAAGCTTAAAAAGAATAATATTTTATAAAAATAATAACAAATATTATAATTATGCATATATAATTTATTAATATAAATTTCTTTATTAACACACTTTTTTTTAAGATGCAAAAGGATATTATGAACACAAACCTAATTATGTACATTTTTTTATATAAGATGTAAAAATTAACAATATAACATATTTTGAATTATATGGCGTATAATTTGATGATGCTAAATGATTATTACCTATAAAATTGCAATAAAACTCTTTAAAAAAATTTAATTTTAACTTATAAAAATTATTTATTTTTACATTTTAATTAATAATAAATAAATAATTAATATATTTAAATAATTTTATATCATAAGATCATAATCGCACGTGTGTCTTTCCTCTCAAAAATCCATTTGTTTTTACCCCACCACTATAAATGACGTTAGAAATACATCCTAGAATAGAAATCAGGGCTTTAAGGATATGTTGGAGTTTCTTTTTGAAAATTACTAATTTTTTAAATAAGCTTAAAAAGAATAATATTTTATAAAAATAATAACAAATATTATAATTATGCATATATAATTTATTAATATAAATTTCTTTATTAACACACTTTTTTTTAAGATGCAAAAGGATATTATGAACACAAACCTAATTATGTACATTTTTTTATATAAGATGTAATTAATATTAAAATAAAAACATAAACTAATTCTCTTTCTATAAAGTTAAATTAGTAAAACTATTTAAATTATTAATAAATTTAATACTAAATTTGACTTTTTAAATTTTCTGATTTAACTAACTAAAAATTTATCTACTAGAAACTTAATTGCAGTTTTAGTCTTTCTATTTTATTAATTCACAAAATTAATTTTGTATTTTAAAACTTAATAGGTTTTCTTAGTTAAAAAATTGAAATCTGATATATTTTAAACAAGATAATATATAATAGGCTTAATTACAGTTTTAGTCCCCCTATTTATACTGATTCACGAAATTGGTCCTCCTATTTTAAAAGTCGACAGTTTTGGTCCCTCTCTCAGATTTTTAAACTAAAAAATGACGATTTGATATACTTTAAATGACGTGACATACAATTCTATGATATAAAACCATCTAGATCTATTAATTATTCATATGTCATTAATTAAATTAAAAATACAAAAAAAATTCGAAGTTGAAAGTTAAATTTTTACGACGTTTTATTCAAATTTCATAGGTGTTAATCACTCTACATCATCCTATCATATGTCATGTTATTTAAAACATCTCACGTCATCATTTTTTAGCTAAAAAATAAGAGGGATGGACCAAAACTGTCGACTTTTAAAACAGGGATCAATTTCGTGAATCAGTATAAATAAGGGACTAAAACTGCAATTAAACCTATATAATATAATGATGTCAAATAATTATTATTTATAAAATTACAATAAAACTCTCTAAAAATTTCACTTTAAACTTATTTAACTATTTATTTATTTTAATTAATAAAAAATAAATAATTATTTATTTAAATTATTTTACGTTATAATATCATTATTAAAATTTAAAAGAAGATTTTAAATATATAGACAAGGGACCCAAGGCGCATGGTCACAACGAGCCTACCGCCAGAGAATTGATTATCGGAGAGAATTCATTAATTCATCTTCTTTTTTTTCAACGTAGTAAAAAATTGTATACTACTTACAATTCACCACGTCACAACATCTCCAAGCCTTCCCAGTTCGCCACGTCATCACCCAAACTCCCGAAAACAAACTCCAACACGAAAACAAAAAATAAACCACGAACTATCGGAGCAAACTTTCCCATTCCCCAAACTACCCCCACACCTCCCCAAATTCACCACACAACCACCACTTTTATTAACCCATTTCGCCTCCTTCCGACGCTCACAACTAATCTTCGTCAAACCACACACAACCCCACCCGCCGCGTCATCACCTCTCTCTCTCTCTCTCAACAATGGCGACAGGGATGCTGAAAAGAGCTATCTACAGGTTTTCAACTACTTCACCAGCATCGAGGCTAACCCTCCTCCGAGCGCACGCATCCGAAGCCCAAGCCCAGCAAGTTGAACCCAAAGCCCGTGATACCACATCCCTGAAAAAATTCCAAATCTACCGATGGAACCCGGACAGCCCCACAAAGCCAGAGCTAAAGGAATACGAGATCAACCTAAAGGAATGTGGGCCCATGGTCCTCGATGCTCTAATCAAGATCAAGAACGATATCGATCCAAGCCTAACGTTTCGTCGCTCTTGCCGCGAAGGAATCTGTGGTTCATGCGCGATGAACATCGACGGCTGTAACGGACTCGCTTGTTTGACGAAAATACCATCGGAGGGTTCGGATACAACGATAACGCCACTTCCTCATATGTTTGTGATAAAGGATCTTGTGGTTGATATGACGAATTTTTATAATCAGTATAAGAGTATTGAGCCGTGGTTGAAGAGGAAGAATCCACCTTCGGAACCTGGGAAGGAGATTCTTCAGAGTAAGAAGGATCGTGCTAAGCTTGATGGGATGTATGAGTGTATACTGTGTGCTTGCTGTAGCACATCATGCCCTAGTTATTGGTGGAACACTGAGTCTTATCTTGGTCCCGCTGCTTTGCTCCATGCTAACAGGTAACGCTTCGTTTTTTAGCTTTCGAATTTTTACTGTGTACGTCAGTTGTGGATAACGGAAAAGGGTTTGTTCAAATTCCACTATGCTCTAGCGCTACAGTAGCGGCTATACATATTGGAGCAATAGCAATTTGTTCAAATTCTGCTATGCTTTAGCGCTACAGCGCCCTATTTGACAACATTGGTTGTGTAGGGATTGATGTGTGGTTTCTGGATTGTGCTTTTTCTGAATTTTCTGTTTGTTTGTTTGGTTTTGTGTGTGGTGTCAAGTAGTGGCTATGACACAACAAAAATTTTAAGAACCACTATTTTCAATTATGCGCTATTTCCTGCTACTGTGCAGACGGCAGTTGTTGCTATTGTTCAACAATACGTGATTTAGTATAAGTATTGTAAAAAAATAATGGCTATAGTGAAATTTGAATAAACCACTATTTCATGCTATGTGTGATTGACAACACTGGTTTTTGTTTGTTTTGTATCTGTCATTAGTTCTATCTTAATTGGATTGGAATTTGGAAGTCCATTCCTTTGTGCTGGTATTGTAGTTCAGGCATGCCCGTGTTGTGTATGTTAGAATGACAGATACAGAGCTTGTGTTTTTTCCTCCAGATTTTAGTTCCGTTGTAATAATCCAGGGTTACCAGTACCATTAAAATTTAAAAATTGCGTATGTTTCTAATGAAAAATTGTGTACAACTTTTCTTTTCTTTTATCACGAACTCTGTAATTATCTGATAGAATCTCTCAAGTGGTTAAGATATATGACTCCATTGAAGTTGGCATGTCCTTCATGAAATAACTTATCAAAATAACCTTTTATTGTTCCTCAATATCTTACTCTGTAACCAACATCTTACCCTCTTCATCTTTTGCACTTCAGTTTATCTAAGTCTCTTGTATTCTGTTTTTCACCTTCAACAAGCCTATTAACATGCCATTCTCTGTTGTATAGACCTTAAAAAGATTTACCTTTTGGCTCATTCAATTATTTCTTAGTATCTTTCTTGTCCGCCTTATATATTTCCAGTTTCTCATAATTTTTATGAAGTACCAAACTTTATCATTCTCCCTTTTTTATTCTAACCTTCACTTGTGTGCTTTTATTTCCCTACAAATAAATTTGTATTGTGAGCTTGTTTTTCTTATTATAATTTTAAGGTTGTTGGTTATGGAGTTTTTGTTGCAAAGGAATTGATTTGGGGGGATGAGGAAAATGGAGTAATCCCACCCATAGTTGTAGTTTTAAATGCTCTGTGAATCACAACGGGTATTATTATTATTATTATTATATTATATTATATACTCAAGAGTGTTCATGTGTTTCCTCAATCAATTAACATCATTCTGGGTACAACTGTCCTTTTCCTTGTAACTTTTCACAAGAATATATAGAACATGCAATACCATGACATTCTTAGTGTGAAGTGTTCCCATATTGGCCAAGTGTGTGACAAAAATATTCCTTATAAAGATTTGTAAAATCTTGGGACCCTTTTGCTAATTTGGGGTTGAGTTAGTTCCACTCCATTCTTAATTCTGATATGATATAAGAGCCCTATACTACTCCTAGGCAGGAACAGTTGGGGTTATGGTTATGTTAAGATCCTGCCTAAAATATTCCTTATGAAGACTTGGTTAACTCTCCTCCCTTGAGTAAGCTTTTGGGATTTAGACCTAGTTCTTTCTCAATACTAATATTTAGAAAGTTAGCATAGCTCTTAAAATCAACTTAGCACATTTATGTAGCATTTTTATTTGAATTATTTCTTTAGATTTCTTTAGATCTCTCCCTTCATATTTACATTCACTTCTTTGGTATAATTGGTTATTGGACATGTAACATGTCTGAATTCTGCAGGTGGATAAGTGACAGCCGTGACGAGTACACTAAGGAGAGATTGGAAGCTATAAATGATGAATTCAAGCTCTACCGCTGCCACACCATATTGAACTGTGCCCGTGCCTGTCCAAAGGGGTTGAACCCTGGAAAGCAAATTGCACATATCAAGTCGCTTCAGCCAAAAGCTTAAAATTTGATCATTAGAAGTGTTGTGTTTCTTTTTTAACATTTACAAACATTCTTGTACTTCAAACGTGGGGATTTTTTAGCTATATTCTTAATAAAACCTCAGGCCCCTGATGTAAACTTGGCTTTAAATTTTATATGGTCTTTTTGTTTTTGAAATAAATGTTGATAGCCAACAGAGTTCATCTCATAAATTGTGGTTTTCAAAATGTATCCTATACTTGAAGTTGGAAAACATGCTTGCTTCGGCAAATGACAGTTTCAATGTGAAATAACAATGCAACTTGGAAAATACTTGTATAGTCAGAGTACATTTAGGCACACATTTAGGATTGAAGGAAGTTGGAATCTACATAATCATGCAACTTAACCCTGCAGTATCTTGCTTGAAGTTGGAATCTACATAATCATTATGACATTGCGTTTTGATTGAATGTTTTATTTATTTGGAAATGAATTTATTAATGTGCTGAGATATCATAGAATGACAGCCTGAATGATTGATGTTCATGTAGGCTGCCCGCGGAGGATATTCAATTTATATCATGTAGGCTACCTTTTTCATATTAGTGGTTCAGGGGCATTTTTGTTTAAGATTTGTGCTTTCTGATCCCATAACAGATCTTGCTATCTGTCTTCTGGGATTCTAGATTAATCTGATGCATGTTAGGAGTGTGTTAGTTGAGTGCATATTTGGCTAACCATGGCTGTTCTGTTGAAACCAAAAATACTTAAAGAAAGAGTCTAGACCAAAATAATATTGAACATGAAGTGCTTGCTCATAGAGTTGATATGAGGGGCTTCAATATAAATAAATTAGGCAATAAAATAACCAATATAATTTTATCAGGTGTTTTCCCAATCAACACAACTTCAGTATGACCCTTACATCTAATCGTAGCGTGCATAAAATTATGGACATGTGAAAGAGATTTAATGTTTTACATAGAAAAAATGAAGATATTTTAAGCTCTCCTAGTGCTCGAAGTTCAATAGTTGAGAACCATATATATAACCATTGAGCTAATCTTATACCAAAGATATCACCATGAAGTTGTTGGCACTGGTTTGGTTTGTTGTTTTCATCATTTCGTTTGAACATGTTCAAGGTAGCACCCGCCTTTCAATGCTTAGGATTTCTCATGGCATGCAATCATCTCAATATGTGACTATTACAGGTAATGCTGTCAAAACAATGTAAGATTTGCCATTTAGTTAGCTTGTCATCCACATTCATTCATACTACTATCATTGGTCTCAATTATAAGAAAAAGTTTTGTAATTTTTTTGTATCATTTATAAAAAAAGTTGCAACTTTTAAGATATATTTATTTTTAAATGATTTTTTTAACCTCATATAATATTTGTCTTTTTTATATTAATAGTGTATTTTTTATGTCTCACTTTTCTATGAGAGTATATTTGTAAAAATATTCAAAATGTGACTGTAATAAATGAGTTCATTGGTTTTGATTTATTTTTTTCTTTTTATAATTTGAATTGAAGGGAGTATTATGTTTGTCAATGGTAATTAATTGTTCATAAATGATATTTTTGACAATAAATATGTAGTTAGTTATCACGGCCGACCCAAGGAGGAGACGCCTAAAGCCCTTGCTTTATGCCTCGCAAAAAAATAATTTTTGTACTTTAATTTTTATACGGTACAGAGGCCCAATAATATATTATCAAAACTCTTTAACCATATGCAGAAACAAAAAAGGCCTCTAAATTTTTTTTAATTTTTACATTTTTTTTGGCATAATCATCATTTGAATTGATACATGAGTTGTGTGTTGATTGTACTATTAGCCAATTAAAATCGATGCAACTATTTATGAGGATGAGGATACTATATCGTTGGAAGAATTTTTTAATATTAAATGCATTCATTTTCACTAAAAATCATCTTATATTAAATGTATATTTTTTACTAAAAATGTCTCTTATAATCATTTGTCTGAAATTTTCTTGTCAACACGACAAAAAGTTTTTTCACCCTTGACCCTACTTCCTTATTCCTTGCTTTGATTTTATTTTTCATTTTGAATTTTTATTGTGTGAGTAGCTCTTGTCAATGGCCAAAATATATTAAGGTATGTGTTTTTAATTTATTCGTCTCTTTTTCATATGTAATCCGTTAAGTATTAAGTAAATATTTATATTCTAAATTATACACCAATTGACATACTTAATTATATAAGAAGGTTAGATTCTTTTTCAAATGCATATATTACCTATATAATAATGTTAACAATTCTTGTAACTGTCACAGCAGAAAAGAAGCTTTTCGAAATTCAAATTAATTAAATTTTATCTAAGATTAACGATGTCACAAGAAAGATTAAATGGATTAGCTTTATTATCGATCGTAAAAAAATTGTTAAATGAAATCGATTACAATAATTTGATAAATGATTTTGCATAAAAAAAAAGTACGAAAGATCAATTTTAAATAAAAATATTAATAATTTATTTATTAACTTTGAAAATGTCTCGTTTGATAATTTCACTTTAGGCCTCATAATGGGTTGGGCCGACCCTATTAGTTATAGTTGAGAGTTAATGAATATAACAATGTACTGCAACTCATTACTTTTATTGCTCTTTATTAACCACTATTTTGAACGTTGTTAGCCATAACTTTCAAATGTATAAATATAGATCGATTATATCCATTAACCCTTCAAATTATGTTCAAATATACTTAGTGTTTAAATATATTTTTTTGCAAAGCAAGTGTGTAAGTATACATGACATCTATTAACACCACAATTTATATTCAAATATACACTTGAAAATTGTGGTTAATGACATTAAAAATTGTGATTACTTGTGTTTAGTAGATATTTAATAAATTGTGACAGTTTGTTATATCTATTTTAATCATGAATTAAACTTAATTAATCATATATTTTATATGCATTAACCATCCAAATAAATGTCAAATTTTGTTGTCCCACTTTGTTTCAAAATAACACAGCTCTTAATAGTTTGGCATGACATTGAGATGAAAATTCTGTGTGACAAGTACAGAAGTTGCACATTGCTTTTGTCCTTATATATAGATAAATGATTGCTTTTTACAGGATGCAACAATGACTGCGATACTGCATGTTGTAACTGTGACATCACAAAACTGCCACCACTTTGTGTTCTATGCTGTCAAGAAGATCCTTGATATGCACATGACTAGTTCAGGCAATTGCATGTATATATATATATATATGAACAAATGCAAAATTCAATTCATTTAAACTTGTATATTGAAGTGAAATTGTAGTTGAAATACTAATGATAAATTTTATATTTTGATATTATATGGTATTTTGGATAAAAGACTAATATAAAATCACAAATCATCAAAATATTTAAAATAATAAATAAATACCACAAGACGTTATTTAATCCACTTTTATTATATGTTCCAAAAACCGAACTATTAAAAATTTCACAAACACATTCAACCTGATTTTCTAGTATCAACTTTTTATGAATTTCCAATGCTTCAAAACTGATTTGATCAAATGTTTTGATATACTTAATTGTTGTGGTAAATCTGTGTTGGAAGAAATTTCAAAAAGTAAAAGTATAACGTTTACAAAATACAGTTAGAATTATTCAAAGTGTCCAACACAAATTCGTGTTAAACACACATAAGTTACAACATATCTACCATTTGATATGTCTATGCTTTTCCTCGAATAAGGCTTCAATAAAGCCTTGTTTATATTATTGTTATAACTTATAACTCAACGACAAAACAGAACAAAACTCATCTACAAAACAAGACCCATGAATAGAATGTTATGGATATGACATGGACCATCTCATGCTGATAGCTATAACTTGGAATGACTAACAGTAAAATCAAAATGTTAAAACTAAATATTTCTTGACAAACCAAGAAATACAACTGGGGATGAAATCTGCACCCTAAGATCAGCGACGTCGACATCATGGCCACCTTCAACAAGGCCCCACCTGTCCACCTAAAAAAGAGAATAAAGACATTTTCATTATTCAGATCATGTTCACATTCATGTCAGACAAAATGAAAAGACAAATGTACACTCTATCTGAATGAAATATATGCAGAAAAAGGTATTTGAAAGTTGATGTATCTAGTATGACAATGATATACATCAACTTATCAAAAATCCTTTTTTGCTTATATTTCATTTTGGATAGAATATGAATTAGGTTGTAGATTTTAGAACATAGCCATGCAACGAAATTACCTGTAAATCTTCTTCAAGTCTAATAAGCTCAATTGCTTCCTCAATTTGCAATTTCCCATGCACCAATGTGTTGGAACTAGTTAGTACATAATTGAAATGGGGGAACTGAATTCTTTATTGAATTTAAACAAAGTGCGAGTTTACAATTCTGTTTGGGCATAATTGATAGATGATTACAAGAATATCCACTCCAAGAATTTGAGAGCTTGGTCTCTCCCTTCTCAATAACCACTCAGAAATTTCCTACTTTTATTTGCTGCATAACTGCTCTAGAGCAGCAGTTACTGCCCGATTTACAACTTAAATTGACACAATAACTGCCTAAATAAAAAATAATTGCAATATAAATTCAGTTCCCACTTAAAATTCTAACTTTTGACCCTCCTCTTATAATATTTAGTTATAAGAGGCCTAACAATACTCCCTCCCAAAAGAGTCACCTAGTCCTCAAGGTGAAAAGAAGGGAATTGCTCCATAATGGTCTCAACAGGTTCCCATGTTGCTTCAAAATCTGGTAGGTCCTTCCACTGGATCAACACTTCTGTTATGCCATTGGGAGCGTTGCGGACATCTTGGACAGCAGCTGGAGTAACTTGCAATTCTAGTTCCTCTAAGAGCATAGGTGGCAAAGGTTGAGGGGTAGCTGAAGAAGAGATGGCCTTCTTAAGTAGGGACACATGAAACACTGGATGTATCTTACTCTCCGGTGGAAGAGCTAACTCAAAGGCAACTGCTCCAATCTGCTTTGAAATCTGATATGGTCCATAAAAACGAGGACTTAATTTCTCATTTCTCTTCTTAGCCAAGGACCGCAATTTGTAGGGCTGTAATTTCAAATAAACCCAATCTCCAACCCCTAGTGAAATAGGACGCCTGGACTGATCAACGTACTTTTTCATCTAATTCTGAGCTGTGACCAAATTGCTTTTTAGATCATGCAACATTTAGTCCCTATCTTGTGTCATGATGTTAACTTCTTCAACAACCGAATGAATAGTAGTCCCTTTTAGGAGATGAGGTGGGTCTCGACCATATAGTGCCTTAAAGGGGGTTAATTTTAGAGAGCTGTGATAATTGGTATTAAACCAAAATTCTGCCCAACTTAGCCACTTTGGCCATTGTTTGGGCTTAGTGCCTGTGAGGCATCTCAAGTATGTTTCCAAACACCTATTGACTACTTCGGTTTGTCCATCTGTTTGAGGATGGTAAGCACAGCTAAATTTGAGTCTCGTACCCGCCATTTTGAACAACTCCGACCAAAAATGGCTCAGGAAAATCTTATCTCTGTCAGACACAATAGTAGAGGGGAAGCCATGTAACTTTACTACCTCTTGAAGGAAAATTTCAGCAACATCTTTTGCAGTGAAAGGATGGCTAAGTGCTAGAAAATGAGCATATTTAGTCAATTTGTCCACCACTACGAGAATGACATTTTTACCTTGAACCTTAGGTAATCCTTCAATGAAATCCATAGATATATCAGCCCAAACCTGATTGGGTATAGGTAGTGGTTGAAGAAGGCCTGCAGGAGACAAAGCTTGATACTTGTTCAATTGACACACCTCACAATTGGCCACATGCTGCTGGATATCTTTTTTCATGCCCTCCCAATACACAACCTCAAAAATTCTTTTATAGGTTATGAAAAAGCCAGATTGTCCCCCCACTGCTGAGTTGTGAAATTCTTGTAACAAAATGGGAATCCTTGAAGATCCTTTTGGTAGCACTAATCTCCCCTTATAGAGCAATTTTTTATTTTGAAATGTATAGCCTGGATGAGCATTATGATCTTGGATTAGATCATGTATCATTTTTTGTAATTTAGGATCTCGATAAGTTTCTGATTCCCAATCTTCCACCTCTTCAAAGTGAACTGAAGACAAAGCTGCAAATGTCATCTTTCTAGAAAGTGCATCAGCCACACCATTTTCTTTTCCACGCCTATAACGGATTTCAAAGTCTAGTCCCATGAGTTTTGATGTCCACTTGAAATATTCTTCACCCATTACTCGTTGTTCTGTTAGAAATTTTAGGTTTTTCTTATCGGTGATGATGACGAAATGCCTTCCTAGCAGGTAATGTCGCCACTTTTGAACAACCATCACAATAGCCATCAGCTCTCTTTCATAAACTGGCTTAGATTGTGCTCTATCTGATAATGTTTGGCTAAGAAAAGCCATTGGTCTCCCCTCCTGCAATAAAACTGCACCCAAGCCCTTGTTAGATGCATCAGTTTCTATGGTAAAGGTTTTAGAGAAATCTGGAACAGTGAGTGTTGGTAATTCTGCAACCAATCTCTTAAGTTGTTCCAAGGCAGCTTGGGCTTCACTATTCCATTGGAAGTTGTCTTTCTTCAAAAGTTGGGTCATGGGCCTAGCTATCTTGCCATAATCTCTAACAAATCTTCGATAATACCCTGTCAGCCCCAAAAATCCTCTTAAGGCCTTGACGTCCTTGGGTGTTGGCCAATCTAACATAGCTTCAATCTTATTTGGATCTGCTGCAACTCCACCTGCTAAGATGATATGACCCAAATACTCTAATTGAGTTTGCCCGAAAGTGCATTTTTTCTTGTTGGCCAATAATTGATTCTCTTTCAACAAAGCTATGACAACCCTTAAATGTCTTTGGTGCCCTTGTTCATATGTACTGTAAACCAAGATGTCATCGAAGAAAACTAACACAAACTTTCTCAAGTACAGCCTTAACACTTCATTCATAAGGGATTGAAAAGTTGAAGGGGCATTCGTAAGTCCAAAAGGCATGACAATAAACTAATAATGCCCTTCATGAGTTCTAAAAGCTGTTTTTGGAATATCTGCTTCCCGCATCCTAATTTGATGATACCCCGATTTCAGGTCCAATTTTGAAAAGATGACTACGCCTCCCAATTCATCAAGCAGCTCGTCAATAATAGGAATAGGGAACTTATTTGGTATGGTTATCTTATTCAAAGCCCTGTAATCTACACAAAAGCGCCACCCGCCATCTTTTTTTTTCACTAAAATGATTGGGCTAGAATAGGGGCTCACACTTTGTCTAATTATACCAGAATTCAACATATCATCTACTAATCTTTCTATTTCATTTTTTTGATAGTGAGGGTACCTATAAGGCCGTATATTGGGAATATTGGCACCTTCCTTCAAGATAATAGCATGGTCTTGCCTTCTAGTAGGAGGTAGCCCTTGAGGTTATTGAAAAACATCACCATATTCTTCCAAAATAGCAGCTGTCCATTCTGGATTTTCATCTGTAACTGCAGTATCGGCTTGTAGTTGATGGTATTCCACTAAGAATCCTTGGCCTTGATCATTTAACGCTTTCAAAAGGGACTTTAGAGATGCTACAGCTCTAGTTAAATCGGGGTTCCCTTTCAAAGTGTGATAACCATTTCCAATAGGAATTCTAAGTGTCAACTCACGGAAATTGGCTCTAATTTCTCCCAGGCCAGCCAACCATTCCATCCCCAACACTACATCCACTCCTCCAAGATCAAAGACATAAAAATCTTGTTGCACTTTGAGTCCTTGCATCACCAATTCTAATTGAAGACACACTCCTTCACAATCAAGTTTTCTCCCATCTCCTACTTCCACTGTGTATATGGAGGTTGCAAACATTTGCAAATTATGTTCCTTCACAAAAGTTGCTGAAATGAAATTATGTGAAGCTCCACAATCTACAAGGACTATAACATGTTCCTCGCCAATCATTCCCCATAACTTAATGGTTTTCTTCGAAGTGAGACCATCAATGCTACACATAGACAATTTGAGGTCTTTCAATTCTCCCTCCACTTCCACTAGATTCGGTTCCAGCAATTCACATTTCTCATCTTCCTCACCCAAAACCAGCACGTGCAATTGCTTATTAACACACACATGGCCTGGACTAAACCTCTCATCACAGCGAAAACATAATCCCTTCCGCGATTTATCTTGCATTTCAGCCTCGGTTAACCTTCTGAATCCTCTGCCTCTAAAAGTTCCAGGAGGCTTTGCAACACTTCCTTCCCCTGAAGAACTTCCAACTCCGGACATTATAGTTTGCGTTTGTTGCTTTACCCCGGGTTCCCATGTCACCGTTCTAGTATTATTGTAAGTTCTCATTGGTTTACCCCCAGAACTCGCGGAATTGCTCCCCTTGGTGATTAAATTGTTCTTCTCATCAACTCTTTGAGCAAAGTCCATTAATTCCGCAAAAGTCTCCACTGGGTGTAATTTTAATTCTGCTCTTATCACTTCCTTAAGTCCATTCAAAAAGATTCCTCTCAAATATGTTGGTTCAGCACATTTGAGTGGGCCTGCGTACAATTCAAACTTTTCTCGATACTTCTACTGACCCTGTTTGTTTGAGACTTAGTAACAATTCAAAAGGGCTTTCAACCATAGATGGTTGGAAACGCTTAATCACAGCGGCACGAAAATCGTCCCAAGTAGGATGTTGAGCAGAAAATTCCCACCATTGGTACCATGTCAAAGCCTTTCCCTCCATAGCCACCATTACCGCTTGCAACTTCTCTGCCCCAGACATTCCTTTCAGATCAAAGTATCTCTCCACCCTAGTCGTCCATCCATACGCATCTTCACCATCAAAGACGGGTATTTCTAATTTCCTCCACCTTTCGACCTTGTTTCGCGAGTCTAGGGAATTTTCTAGCCTCTCTCCATACAACACAGCACGACTCCCATCGCTGGAATCATCTTCCTGCCTCGCATGAATTAGCCTGACAGCATCAGCCAAGTCATTCAATTGGCGTCTGGTTTCCAACCGCTCCACCCTCTCTAGTTCCATATGTTTTTCCCACGTTTCACGAAAAGCCAGCAACCCTTCAAACCCTCATTCCAGAACTTCCATACGTGCTTCCATACTGCGTGCTTCCATATTGCGCGTAAATACCATGAACTTCTCCTGGATTTTTGTTGCTTTGATACCAGTGTTGGAACTGGTTAGTACATAATTGAAATGGGGGAACTGAATTCTTTATTGAATTTAAACAAAGTGCGAGTTTACAATTCTGTTTGGGCAGAATTGATAAACGATTACAAGAATATCCACTCCAAGAATTTGAGAGCTTGGTCTCTCCCTTCCCAATAACCACTCAGAAATTTCCTGCCTTCCTTTTTCTAATTTCCTACTTTTATTTGCTGCATAACTGCTCTAGAGCAGCAGTTACTGCCTGATTTACAACTTAAATTGACACAATAACTGCCTAAATAAAAAATAACTGCAATATAAATTCAGTTCCCACTTAAAATTCTAACTTTTGACCCTCCTCTTATAATATTTAGTTATAAGAGGCCTAACACAATGCAATGGCAATAGTTAATGAGTGTGCTGATGCTGCAATAGCATCAATTGCGGCCAATTCACAGTCATATGTTTTCTTTAGAAGTTTCTCTATAGCCATCACTAGACCATCTTCCTGTTTTCCACCAAAAAAGCTTGAATATACAACAGGCTTAAATCCAAATTCTGACTCCAACCAGCATAGCAGAGGATCCATTTCTCAACTTGGCGATCTGCAAGGATAGAACTTCATATTAAAATTCCATACACCTTTATCAAAATCAATGAAATATTACTTATCCTAAGAGTTTTGGTCGACAAGAATATTGCAGTAAAAATAATTTCATCACTCAAGGCTGGTAAAGCAAAAAGATTCTCTCAATAAGAGCTTCCAAAATGAGGTAAACATGAAGACAGCTTGCAAAAAACATAATCACAACAACTGCACGTCTGCACCATGGCCAGAGCTCTAGAATTTAAATAGTTTCCATTCCCACTGGCCCACAGTCAAGTTTATGCATCCAAAACCATCAATATCACTTTCGTAAATGCATTTATGTAAAAATTTCAAATCAGTAAGCCATCCTAAAATTGATCAGTTAATCAGGTATATAAAAAAGAGCATTAAGAAAATGCTTTTCATAATAAATTTTAAATGATGACTCAAACAATACAAGTTCAATACACTCGGCATGTATTACTATTTATGTCAAGCAATCACGATGTTATTAACTGAGATCAGACACCTGTAAGGAAATATCAAGGAAACTAACACCATACCACGGACTACGCTTGTCAGATCATTGTCATCAGGAGCACGGCAAAATACTAAATCTTGATTAAATTTCTTCATCAAATTCTCAATAATTTTGGGCCTTGTCACAGGAACTCTTTCCAAAGCAGTGCAAGCAAGTCTCATATGAGGCATTGTGAAGGGTCTTATGCCATCTATTTGCTACAATAATAATTCAAGTTGATTACACATTCAACCCTAAATGATACTCCTAAGTATCCATAACCATATTAAAAAAAATATGAAGCTTCAAATGAAGCCCATTTAAATATTTAGACTGACAGTTAAGGGACATATATTATCATATCAAAAGGGAAGCTGGCACAAGCTATTGCCCCACGAACTGCATGTTTGTTTGTACGCAAGTTGAGAGTTCATAAAAGCAATTCTCATTATTTCAAACAATATTATAGTATGTTAATATGTTTCGATGATAATTAATTTTGCTTACAATCCTCATTTTGGTAATAAAAAATATCTTTTATCAAGGTTTTCAAAAAATGGTCGGCGAGAGACACTATTTGCAGCTGCACCTCTCACGTCTGATCATATTTTTCTGCAGTACTAAGCACTGTAATGCAACTGCAGTATAAAATCCTTGACTTTTTTGTTAAGCTCATAACTTCACACTAAATTTCATGTCAAACTTCAGTCAGAAAAGCAACAGAAAGTAGCTTTTGTGCTAAATTACGCCATGTTTTGCCCAAACTTTGTTTTGCACTCACAGTTAAACATCCTAACTCAGTTACACTCAACCCACATCAGTTTTTACAAAAACAATGCATTCAAAATCAATAAATGACTTGAAATCTATGTAGCATCGACACTTCTAATTGAAAGTATGCCGAGTGTCCGACATCTACACAACACCAACGCTTGTAGTTCTATTCAATTTCTTCTAGTCTCTTAAATTTATAGTGTCATCTTCATGCCAATGTCGTGTATGATGTCTGAGCTTAATAGTTGAAAGAGTGAATAGGAAAATTTATCCTCGAAATTGTAAACGTGATCAAACTAGTCTATAAATTTTGTGAATTTGCAAATATATCTCTAAAATTATGAAGTGTCGGGTAAAATAGTCTCTGTAAACTTTTACCTTAGAGAGTATGATGCCATTTTAATTGAATATGTAGTTTCTCTACTTTGAGCTCAATCAATGTGATCTCACTAAAGATGAATTTGACTAAGAAATATTTTCATCTCAGAGACAAATTTGTCGGTTATTGTAATAGTTCATGGAATTAGTACATTAAAGACCTAAATTTCATAAGCAAATTAGTACAGATTGGCGATTGCGATGAAATCGACATATTCAATTAGCATACCACAATATTGTCTCCAAGATAAAAGTTTCAATTTGTAAAATTCAAGAACTAAATTGATTGACGCTTACAATTTGAGTATCAATTTGCCTGATCATTCTAGTTGAAATTACAACAAAATGCACAAAGAACACTAAGATCACAACAAAATGCACAAAGAACACTAAGATCATACTTGATATTCCCATTCAGCAGCAATGGCCTTAGCAAGAGAGAGAGTAGGAAGCTTAAGTGGCCTCTTAGCAGGTGTCTTGAGAGTTCTATAATCAAGCATCACCGTCCAACCATTACCATCGTCTGCTTCTCTCGTTTTCACTTCTTTGTAGAATCTCTTCCCAACAATAGATCCAGTCATGAACGACATGGGCATCGTCACCGACGAAGACTGTTTCCTCCTCGCCGCCGGTGCTTTCATGTACACGTTATCTTCCTCCGACGAAAACGTGAAGGACGATGATTGCTCCTCGTCAGCGGCGGCCACGGAGCCCAAACGCCGGACGATCCGGTGGACTGACAACGTGGCCAGAAAATTAGGGTTAATTGATTTAATGGAATTTCTTATTAATGAGTGAGCCATTTTATTTGTTTATTTTTTTCTCTTGTGGAGAAAAAAAACAGTAATGTTTCTTCTATTTTGCCGTCTTACATCTCCCAACATCGCCTCACCTTGCCGCCATACTCTCAAACCGAATAAAACGAGATCGGAAACTTCACCACAGCTGTCCCTGTCACCGTTCCCGTCGACGTCACCGTTGCAGATCTCGAGGGTGAGAGAGACGCGAGAATGAGAGAACACGGCGAGAGAGAGAGTGATGCGAGAGTGAGAGAGATGATTGTCAGCGAGAAAAACGGCCGTCGCGAGCCTGAGAGAAACGGCGGTGAGAGTAGGGCACTGCGAGAGGACAACGTTTTTATTTTCTTTTTCTTTTTCTGTTTTGTTTTTATTATTTTATATTTTATTTTTAAAAGTAATTATGGATGAATAATAAAAAATGACACGTGGATGGGAGTGGGACTCTGTAGAGGCGGGACTTATTTTCAAGTACTCGAAGTCTACGAAGACAAAAACTCGGGACTTATTTTCAAGTACTCGAAGTCTACGAAGACAAAAACTCGTGAGACTGTGTAGAGGTGAGACCTATTCTCAGGCACTCGAATTCTACGGAAGACAAAAACTCTTATTTCCACTTGGTGGTTAGGGGGACGAGAAGGTCCTAAGCCGCCTGTAATGGTTGGGGTGTTACATAAAAAGTGTAACTACTAGAATAAGGTACTAAATAATTAATTGTCTAAAAAAAATAATATTGTAAAATTTTAAATTAATGCTTCCGACTAAAAGTTTTTTAATATTGTAAAATAACACTTTAATAAGATACTAAATTTTAGTGAATAATACACACAATTTTAACTCAAATATTATTCTCAATTGATGCGGTAATCGAAAAAATCGATCATGGCAGCCGCATTCTTCTAAAAAGTTTCTTTTGCAATAAAAATAATTTATAGAATAAACAATTACGTTAAAATAATATAGACTTAATTGCAGTTTTGGTCCCTTTAATTTAGCTGAATCAAGAAAATAGTCTTCCATTTTATTTTTTTCTATTTTTGATCTCCAAACAAAATTTTGGTCCAAAATTTGATGAAGTATCAAAAACAGATGATGTGAACAATTCCATGTAGATTAATTACATTTAATTATTATTCCAAATTTATAAAACACATTTCCAATTTAAAATAATACATTTCCTGTTTTATTGCATCATTCAATTATAAAAAACATAAAAAAAAAAAAAAAAAGACAAGCTCAAGAAGATGAGTTTAGAAACCTTAATTCTAATTTCATTCCATTGTCTTCTTCTTCTTCTTCTTCTTCTTAGATGATTTTGCTTTGTTTCTTGTTCTTGTTGTGCATCGTTTGCGGTTCGTTTCCTTCTTCCTCTGTTCTTTGTGTTTTCTGGGAAAAAAAATGTTTTCCTGCTCGTATTTAGTTACAAGCAACAATTATCTTTTGAGAATTAGAAGGAAAGGATGTTTGTGTTGACTTGAAACTCCTTTGTGTACTTCCTAGACCACTGAAAATACAAGTCGAAGGTTTCATGGTTGTGGTTTTCATAAGGTGACTATTTGTCAACATTATAAATAAATAAAAATTCATCAAGATTCTAGATTTTTTTTGGCTCTATTGTTTTAAGATTATGAAAATTCAGTCCTTTTTTGTTGTTGTGTTCTCTAAGTTACAGGGTAAAAAATCTTGCAATTTCTTGGATTGGTTTGATGAGCCAATGATAGAATGAACAAAAGAAGTTATTTTGTCTTTGATGAAAAGGATTGATGAATTCAAGAAGAAAGACAATGTGACAAAGAAGTATGATGATGAACTGAAGTTGAAGATGAAACTAATGGGGGTTTTATGGCACTTTCATGGTTATTGATCATTGTCCTTTTGCTTATTGTAATGTTGAAGTAATTAAAAGGATTGGATTAAGGGTTTTTATAATGATGTAATTTAGAGTGTTGTCTACTTATGTGGTTTGTCTAATGGTGTGATTTAGGGTTTAGTAGTTAGACTCTAATATGATGTTTAGGGTTTAAATTGTAATGTCATGGTGCAATCATGTCAAAGTGTAATGTAATTACATAATATGATGTTTAGGATTTGAATTGTAATGTCATTGTATAATCATGTCAAAGTGGAATGCAATTGTCTAATCAAATCAAATTTGAATGAATAAGGTTGTTATTGTGAAATCAAATTGATATCATTGTCTATTTTTGCATCTTAATAATTTAGTTTGGTATCATTCAAGATATAACGCAGTTGCTTAATATTAATGCAGTTTACTTAAACAACCAAAACAAAATAAATAGAACTCAGAGTTTCATGTTATAGCATTTGCATGCAATCATTTGCTTCTTTTGTATAAGAGAAATGATAGAAAGAAAGTAGTTGTAACCAGAATTTTACTGCAACCATAATTTTAAAATTACAAAGAAATAACTTACTACAACCAAAACAAAATAAGTAGAACTTATTTTCCAAAATAAATAGAACTTAGGTTACAACCAGAACAACCATTACAACACAAAGACATTACGAAATACACTTTTGGTTCGAAAAAAGGTCATACATACTACTGCATTACAAAATAAAATCCCAAGTCTTGTTCCATCATTACATATTCATAATAATCAAAATACACTTCACAAGTTTGGTTCCATCAATTTATTTGTGAATCTTGATTTTGTGGAGCTTGTGAACCCTGAGATAAAATAGTTGGTTCTTCTCCCTCATTTCCTCCAACCCTTGTTGTCTTTGCTTTCCTAATTTTCTTGACCTTATTTCCAGTTTTTGGTATCTCTCTATCAGTAGCACATTTATCCTTGTATGTCCTCGTGTTGGGACCAAGCTTCCCACATTTTTTACATTTCACAGTTACGAACTATCTTGGTAGTGTGTTAGAACCTTTTGGCTCGTCATTGGACTTGTTCCTTTTTTTTTTGTCTACCCGGTGCTCTCCTCATGATTGAAGGATTTATAGGCTTTCCATTTGATGCAGACCAAAGTTTTGGTCTATTTGATGGCATTACAATGTAAGAGTAACATGTCAAGAAATTTGTTTTCGTATTTAAAACAAAACCACAATTAGTATGTTAAATCTGAACTAGAAACATGTCAAGAACCAATACCAATATGCAGTTTAAACTACAAACATGTCAAAAATAGCATGTTAAAATTGTCAAGAACCCTAAATAGAAACATGTAAAAAATAACATGTTAAGAATCAGTACCAATATGCAGTAAAAAATGAACCATAAACTTGTAAAAAGTAACATGTTAAGAACTAGTACCAATATGCAGTTAAAACTAAACCAAAAACATGTCAAAAATTCAAACAGAACTGAACTAGAAGTTGAACTAGAACATAACATAACTGGAACTAGAACTAGAACAAAACAAAACAAAAGTTGAACTGAAATAAAATATAATTGAAACGGAGTTGAACTAGAAGTAAACATGCAGTTAAACTAGTACTGAAGTAGAACTGAACCAGAGTTGAAACTCTACTGAATCAGATTTAAAGGGAACTAAACCAAAATGCAGTTAAAATAAGATTTTATACGTGTAATAAGGTGAAACGTACAATTCTTGATCAACTTTGTTGTGTCATATACAAACAAGGGCATGGCAACACCGAATGTCGGTCAAATCATACTTACGACAAGCGCAAGTTTTTGTGTGTAGATCTACGATATAAATGTATATACTATTTGTGACACTAAACAAGTTAATCATTTCCACGCCAAGTTAGGGACCAACCCCTAAAAGCTTTTTTGCCTCCCAATATTTGCTGAACCTTACACATGTTGTTTACTTAGAGGTCACATTGCGTATCAGTGCGAAATGTAGACCTAGTCCACATAGAAGGTTGAAGTTGCATCATGTCTTTCCAAGCATCTTCATTGATTGCTTTAATTTTTTGCATTGCTTTAGCCCAGTCCTAGACCACCATAGGCCTTGTTGCCAACCAAAGAAGTTCTTTCATATGTTCTCTGGGATTTTGTTTTCTTCCAATTTCCATATAAGTGCTTAACACATAATCTATGTTCCACATGGGCTCCAATCCCTGAAATCACTGTTACATATAAATCAATTCATAAAAAAACTAAATAAATTGACAAATATAAGAAGGACTCATAAATGAAGGAATACATACCTTTTGTTGATCTGAAATGAATGCATATTGCCTATGCGGAACATTGTTGAGGTCATCCAATAAAAGATCCAAAAACCGTTGCCATGAGTCTCTTGTTTATGCTTCTACAATTGCATATGCAATGGGAATCATCTGATTATTTCCATATTTACTGATTGCATCTATTAAATTACCAAAGGCTTTCATGTATTAGAAAATACATCCTTACAAGCTTCCAAACATACATATATTCTCTCAAAAACTGTTCCAACATTAGACATACCACACTTAATAATAACTATAGAGTTTGGATTTGATCTCCTCAATTTTATCAACATATTCTCTCAAGTGTGCATATTGCTCCATTTGAGCCTCTTGCATCATTTATATGGCTCTTATTTTGGCTCTATATGCTTGGTATGTAAACAACTTCGCACCCCATTTCTCAAGTGCCTTAACAATCAATCCGTTAGGTTTCATTTCAGGTGTATGTCTTAACATAGGAATGGAATTCTTGGCAAGCCATTCAATCTTAGCTTGTCTATTTATTCGTTTGAAGTCCTCTTACTAATCGTCATGTAAAATGGATATTCTGGCTCACACCTAACAATCATTCTCTCTTCATCATTCTTTTTGAAATGCAAGTTTTTCTTAGTCTCCATTGCAAAGTCTTTAATAGCATTCTTAATCATCGCTTTTGTATTGAATTTCATGCCCAATTCAAACCTTAATTCATCACCATTTTCAGGTTGGTTAAATTTAGGAAATTTCCTAACATCCTCTTCATCAACTTCACTTCCTGGTGGTGTATCCAAATCATCAGAATTCACATCACTTTCTTCAAAGTCAGTTGCAGAACTATGCCATGGGTTTGCTCTTGGGTTTATAGGTCTTTTAGATGAATTTTCATTTCTTACAATGTTAACAAATATCTCAGTTGGTATTTCCGAAATCCAGTGCTAATCCTCACCCTCATGGAACTCACCCATATCATTACCTTCATCATCTGAATTAGCAACATAATCCTCGTCTTCTTCACTAACATAATCCTCACTAGCTCCTTGTTCAACTTCAGCATTGGCTGGTTCAGATTCTGCTTGAACTGGTTCATGTTGTTTAGCTTCAATTTGAACTGCTTCAGCTTGAACTAGTTCAATTTGAACTTGTTCAGGTTCACCTTGGACTTTTTATGCTTCATCTGGCTCTTGAATTGGACTTTCATCATTAAAAATAGGATTGTTTATAGAGTGATCCACAAAGACTTAAATTACATTGAACCCTTTGATATCTTCAACAAATTTTACTACACTATCATCATTGTTGAGAGGTATAAGCCCACGAGTAAATGAGTACTTGAAATGTTGGTACCACAAACATTTAATATTCATATATCCCAAAATTTTGACCAATTTAGTAATTTGCATGTGAGACATTAAGTCTACATCCCAAGACCAATTCATCTCATCCACCTGACTACTAATGTACATGTTCACTAGGGATTTACCAAAATACCCCCAAGATTAATTCTTAACCTAACTATGTGGACTTCAGTTGGCATATACAAAACAAATCATTGAATACACAACAAAGTTAAACTGTAATACAACAAACTATATATGGACCACAAAATAATACAACAAAACATGTGGACCACATTACTAAAAAGGGATAAAGGCATAACTACAAAATAAAAAATAGAGTTTATTATTGTTTAATACGGTTAACAATAAAGCAAAACGAAAAAGACATTTTTTTTTTAATAGAATACTACTAACACATAAACAGAGACATATTGATCTCAATAACACATAAACAGAGACATATTGATCTCAATGTTTAAATATAGACAAGAACATATACATAAACCCTAATATTACATACCTATCACTATCTTCTTTCATCTATGAAGATGAAGAGAACGTGAAGTCACTTCCACGTTTACTCGCCATTGAAAATAGGAAATCAAAAACATAAATTGAATGAGAAACGATCCAGAAGAACATGATGAATGAGAAATGGAATGAAGAAGAAAAGAAACAAGATGAATCGTGAAGAGGAGAAGAACACGATGGAATAGAATTAGGGGTCACATTTGATTTCTCAAGGATTAGGGTTTCTGAACTCATCTTCTTGAGTTCTCAAGGGATTAGGGATTAAAATCGTTTTTTTATTTATTTATGTTTTTTATAATTAAATGATGTAGTAAAATAGGAAATGTGTTTTAAAAAATAGGAGATGTATTTTACAAATTTGAAATAATAATAAAATGTAATTAATCTACATGGAATCATCCACATCATCTGTTTTTTTGACACATCATTAAAAAAATTACACTCCATCAAGTTTTGGACCAAAATTCTGTTTGGGGGACCAAAATTGGAGAAAAATAAAATGGGGGACTATTTTCGTGATTCAGCTAAAATAAGGGGACAAAACTGCAACTTAGCCAAAAATATACAATAATTCCCATCTACAATAATCAAATATATCAAATACACACATATATTATGCATAAAATAAATAAATTCAATGACGTTCACTACTAGAAGTTTTGCCTTTAGTGATCAAAATGACTGAATTAGGGATCAAAATAAAAAATTATATAAATAACCATTTTTGCATCACTAAATCAGTCGCAGATGATATTTAGAGACTAATTTAGCGACTAAATTTTAGTGACTGAAAAATCGATCTCTAATTTTTATATTTCCTTTTTAATTAAAATTAGGCGACAAAACTTTTGTCGATACCTATTTTTATTATGCCACATTTTTTCACTTGCCTCATTTTTTTTTTGAAAAACGAGTTCCCTCGTTACCTTTTCTAATTCCCTCTCCAATTTTTCACTAAAATAAAATTCCCTCTAGAAGAAGCAAATTTACTTGTCACTTTTCCTCAAGAAATAAACTCATTGTTCTTTTCTCAACCTACCACAAACCCTAAAATCTCTAATATATGAAACAAAAAAAAAATCCTTTTTCATCATTGTTTCCAATCACTTCTTCATTTCATCATCGTTTGCAATCGCTTTGTTTCATCACTGTTTTTCGCTTCCCTCATACAATCCACCACTGTTTCACACTTTGCTTCGGTGAAATAGGAAACCATAGCCACCATTGTAAGACCCAACACCAATTATCTAGAACTTGAAAATTGGATCCATACACTTTAATAAAAAATAGAGGCAAATAATAACGAATAATAAATTAGAATCACCAATTCAATTGAAACTACATTCAAAATTATAGTTTACAATTTGTTCAATAGATTCTTAATCTAATACATCTGGAAATGAATCATAACTATCTGATTACAACGTAAGTAAAAACATCCAATTTAAATGCCAGTCAGTTTGGGATTATTCCTCTGGTTTCAACCCGTCTCAAGTTTCTCTAACTGTTAAGGAAATAAAAATAAAAGGGGTGAGATATAAAATCTCAGTGAGTTCTGAAAAAATAAAGGGAAGAGTAGTTAAAAAAATATTTCTTTCATAGATATGTATAAGAACATGAAATTATGATTCTGGAACTATGCATGACATCAAATCTTTTTTTTTTAAACTGTAACGCCCCAAATTTTTAATCCAAAACGTTACTTAAAAAAAATACTTATTATTTAAAAAAGTTTACGATTTTTTTTTTGAATACTTAGCATTTATTCATTTAAATAATTAGTAAGAAACACGTTATTTAATATCATTAAGAAAATATTTATTCAAAATTTAAAACAAAGTAAAGGCAATTATTCCTAACGGAAGGGAACCACTTCCGTATTTCTAAAATTCTAGTACATTTTAAAAGTTTGTGACAAAAGATTAAAAAGAACTTAGAAATATTGCACAACTCTATTATTACAAAATTGTCTCGAAAAACCCATTTTTACCCCACGTTCGTCGCACATCAATACTCTTTAACTACTCTTGAATCTCCTCGAACTCATTAGTACCTAAAATGTTGTTGTAAGGGTCAGTTTTATTCCATCATCCACATCAAACCAAAGCTAAACATATGAAAGAATAACACAAAACATATAAAAATAAAAACTTCCAATTTTAAAGAAAAAAATGTGCAAACCGCTAAATTGTATATCAAACATATGCATAGTGCATGCTCCTAAAACTATATGATCCGGATATCAACCTGCCACTAAGGCAACTTCCACATAGAAAGGTCACCCATACCAATGGGGAAATCAAACCTGCCACTAAGGAAACTTCCACACAGAAAGGTCACCCATACCAATGGGGAAATCAAACCTACCACTAAGGCAACTTCCACGAAGATGCATATGCCATGACATGAAGATATAGTATCAAACATATATATACTCCCACACAGCCCACTAAGGATCATGTCATATGCATTCAAAATTACTTTTCAAAATCATCTCTTATTCACATATCACTAAGAACACATACAACACATCCTTATCATGAGTATCACATAATCATAGACAAATAATCATAAAAATTATGACTTTCACCACATACACATAAAAATAGAAACTTTATATCATATAGGCCATAAAAATTAACACTTTAACATATATGACAAGAAAATTCAAACTCCAATTCATATACATAATAAAAGTTAAAACTTTATCACATATAAGGTAAAAATTCAAACTTTATTTCATATTCATCGTAACACTACAATTTTATCACACATAGCATAAAATTTCATATTACTCCATAGAAGTCATATATTACAATTCAATCTCAATAAAAATTGGGGTTTTATCATTTTAATCCATTAGTCTACATTTACTCATTTTAAAATAGAAGCAATCACGATTATTTATTTCATGTCATCCAACCAACGGCCTAACTCTAATTTGTGTGGGGAAAAGCCCTTACCTTGGCCGCTTTTCTTCCTAGTACAAAGCTTTAAGCCCCACGAAGTTGTTCACAAGGAAAAGAAGTTCCAAGCTTTGGATACACGGAGAAAATGAGGTGTGAAGGTGATGGTGGCTTGGGTTTTGGTATTCCTTTTTGTTTATTATTAGTGAGTATACATAAATTGTGGACTTAAGGGAATTTTAAAGTGGAAATTGTGGGTTAGAAAATGTTGGGCCTAAATGAAGAATAAGAGGGATAAAATATCACTTTTTTTTGTTAACCTTGATCATAAAAACCAAGCCACAAACACATAGCCCACTATTATACTCATTCAAGTGGGTTGGGTCACACTAAGCCTCAAACCCTTAGTCCAATTTCATCTTGCACTAGAAAACACATCTACATATAATATATCTCCACTTATATATATGTATATATTTGAACTCCCCGTATATTTAAATAATTCTTATTAATAACTTTATCAACTACAAAAAAATCGAACAAGGCAAATAATTATCACACATAATTTCATATTGATAGGTTCTAATTGTTTTTTAATAATAAATTTAGAGGATGTTACAATACTCAACCCCTTAAAAATAGTTTCGTCCTCGAAACTAGGTAGACATAAATAGACTAGGGTAAAGTTCTCTTATCTTTTCCTCTAATTCCCATGTTGCATCTCCAGTCGTTTGGTCCCAAATCACCTTGACCAAGGCGATCTCCTTACCTCGTAGGTGCTTAGTAGTCCTATCTCCAATGCATAGTGGTGGAACTAAAAAGAAAAGGTTCTCCTTCAACTGGATATCATCTAGCGTGATAATACGGGAAGGATCAGCCATGTACTTCCTTAGTTGTAACACATGGAATACGTTGTGCAGTTTGGCCAGGATCGGAGGCAAGGCAATCTGGTAAGCTACGAGGCCTACACGTCGGAGGATCTGAAATGGGCCAATGAATTTAGGAGTGAGCTTCTTAGACTTCAGTGCCCTACCAACGCCAGTAGTAGGCGTCACTCTCAAAAATACATGTTCACCCTCTTGAAACTCCAGCGGTTTCCTCCGTTGGTCGGCATAACTCTTCTGTCTGCTTTGTGCTGTCTTCATCCTTTCTTGGATCAGACGAACTTTATCTGTGGTTTGTTGTACCAATTATGGCCCCACAATTAGGTTATCACCATCCTGATACCAACATAAGGGAGTTTGGCACTTACGCCCATATAGAGCCTCGTATGGTGCCATTCCAATGCTTGCATGATAGCTGTTGTTATAGGTGAACTCAACGAGAGGCAACATATTATCCCAACTTCCTCGCTCATCCAACACACACGCTCTCAGTAAATCCTCCAAGGTCTGAATAGTCCTTTCTGTTTGTCCATCGGTTTAAGGGTGATAGGCTGAACTCAATCTCAACTTAGTACCTAACGCCTCATGTAATGCTCCCCACAAATGAGAAATGAACTTCGGGTCTCTATCTGACACAATGCTGGAGGGTACCCCATGTAGTCTAACAATCTCGGCAATGTAGATCTCTGCAAGCTTAGTCACATCATAAGTAGTCCTCACTGGTATGAAATGGGCAGATTTGGTCAACCTGTCGACAATCACCCAAATGGAGTCAAACTTTCGTTGAGTCTTTGGCAATGCTACCACGAAATCCATATATATACTATCCCATTTCCATATTGGTATATTTAACGACCTTAGTAGTCCCCCTGGTTTCTGATGCTCTACCTTGGCTTTCTGACAAGTCAAACATGAAGCCACATATTCTGCTACCTGTTTCTTCATTTCCGGCCACCAGAATTTTTGCTTAAGGTCTTTATACATTTTGGTGGTACCAGGGTGAATACTCAACTTGCTTTTATGGGCCTCATCCAAGATGGTATTCCTCAATTCTGTATTATCGGGTATACAAACACGTCCATTACATCTCAAAATATCGTCTGGGCCCACCTCAAATTCAGGTGCCTTGCCGACCTCGATCAACTTCCTTTTCTCTGGAGTCAACACGTCTGTAACTTGGAGGACTTTAATCTCATTCATCAATTCACTATCTATAATGATCATTCCACATTGCACTTTCCCCAATGGGGAGTCCAAATTAAGATCCAAGTCATGGAACTTCTCTAACAACTCCAACCCCTTCATTGTTACAAACGAGAGATGGACTCGCTTCCTGCTTAAGGCATCAGCCACCACGTTTGCTTTCCCTGGATGGTAATGCAACGTGAACTCATAATCTTAAATGAACTCCATCCATCTCCTCTGCCTAATGTTAAGTTCCTTTTGATCAAACAAGTATTTAAAACTCTTATGGTCACTAAATACATCAAAACTACACCCATATAGATAATGTCTCCAAATTTTCAATGCGAAAACAATTGCCGCTAACTCCAAGTCATGAGTGGGATAATTCTTTTCATGCACCTTCAATTGCCTTGAGGCATAGGCCACTACCCGTTTGTTCTGCATCAGCACACAACCCAAACCCCTGGTAGGAAGCATCACAATAAACTTCATAAGGCTATTCTGGTTGTGGCAACACTAACACTGGGGACGTAGTTAGCTTCTCCTTCATCAGTTGGAAACTTTTCTCACACACCTCAGTCCATGCATAAATCTGGTTCTTCTTCGTAAGGTGTGTCAATGGAGCAGCAATCTTGGCAAATCCCTCAATAAATCTCCTATAGTACCCGACCAAACCCAGAAAACTTCTAATCTCTGTGACTGTCTGTGGTTATTTCCATGCCATCACGGCTTCTACCTTGGATGGGTCGACAGCAATCCCTTCCTTAGAAATTACATGTCCCAAGAACTTCACTTCTTCCAACCAAAATTCACATTTTCCTAGATTGGCTTATAGTTGTTGCTCCTTCAGTACTTGTAGAGCTTGACGCAAATGTTCCTCATGTTCTTCTCGGGTCTTGGAATAGATCAATATGTCATCAATAAAGATCACCACGAACTTGTCTAAGAATGGACGGAAGATACGATTCATATAATCCATGAGGATAGTTGGCGCATTGGTCACTCCGAAGGGCGTCACCAAGTACTCATAACGCCCATAACGCGTTCTGAAGGTCGTCTTGGATATATCATCTTCTTTCACCTAAATCTGATGGTACCCTGACTTTAGATCAATCTTAGAAAACACCACTGCCCCTTTGTGTTGGTCCATTGAATCATCAATGCGGGGTAAGGGGTATCTGTTTTTTATTGTCACCTTGTTGAGTTGTCGATAATCAACACACAGTCTCGACTTTCCATCCTTCTTCTTGACCAATAATACGGGGGCTCCCCATGGTGACACACTAGGCCGAATGAACTTCTTAGACAGAAGGTCTTCCAATTGGTTCTTTAGTTCTGATAGCTCTAAGGGGGCCATTCTGTAAGGAGCGATAGAGATAGGTCCAGTACCTGGAATGACATCGATAGAAAATTCTACGTCGCGGACTGGGGGTAATCCTGGTACGTCTGGCGGGAAAACTTCAGAGAAATCCTTCACCACTGGGATCTCATACAATAACCTCTGGAGTCATACTGATGAAGTTGAGAAACACATATTTTTGCACTTCTCCCTTAAGAGAAAACTTCAATCTGTTGGCTGAAAGGAACTTCGAAATGTCAGGATCTGGAAATAACACATTCCGTCGGGCGCAATCTAACATGATGTAGTTGCTAGACAACCAATCCATTCCCAAAATTACTCCAAGATGTTTTAGAGGAATACAAATTAAATCGACCTTAAAATTCATTTTAAACACAGTCAGTGGGCATTGCAAGCATGCCGAATTACATTTTACTGGTTCAGCAGAGGAGAGGGTAACCAGTAAATCGAATGGTAAGGTAGTGACATCTAGTTGGAGCGAATCCACCCAATCTAATGAAATGAACGAGTGTGTTGCTCCTGAATCATATATCACATAAAGTATTTTCCCAACAATTAAACACTCACCCTGAATAAGTTCTGAGGAAGATGGTGCTTCTTCTCCACTAATATTATAAACGCGTCCTCGCGCAGTAGGGCGTGCAACATCCTTGTTGTTGACAACATCCTTATTATCGCCAGTGTCCTTCTCTTGACAATCTTTTGCAAGATGGCTTGGTTTCTGACAGACATAGCATATCCTGGTTCTTCTGGGACACTCAGATATCCTATGTCCCTCCTGTGCACAATGATAGCATTGAACACTACGCATTGGGTTCTGTGTTGGATTCTGAGGCCTCTGATCTCCCACGTTTTGGGGACCTGATCGATCTCTAGCAATCCCTTGTGGGCGATCATAAGGCTTTTGCTGTTGAAACTATCTACCTCTATTTTGTTGGTCACCAATTCCCTGTTCAAAGATCATATTTAGAGACATAACCCCATAATTAAATGATAAGGTTGTGGTTAATTTCTACCTGAGGTCTCGCCGGTCCACCAATAGCACCTTTGTTCAAGCGGCCCCGTTTCATGATCTCAACCTTTTTGCATTTCTCCACCAGCAGCTAATACTGACGTATCTCTAGGGGTCCCACGGACTCCTTAATCTCATACCTGAGCCCGCTTTCAAACCTCTCGCACATGTACTCTTCATCCACTTGGTTACAGAAATAGCAAAAATGTTTTGCTAGGGACTCAAACTTTGCCGCATACTCGGACATCGTGAGACTTCCCTGATATAGTCTCAGGAATTGGGCTTCTTTCTCAGCCATGGCACTCTTCGGAAAATATTTGTCCAGGAACTTTCTCTTGAAGACTTCCCAATTCACCTCTTCGTGATTTACTTCCATCATTTGTCTCGCCCCCCGTCACCAGTATTCAGCTTCACCAATCAGTAAGTAGGCCGCGTACTCCACTTTCGTGTCATCAGGGCAATGGAGGATGTCAAATATCTTCTCTAACTCCTGCAGCCAGAGGTCAGCCTTGTCAGGGTCATGCTCCCCTTTAAATTTCGGCGGATCTTGTCGACGAAATTCAGATAGTCCCCTAGTTGCAACAGTTGCTTCCTCCCTCAGGTCCCTCTGCGCATTACGTTGAGCCTGGACTGCAGCTTGTTGAGCCTGAACTGCAGCTTGTTGGGCCATTGCAGCGGCCATTGCATTCATGGCTTGAATTGCTTCAGCCATGTCACTTCCCCCTTGGGGGACTGATCGGTTTGCGCGACGAGCCATACTTCCTACAAATTATCTAATTAGGATAACACTATGATCTAATTATAACCTTACGATTGTAAGGAAATATTTTATTCACGTCTATATAGTAGGTTTAGGTCACATAGTAAGTCGTGCACTAGAGGGGTTCCCAGGAAAGAGAGGTGGGTCAACGGACCACTTAATAACCAAGTCTTTCCTTAGCCAAAATCCCGCTAATACAACTTTTTACGGTATTACCTTTCCCTTCTATTATGGGGACAAAAGGTTTGGGTCACACAGTAAGTCGTGTACTAAAGGGGTTCCCAGGAAAGAGAGGTGGGTCAATGGACCACTTAATAACCAAGTCTTTCCTTAGCCAGAATCCCACTAATACAACTTTTTACGGTATTACCCTTCATTTCTATTATGGGGATCCTAAAATTTTATACAAGTTAGAGATTTAAAACGTTGTCTTTATTACAAAAATTTAAATTATCACACAAAAATTAGATAATTAAGAAATATTCATAATCATTATAATTCAATTAGTCTAATTAATAACTGTCATTAAAGTGGAGACCAATTAATTATTGTATATTTTCAAAAAAAGTCTATCCAAATCAATACACAATAATTCCACATTATAGCAAAATAAAGCTAATCATTTTATGATTCTAAAATTAAAAAAAAATTCAATTTGTGACAATTAGTATATAATGTCATAAATGTACAAACAATTATTACATAACGTCAAATTAAATCACGAGTAATAAATTATTAAAAATTTAAATCACGAGTAGTAAATTCACAACGTCAATAAATCACGAGTATTAAATTAATAACATACAAACAATAAAAATTAAAATCATGATTAGTAAATTCGTAACATCACAATATTAAATTCATAGCGTTTTTAAATCACAAGTATTAAATTCATAACATACAAAAGATTATTAACAAAAAAATTCAAATCACGAGTAATAAATTCATGATTTCAT
>JBBPBP010000003.1:24845335-24865748 GCA_037974735.1 Cicer chorassanicum
CGTAGGAATTTAAGGCATATAAATAATGAAAAAAATTCAAGTAAGTTACACAATTAATTATGGAATTTATGGATAAACAAAAATATTCAATCATGAGTAATAAATTTGTAACGTCATAATATTAAATTCAAAACATTATTAAAATCAAAAGCAATTATTGCATTGAATTCAATTAAAACTATTTTCAATTCGTAGGAATTTAAGGCATATAATTAATCACATAAATTCAAGGTTACACAATTAAGGATACATAATAAGAATTCATGGACTAAATAAAATAAAATAAAAAGAAAAAAATTAGGAAGTCAAACAATTAACATAATTAATGGCACATAATAGGAATTTTAAAAAAAAATCAGTAAGTCCAATAATTAGAAAAACAAACAATTATCACGAGCAACATTAAAATACATTCGACATACACGAAGCGTCCCACTCCCAAAAGTCCGAGAATCATTGCTTTGATACCATAATGTAACGCCTCGGATTTTTAATCCAAAACGTTACTTAAAAAAAATACTTATTATTTAGAAAAGTTTACGAATTTTTTTTTGAATACTTAACATTTATTCATTTAAATAATTAGTAAGAAAAACATTATTTAATATCATTAAGAAAATATTTATTCAAAATTTAAATAAAAGTAAAGGCAATTATTCCTAACGGAAGGGAACCACTTCCGTATTTCTAAAATTCTAGTACATTTTAAAAGTTTGTGACAAAAGATTAAAAAGAACTTAGAAATATTGCGACAACTCTATTATTACAAAATTGTCTCGAAAAACCCATTATTACCCCACGTTCGCCGCACATCAATACTCATTAACTACTCTTGAATCTCCTCGAACTCATTAGTACCTAAAATGTTGTTGTAAGGGTCAGTTTTATTCCATCATCTACATCAAACCAAAGCTAAATATATGAAAGAATAACACAAAACATATAAAAGTAAAAACTTTTAATTTAAAAGAAAAAAATGCGCAAACCGCTAAATTGTATATCAAACATATGCATAGTGCATGCTCCTAAAACTATATGATCCAGATATCAACCTGCCACTAAGGCAACTTCCACACAGAAAGGTCACCCATACCAATGGGGAAATCAAACCTGCCACTAAGGCAACTTCCACGAAGATGCATATGCCATGACATGATGATATAGTATCAAACATATATATACTCCCACACAGCCCACTAAGGATCATGTCATATGCATTTAAAATTACTTTTCAAAATCATCTCTTATTCACATATCACTAAGAACACATACAACACATCCTTATCATGAGTATCACATAATCATAGACAAATAATCATAAAAATTATGACTTTCACCACATACACATAAAAATAGAAACTTTATATCATATAGGCCATAAAAATTAACACTTTAACATATATGACAAGAAAATTCAAACTCCAATTCATATACATAATAAAAGTTAAAACTTTATCACATATAAGGTAAAAATTCAAACATTTATTTCATATTCATCGTAACACTACAATTTTATCACACATAGCATAAAATTTCATGCTTTACTCCATAGAAGTCATATATTACAATTCAATCTCAATAAAAATTGGGGTTTTATCATTTTAATCCATTAGTCTACATTTATTCATTTTAAAATAGAAGCAATCACGATTATTTATTTCATGTCATTCAACCAACGGCCTAACTCTAATTTGTGTGGGGAAAAACCCTTACCTTGGCCGCTTTTCTTCCTATTACAAAGCTTTAAGCCCCACGAAGTTGTTCACAAGGAAAAGAAGTTCCAAGCTTTGGATACACGGAGAAAATGAGGTGTGAAGGTGATGGTGGCTAGGGTTTTGGTATTCCTTTTTGTTTATTATTAGTGAGTATACAGAAATTGTGGACTTAAGGGAATTTTAAAGTGGAAATTGTGGGTTAGAAAATGTTGGGCCTAAATGAAGAATAAGAGGGATAAAATGTCACTTTTTTTTGTTAACCTTGATCATAAAAACCAAACCACAAACACATAGCCCACTATTATACTCATTCAAGTGGGTTGGGTCACACTAAGCCTCAAACCCTTAGTCCAATTTCTTCTTGCCCTAGAAAACACATCTACATATAATATATCTCTACTTATATATATGTATATATTTGAACTCCCCGTATATTTAAATAATTCTTATTAATAACTTTATCAACTACAAAAAAAAAATCGAACAAGGCAAATAATTATCACACATAATTTAATATTGAATAATATTGATAGGTTCTAATTATTTTTAAATAATAAATTTAGAGGATGTTACATAAACAAAGAAAAGTCGACCAATAACTTGATGTGGGTCACCAAGATAATTGAGTCCTGATTGGTAAATGTGGTATGGCCAAACCCCAACCAACGTGAATAACCCTGAACAACCCTGAATGTCCCACCGTGAATAAGGTCATGCATGATCTGATTCATAATAACTTGATGTGGGTCACCAAGATAATTGAGTCCTGATTGGTAAATGTGGTATGGCCAAACCCCAACCAACGTGAATAACCCTGAACAACCCTGAATGTCCCACCGTGAATAAGGTCATGCATGATCTGATTCATGATAGTGTAATGCACTTGTGATGCTATGTATACAAGATTCTTGGTACCATGGGTTTGAAATGCATCATCATTCCGTAATACTCATACTAACTTAACAATATATTGAAAATCAAGTGGAAATCAAATTATAAGTCCCTAATTAGAGTTGCACCAGAGGCAACTTAACCAAGGGCATAGCTTCCGGTCAGAGGATACGTGTGTTGGAACCAAGTTGATTTTATACTTAGAGTTTTGATGTTAACAAAAGTATTTTATGAGAAAAATATATTTGACTTCACATAGTATGAAAAACGATTCATGTTTTTGAAGAAAATCTAAAATATGATTTGACTCAGATTTATGATTGAAGAAAATCTTTGACCAAGTTGAAAAGAAGATATAGTCAAATGTTTTTGAAGAAAATCAAAAATAAGATTTGATTCTGATTTACGATTGAAGAAAGTCTTTAACCAAATTGAAAATAAGATATGGTCAAGATTTGATTAAGATTTATCACAAGAAGATATGAATTATTTACAAGAAGATTTGATCAAAGTTTATCTACAACAAAATACGAGCATAATCAATCTGAATAATTTACAAACTCAATTTGAACAAAATACAAACATAGTCAATCTAGAAGAACTGCTCAAATTGGATTCAGAAATAAAGAATTGGTTAAAGAACATATTATCAAAATGCATTTTTGTTCAGAACTATTTTTGAATAGGATTGTAACACCCCGATTTTTAAAAGCGCGAGTGCATATTTTTTAAACAACTTAATAAAATAATACGTCGTAACACAAAATGATAAGAATCATAAGTCATTACAACATATATATAAACAAGCTAAGATAGTGTTTGGGGCAATAATTCAAAGTATACAAGTAGAAAATACACCGGGGCTATGAGACCTATCAGACATCGCTCATACCCCTGGGGTATTCTCAACAGACACCTGCACAGAAGTACTGCTCCAAGAATGCTATCCCCCATGGTCACGTCAAACAAATGGAACATGGACCCACCAAAAAGTCAACTGTCAAGGTATGTCATAGATACAGTCCTCTCAAAATGAAATAAGTACAACCACCAAAAGAAAAAACACTAAGGCCCTATACGATAAAAAACTAATCTGATCATCCATTAACAACTACAGTAACAAAGGTGACCTCCACACACTGCACAAGTTCCTTCTGACGCAGTATCTCTCCTCGAAGTAACTTCCTCCTCTTCATCAGCCATAGAGGGATTAGTCTCCTTAGAGGTCAGATCCACCCACGAGATAAGTGGCTTCGGCGGTGCAGGAATCTCAAAACATCTCACTACCGAAAGTGGGAGCTCTTACTCGGTATATGTAGCCTTGCTTGAGATGGGGTCGTATGCCCCAAGCAGTCGGCGAGCGCTAGTCAAGGAAGTATAACGACGTTTCCGTCGTCAGGGTAATATGAGGGCAATTTCCACAATAATGTAAGGGGTCACCAACCGAAATTAACAATTACCATTTAACAATTATGTCATGAAGACAAACAATAAACACTTAGCAATTAGCACGTATATACATATATCATATCATAACAAACATGACTCGCATGCCAAACATCCTAATGCAATGCTCATATGCGAGTGCACATGATTCAAGAATTTCCAAACCCTCATCGAGGGGCGAATGTGACACCTTAAACCCCAAATTAATATTATTATTTGTTTTCTTCTTATTTCTAAAACAATGAATTTTTTTAATAAATAAGTATGTAAACTTTCAAACCTTTTCTTTAAGGCAAATGGTATCACGTAATCATGAACATATCTCATCAATTCAAAATTTCCATCAAATTCAACAACTTGAATTCATAGCAGTAATCAACAAAATCCTTTTGGAAACACACGTACACAAGTTTAATGATAATTGTAAATGTAGTCCCAACCCGATGTCACTATCAGAGCGGAAATTCCCAAAAATAAAATACGTTCAAGATGACGTTAACGAAAAGATAGATAATAAAGGTCTTCAAGATAAGACGACTTCCTACACTTCGAGAGTATTGGTCTTCACCTGCAGCTTGCAGCTCGTCTGCGTCCATCGCAAGCGCCAAACACAAAAACGAGGGGTAAGTTTCGAAATCATGCAACAATATAAAATACACGAGGAGAACACGCAATCATTCAAAACAGCACAAATAAAGAGAACATTCAAGAACATAATATCAAAGGTGAATCTAATTCAATCACAATAAAACAGTTACAAGGATGAAATGCTATACATGCCCTATACTCTATACTTTATCATTTGGTACCATTCTACTCTGAAGTACTTGGTTAGGAGGCCTGATACTATGCCACTACAAGAGTGGATGGACAATTCATGAATGGTCAAGTCCTCATAGATCCCCTCAACTCAACCCGAGACACATATACGCGACGGTCGGGGTACTCTTGTGTTTCATGGTAGCTCCCGGCCTTAGGGAATTACCCACTGATCCACTTAGGAATTCCCCACCAGAGATACCTCCAAGGTCTATCAGTCTTACCTTATAGTTCGACTGTAGCCCTCCACGATCAGGCTCATTCAGTTGTACTTCCCCATAATCACTAGGTTTGTTAGACTCTCCCTATATGATGACAAAATAATCCTAACTCTAAAATCTACAACACATATCTCAGACTTACTCGATCATCATAACTCAATAAATTTCAATTTGACTTCACAATATTCATCATTATATATGTATATTAGTCAATCACAATACAATCCCAATAGTTGGTTTACACTACTCACAATGCACAATCCAATCTTATCAATCACAATAAAAAAAATCAACAGGTAGCACATTCAAAAAATTTCACAATTTCAATCAAATAGCAAGAACACTCCAATATATATCATTCATACAGTAACAATCAGCATCACATTTCATAAAATCAGGCAGTATGCACTCTTGATATAAATAAATTCATGACAATTCTATAGGTTGCTAAATTATATTTTAGTCCTCACTATTACCATTCATATAATATTAATTAATTATTATTGCTCAATAGGGTCCGACCGTACGTAGTAAGCCCCGGATGAATATCTGGGAATTTCGGTATTCCCGTTCATCTCACATTATTTTATACTCATAAAATCGAACCTCATCTTACCCCTTACCTTGGCTGAAGATTTCTCCCAACGAAGCCAATCCACTGATTTAACGTGACGCGTCTTCGCCAACCACCGTCTCTAACAGTCCACGAGTGAGAATAAATCAACGCAACAACCAATTACAATGGAAGGAAATTGTTATTATAATAAAACTACATGTAAGGCACAAACAATTGAATATGTTCAAATTGAAAAATATAGAAACTACATTTCAATCATAAATTGCAAAATAAAAAACTATAAAATAAACCATCAGCATAACAAGCATCAGAAATTAGGCAAGGAATGAAGTATGCGAACCATATCATCAAATTACAAAGTACTAGCCAAATTAAGCTTTGGATTAATTCTGAATGGTGAGGCATACCTGGTTGTGGTTTGGAATTGGAATTGGAGTTGAAATTTGGAATTGGAATTGGAGTTTGGAATTGAAATTTGGAATTAGAATTTGGAATTGAAATTTGGAATGTGGCTCCGTGCGCTAATCGGAATTGAAATTTGGAATGTGGCTCCGTGCGCTAATCTCTGTTCCTGTAGTACTATGCTTTCCTCTATCTATAAATTTGGAATTATTATTATTATTATTATTATTATTATTATTATTATTATTATTATTATTATTATTATTATTAACTCATTCTACTAGTGCTAAAGGTAACAATTAGTGTAGCAAACAAATTCACAAATTCACTCCTTGTATTAATTTATTTAAATATATATATATATATACATATTTTATTTTATTTTAATTTTTGTAAATTAATTAAAGTTAATATTAATGATTTAAATCAACTACTAAGGCAAACATACAAGACACACATAAAGAAATTAGAACACATAATAACACTCATATAGTAATAGTAGTGTATCATCATACTATCAAAATAAGATAATGAGAAATTGGGGTGTTACAGCGTAAATCATAAACATACCGCCTCAAACAGAACAATACTAATTACCGAGGTGCCACCTATCACAGATCAGCACGATTTACCATAATGCAGTCTATCACATACCTACACTACCAAAAATCCTCTTAAGAATAAGATGGACCAATCAACTCATGGAACCATCTCGTGGTCACCACTAACACCGTGACCCGTCAAGGTCACCACTAACACCGTGGCCCGTCAAGGTCACCACTAACTATGAAATGCATGAGCATACTCTGACCTTTTCTCAACAATTATTATGTAAATACAACTATTAAAAGACTCCTCTTTTAATACTCATTGCACACTAATAATTTTTCATACTTTTCACAGAGCATACTCAAAACATATTCTCATCAATAAAATTCATAACATGTAGCAACCCATATTATCAATCATGAATGCATAATCACGTCAATATTAACCATCACATATTCACACATCAATTACACATATAAGGTCCCTTTGTGCAAACTAAAAATTTGGAATGAGCTCTTACCTCAATTATAGCTTTTTCAATAGTTATGACTACCACAATCAAACACAACGAAAAATCTCATTTGTGCCGACACCTTCAATCAAATAGTATTTGACTTAGTCAAATTAATCCCTGAAATTTAAACTGCCTTACAAACCCTTTCTTACTCCTAATCTCCTTAGAGTATATTTACTAAAAAAGTTTAAAACGAGTAAAGACTAATAGTATTATTATTCACAATACACACTTTCAACATATAAAAACATATTTTTAGAAATCAACATCCTTAAATTTTTCACAAAATTCACTAACAATTATTCGAAACATCTTAAATTATTTTTCTCAAAAATTTTCACACAACCACAAATTTTCTCTAATTTGCCATAACTCATTATTTGTTTGTTTCAAATAACTACAAGTTTGATCTACTACATTTTTAAAGACTAAATGTTCAATCAACATATTTATCTCATAACAACATAACTACACACAAAAAATATCAACAAATATTTTTTCTAGTTTCAAAGTTCTAACTCTTTGAAATAGTTTCATTCTTTTTAAAATATATATTTTTTCAACAGAGTTTGTATTTTAATTCATGAAACTTGAAATCTTAAAAAAAAAATCTAACTCAAGACTTTAACCTTTACTTAATAAACTTGAAACTTTAATTAAAATCATGCAAACTTTTCTAAAAATTGAAAGTATCCATAAAAAAAACTTGAAACTACAAATCATTAATTTTTCTTTAAACACAAGTTCAAAGATTTGTTAATCACATGTATATATTCTTGATCATCAACCATAACAACTATTCTTTGGAAGACATAAACTAAGAAAATCATTTTTTTCTTTATTCACCACGACAACATTAATATTTCAGTGTTCTCTCCACCGCTAACTTGGTGGCAACGGTCTCGATTCCTTTTCGAGACTCAAGGAGCTTACTACATAAACATAATGATTCATAACAATTTGTTCACCACCAAAATTTATCCAACCACATCATAAATCCAAAATTAAATCATTTTCACATAAAAAAAAACTTTTACAACCAAGTGATACATTATTTATTTAAAACTAAATAAAAATGAATATTTTTCAGTCCACACATACACATACTTGACAATTCAAATATTTTTATCCTTTAAGTTATATCACTTAACCATTAGAGCACAAAAAATTTGAGATAATAAAGTACTCTAAACTTCTTCTTTAAAGTAATTAAAAGAGTATCATTTTTAACTCTAAACATATTAATTTCACAATCTAACTCTTTGCTCAAACTCATTACTTAGTTAAAATTTGAACTTTTTCACAACTTTAACAACTCTAAATTTTCTTGTAAAATTTCAACTTCAGTTCAAACTCATTTATTTGAAAATAACTCATTACATAAGTCAAACACATCAAAATCAATTTTTTTTCTAACCATTACTAACAACATCAATAACAAGTATACAAATTTTATTTTATTTTATTTTATTTTCAAATAACACACTCAACACCAACACGTCCCTAATTTCACATTAAACCAAATTAATCAAACAAAACCAACAACACATTATCTCCCCTTGGTTTGAGAGGGAGAGAAGAAAACTCATTTCATTTTTCTCAACAACAATAACAAGCATCAAATGATTGGTTAAGAACTCAAAAATTTCACTCATCCCTCCACACATATATAATTTTAGGAATTTAGGAAAAAGGGGAAGGAAGTAAATGTCACACTTCAAATAAATTAACTGACAAGCACCCCCTTGTAAAGGGGAGCAACTTTCCTTTCTAACACTTCTTGAATGGAAGCTTAGATCTAGTAGAAAAATAGAGGTTCCAAAACACTATATTATTGTTGTTATTATTATTATTATTATTATTATTATTATTATTATTATTATTATTATTATTTATTTTTTTTGCTAAGAAAAGAAAGAAGAATGGCAGGGAAGGGAAAGAAGCTGAATGAGGAAAAAGAAGAAGGGCTCGCTGGCTTTTAAAGAGCTGAGTTCCTTCCTTTTTTTTTTCTTACAACCAAAATAAATATTTATTATATTTAATTATTTATGTATATTATTAAAATCATCATTATATCATCTAATCACTCTTACACATATCACATCACTCACTTCTCAATCTAATTTAATAAAAATATATACTCTTATCACAACTCAATTGACAAATAAATTTATCAGCAACATGTGAGATGTTAAAGTTTTTGTCGATAATAAATTCTCCGTAACTTAATTAAATTACTCTATGATAAATAATTTTAATTGAGTCTCCAAATATACATATATACATACATGTATTTTAAACATATTACTAACTCTAACAAAATATATTTTTGGAACGTAATTTATAAAATAAAAATTGGGCTAATAGCCTAATCAATTCAACAAAAAAACACTAAAATTGCATAAATTAGATTTTAGAAAATTCAGAGTCTTACATTACTACCCCCCTAAAATTAGTTTCGTCATCGAAACTACGCGTCGATAAACAAATCAGGGTGTTGTTCCCTCATCTTACTCTCTAGTTCCCAAGTTGCATCTCAAGTAGTTGGGTTCCAAATCATTTCGATCAATGAAACTTCCTTATTCCTTAACCGCTTAATCTTCCTGTCTTCAATTCTTATAGGTAGTACTTCAAATGACAAGTTATCCTTTAGTTGAATTGTGTTTGGTTCGATCACATGTGATGGATCCGAAATGTATTTCCTTAATTGCAACACGCGAAAAATGTTGTGAATATTGGATAGTATTGGAGGTAATGCAATCCGATAAGCCATATGTCCAATTGGTGTAGTAATTTGGTACGGTCCAATAAATTTCGGGGTTAATTTCCTTGATTTTATGGCTCTGCCAACTCCAGTTGTAGGTGTGACTCTTAGAAACACATGGTCACCTTGCTCGAATTCTAAAGGTCTGCGACGCTTGACCTTCTCTGTAGTATGTTGCACCATCTTCGGTCTTACAATCATATTTTCACCGTCCTTATACCAGCACAAAGGCGTCTGGCACTTGCCTCCATACAGAGCCTCATATAGTGCCATTCCAATACTTGCATGGGAAACTATAGTTGTAGGTAAACTCAATCAATGGCAATACATCACCCCAACTTCCTCTATCATCTAATACATATGATCTCAATAAATCTTCCAAGGACTGATTCGTTATCTCAGTCTGTCCGTTCGTTTACGGATGATATGTTGAACTCTATAACACCCCGATTTTTAACAGCGCGAGTGTATTTTGTTTTTCAAAAATAAAATAATAAAGTAATAAAATACCATGTCGTAACACAAACGACAGAAGTCATAATTAATGCCATCATAATTACAAACCAACTAAAATAGTTTTTGGGATGAAAATCCAAAGTATTCAAGCAGAAAGATAGACCGAGCCTCTGAGACCTATCAGGCATCGCTCATAGCCCTAATGGTATTCTTGGCAAACACCTATACAAAAGTGCTGCCCCAAGAATGCTAACTCCCCCACGGTCACATCAAAATATGGAGCATGGACCCACCAAACAAAAGTCAAACTGACAGTATAAGTTATAGGTACAGTCTTCCCAAAATAAAATAATTACAACCACGAAAGAAAGACATCAAGTCTCTATATAGTCAAACTAATATGATCATTCCACTAAAAACTATAATAACCTAGGTGACCTCCACGTACTCCGCCGGTTCCTTCTGACATAGTATCGGTCATGTATGTTTACGACCTTCCCATCGTCAGGGTACTAATATGTAGGACGGTCTCGGGCATCATCTGAGGGAAAAGCCCAAATTCCACAATAATTGTAAAGGGTCACCAACCGAATTTAACAAATAACACTTAACATTTAAATTTTTAATGCACAATAGGACCTTTCATCTTAGCATACTCCTTGTAAGGGTTTTCATATGTCAAAGATGCATAAACAATGTTGAAAAATGAAGTTTTGGACCAAACTACATTGTCGTATTCGAATACAACATATCGTAGCCAAATACAAGTGCTAAGTCAGTAGCTAAAACTGAACATTTGTATTCGAATATGAGGCAGGATGTAGCCGAATACGAGACAGGACAAGTCAGTAGCAAAATTGCATTTTCGTATTTGAATACAGCATGGTCGTAGCCGAATACAAAAATCAAGTCAGTGGCAAAATCCACTCATTTGTATTCGAATACGAGGTTTTGTATTCGAATACGATGTTCAAATTTCAAATAAAAACTGAACGTTTCAAATATGTATTCGACTACACACTACATGTAGCCGAATACAACTGCGAACTAATGCAGATTTCCAGTTTTTGAAAATGGTTTGAAATCATTTAACACTTACAATACAAAGTCCATCAATAACACTTCAAACATTCATAATATCAATTATGAACACATAATTCACACCAAATTAATCTCCACAAATTCACACCTCAATCACACATCAAACATTCATAACATTAATTATGAACACCTAATTACATCGAAACTTAATCAACACAAATTCACACCTCAAAGCAATTACGGCACAATAACAAACAACAACCGAGTATGTATATACGTTATCACATCGTAAAAAACATGACTCGCGTGCCAAACACCCTAATTCAATGCGTATATGCCAATGCGCATGATTATGGAATTTCCAAAACAAAACCCTCCTCGAAGGGCGTAAATCCTAAATTTACAGTATTTCATGGACAACCACGAGTGCAGTCTCTCACGGACAAACACGAGTGCAGTCTCTCATGGACACACATGATTTACTAGAGTGCAACCTCTCACAGACCAGCACGACTTACAAGAGTGCAGTCGCTCATAGACTAGCACGATTTACAAGAGTGTAGTCCTTCACAGACCAGCACGACTTACAAGAGTGCAGTCGCTCATAGACTAGCACGATTTACAAGAGTGTAGTCCTTCACAGACCAACACGATTTACAAGAGTGCAGTCGTTCACAGACCAGCACGATTTACAAGAGTGTAGTCGCTCACAGACCAACATGATTTAAAAGAGTGCAGTCACTCACAGACCAGCACGACACAAAATCCTCGTAAGGATAAGATGGACAAATCAACTCATGGAACCATCCCGTGGCCCATCACGGTCACCACTTAAGATCATAGTCCACCGCGGTCACCACTAAACATTGTGGTCCATCACAGTCACCACTAAACATCGTGGCCCATCGCGGTCACCACAAATTCGCACCTCAACACACCTTAAACACATATATAGCAGTTTTGAACACATAATCACATCCAAACTTAATCACCACAATCATTCATAATATCAATTATGAGCACATAATCACACCAACATTTAATCTCCACAAATTTACACATTTATCAAATATCAAACATTCATAATATCAATTATGAACATATAATCACACCAACTTTTAATTGAACAATTCACACATAAATCATCTCAAATTAAATTTCAACAATTCACACATAAACCACCTCAAATTTAAATTTTAACAATTCACACATAAACCACCTCAAATTAAATTTCAACAATTCACACATAAACCACCTCAAATTTAAATTTCAACAATTCTCGCATTGAACACACACATTAATCACATCAATTGAATCATAAATTCGTAACATGTAACAAACCGTATTTTCACTTAAAATATATACATTCGCGTCGAAATTGATTTTTCACGCAATCACACCTTAAACATATATCAATCACACATATAGAGTCCCTATATGCAAATTAGAAATTGGGAAAGTGCCCTTGCCTTTGTTATCGCTTTCTCAACCGTTTCCGCTACCGCGATCAATTACGGCGAAAACTCTCGCTCGCGTCAACACCTCAAAAGTTAGCTCACAAGCACCGTAGTGTGGAGAGGAGTAACTTTCCCTTCTAACACTTCTCAAATGGAAGCTTAGATCTAGGAGAGAAATGGAGATTTATGTTTGGTTGTTTTGAAAACCACTAACACGGTTTTCCTTTTTTTTTCGAAACAGAAAGACAGAAGAAGGCGAACTCGCGAGGCAGGGAAATGTTTCAGTTTTTCTTATCCTTCCTTTTCTTTCTTCTCTCTCTCTCACACACACACACACACACACATATATATATATTATTAAAACCAATCCACAAATATCTAAATACGCTTACACACATCACTTCACTCACATCTCAATCTATTTGATAAAAATATCTACTCTCGTCATAACTCAATTGACAGATAAAATTTTCAACAAAAAGTGATATTTTTTAAAAAAACTGCCCGGTATTAAATTCTTTGCAACATAATTAAATTATTCTTCGACAAATAATTTTAAACGGGTCTCAAAACATATATATATATATATATATATATATATATATATATATATATTAAACATACAAACTCTAACAAAATATGCTTTTGGTACTTAATTCATAAAATGAATTAAAATTGGGATAAATGCCTCAGGAATTCAACACAAAATATACTAAAATTGCATAATTTAGAGTTTAAAATTAAGGGTCTTACAAACTCAATCTTAGTTTTGTATCCAACGCTTCATGCAACGCTCCCCAAAAGTGCGACGTGAATTTCAGGCCACGGTCTGATACGGTACTCGATGGTACTCCGTGTAATCTCACAATCTCAGCAATGTAGATCTCTATTAGCTTATCTACCTTATAGATGGTCTTTACTGATAAAATGTGTGCAGATTTAGTTAATCGATCCACTATCACCCAAATAGAATCATTCTTTCTCCTTGTATTTGGAAATCCAGTTATAAAGTCCATGGAAATGTTGTCCCACTTCCATTCAGGTATATCTAAAGGTTGTAACATTCCAGCAGGCCGCTGATGTTCCACTTTCACTTTCTGACAAGTTAAACAAGTTGATACATACTCCGCTACATGCCTCTTCATTCCTGACCACCAATAATTCTACCTCAAGTCCTGATACATCTTTGTTGCTCTGATATGTATACTCAATTTGCTCTTATGAGCCTTTTCTAAAATTGTTTTCCTCAGATCTACAGTTGCTGGTACACAAATCTTCCCATTACATCTCAAAATATTATCTGGTCCAATATTATCAGAGGATGCACGTCAAGAGGATGTATCAGAGGATACACGTCTACTGGATGTACCAGAGGATAAGTGTCTAGAGAGTGTTGAACAATGATCAGAGTCAATGAAAGAAGCAACGTTAGAGGAAGAAGGAACGTTAGAGGAAGAAACAACGTTAGAGGAAGAAGGAACGTTAGAGGAAGATGGAACATTAAAAGAAGAAAGGAATGGGATATTTTACTAGAGGCAGAAACACTTAGAATTTTATTAACGACCACCACCAGAGGCAACCTGAAGAGAACCACCCGAGGCAGAAACACTTAGAATTTTTAGAATGAGAACCACTAGAGCCAAAAACCTTACTTTGTTGTGGATTGGGCTGAATGCCCTAAATTATTAAGATTTGTTTATGCAGAATTTGGGGTAAAGGTGATGGTGTAGTAGAGTCGTGGCTTTGATCGCTAGTCAAATGCAAACGGTTTGATGTAGCTACTGGGTCAGTAGTACCCAATAGCATTCGTTTAAGTGTGTTATGATATGCTTAGGGGTAGTCGGGTTATTAGTGTCGATAACCATAATTATATTACTTATCTTAATGTAATATACATTTGAAATAAAAATGTTTGATTTTGGATGTTTTCATTTACCTTATAAAGGTGTTGTCGATGAATTTATTTTAAAGGAATTTTTAGAAATGTTTTATTTAAAAAGAAAAAAAAAAATTACCGTGAAAATTGGGGTGTTACAATTTGTATATTTTTTGGTAAGTCTCCTAACACATTATAAAGTAGTTTTCTTGATTCTAAACACAAATTCTCATCTTATTCTTAATCAAACTTCGTCTTAGGGCTTTGTTCATTCAGAGTCTTTTCCTGTTATTTAGAAATCATTATGTGCCATTTCTATGTTGTTTGTTATTGGTGTTGGGAAGTTTCCTCACCCTATTCACTCATCCTTAATTAGATATAATTGTATATATGTTTTCTAGGTGAAATATGGATTGTCTGGTCGCATCTATTGTTGTGGTTTGCTGGGTGCAGGTATTTAATCAAGTTTGGGAAGCAAGGTAAGGCTCGGAACATGCTTTTCTTTTTTATCTTATCTTTTTAATGGTGTATTATTTACCCTTAAATTGATCTAACAATATTGTATTTTTTGCTTTTGGTTAAATATAGATTGCGTGGTTAGTTTTTTGGGAAAAGTCTTACTCCATGAATGGTTGTGGCACTTTTTTGGTGGTCCTACAGGTATTGACATTAAATTGTTCATTGAATCCATGCTACTATTTCAAATGTGGGGGAAAGACTCATGACACATTAGGACATTAACATAAAAGTATTTTAATTAATAAGAGTAGGGTGAACCAAGCCATACCAGGGGTTATGAAGTTATGGAATACTTAACATTCAAATGGTGACTCTTCAGAGTAACACAATTTGGGAGTTAGACCATTGATAAGCATTCACCAATAAGATGATATCTCTTAATTCGAGAATGGTTGCTTCTTATTGTTTATGCATGTTGTTTGTGATTGTAGAAACATGCTTTAGATTCTAATTGATACATATTGTACGTATTATGTGTTCTTTTTCAATAACATTATTTATATGTTTGGTGTGATTGATGTGTCAATATGTTTATGATGTTTTATGATCTATTGCATCGAGGATAATTGTGTAGTGCAAGTTTGTGTGAAAATATGGATGATGAGAATTATTAGGATTATAAGAATTATAGGTATATGATCTTATTGAGGAAATACTTGATACAAGAGCAAGAGCATGGCTATCGACTAAGGTGTTTATGTGATTTGTATTGATATTATGTTTGAGATGAGATTATTGTATTGGTGGATCGAGTTACTTTAGAGATTCTGATATTATTACTAGCATGGCTGGAGGCTAGATAAATCTACCATGAGATTATCCTAGTTTGTTAGACTTGATGACATTTAGGATTAGGTCATTCTGATTTGTTAAGGTTGTGATTGACTTATAATGTCTAGATTATGCATACAATTTTGCGCTCCTTATGTCCTGTTGATAACTCTTAGAAATAAGAGTTATCTACCAGATTTGAATAATAATTTGTTTGTCTTTTGTGTAGAATTTATTACAATTTTAGCTTTAAATCTAGGATTTATGTTCTTTTAATTCTAGTAAACAGCAAAGTAGGAAAATTGTGTGGGTCCCAGATGCAACCAATATTGATTCAAAGGTTCTGGGATACCCCCAATATTAGGAGGTGCTTAAAAGAAATGATAGCTGGACCACTTTTGCTTTATTGGGCAAAAAAGATACCTTGTGAGCAAAAGGGAAAAATGGAGGTACGAAGAAGAGAGAGAAAACTAGTTGTCTTATAAAAGGAAAACAAACACTGAACTTAACCAAGCTGTGATTTTTACATCAAACTCGAACCAAATCAAAACAATAATGAACGAGTTGGATTGGGTTCGCAGGTCGTACAGAAAAAATAATTTTTATTTTAAAAAAATGTAATTAAATTTTAATACTTGAACATTTTAAAAATCATAAAATTATATCATATGTCATATAAAATACATCCATATATACACCAAAATGGGTTTAAATGGGTAGGTTTGGGTTAGACTCGAACTTGAATGAGTTGGTTCAAAATAAAGCTAGGTTGAATGACCGGGTTTATGGGTTTACCCATACCCATGAACACCCCTATCCCACGGTATAAGTTGTAAATTCTCTTGTGTTAAAGGTGAAATGCAATTTAGTAACAACATAATTGTTTGCTAACTTGAGTCTTTAATGCCAATGTTGGAACTTAAGAATGTAGTTGCGCACACACCATGATTATGTGAGAATTATCAAAAGTTTGCTCAAAATTTTAATATGTTCCAATTTGACATCAACTTTGCAAGAAGTTTTCTTTGAACTAGTAACATTGTTAGTTAAAACTTCTATTGTGTTGGTAATTTTTCTTTTGCCATTACTTGAGGACGAGCAATAGTTCAAGTTTTGGGGTGTGATACCTATTAGATATAAGAGATCTAGCAAATTTGAATAATAATTTGTTTGTCTTTTGAGTAAGAATTATTAGAATTTTAGCTTTAAATCTAGGATTTATGTTCTTTTAGTTTTGATGTTAATTATTTTGTCTTTTAGAAAAATTGATGCTGGATGTGTGATTTTGTAGGTAAAAATTGTAAAGAAGTGCCCCAAGATCCAAATGCTACAGGAGGTTGTTATAGCAAAATGCACAACAAACTGGTGAGCTGCAAAGCAGACATATCACATGGATCTCAGATGCATCCAATATTTATTCAAAGGTTCTAGGATACCTCCAATATTAAGAGGTGCTGAAAGGAAAGACAGCTGGACCACTTTTGCTTTATTGGGCCAAAATGATAAAATGTAAGCAAAAGGACAAAATTGGAGGTACAAAGAAGAGAGAAAACCAATTGTCCTATAAAAGGGAGACGATCACTGAATGAAGGGCAAAGCAAATCAGATCTAAAAATCAGAACCCTAGTCGCCATTTCCATTTTGCTACCATCATCCACCATTGAAGATTTTGTATGAAGAATTTTTGCTCAAAGAAGAAAACGTGCAATCAAGTTGAAGTAGGAGCTACCATAGATGCTGCATAATGCTTTTATTTTTTATCTTTGATTCCTCATCTCTGTAATTACTTAAGCTATAATGTTACTTTCACTGTTTTATGATATTTCCATGTTTGAACAAAAGCTCATCATAAGCTAAACTTCTTTAAGTTAAGGATTTATGAAGTATTGAATGATGTGTGTGGTTTAATATGTTTATAGCATGTTTGCATTATTTATTCAAGCTGATTTAATGTTGTCTTTAAATCTGAATTTGATCACCTTAGATTTATTGCTAGTTTTTGAACTTGGAAAAGGGAAAAAAATGGATTTGGTTGTTTAATATGAATTAAGTCAAAGATGCTTGTACAAGAGGTTGACATTAAATAGCTAAGAATAGTATTTATGTCCATAGAACAAAAGAACAACTATAAACTTTAGCATGGTTGAACGTGAACATGAACTCAAGAATGAAATTAGTGTATTTGAAAACAATGATGACTGTGCTGGAAATTCTCTAAGGTTACTCTATTTATAGTGCTACAATCATGCTATAGCATTTTAGTACCATAGACTAAGTTCAATTCAGATTTATATTCTTAACTGTTTTCCATATTATGATTTTTAGATATTTGATTGCTAATTCAAACATGCAATTTTAGATTAAATATTACTTCAAATTGTTATTACAAAAATGTTATCTTTTTATTTTTATAACAAATAATTTGAATGTGTTGACATAATCAATTCTTGTGGAAATGATCTTTATCTATACTACTTATTGACTACGTATACTTCCACATTTAAAATATGCAATACTTTTGAATGTAGAACCACTGATTTCCTTTTTCCAAAAGTTATGGTTCGATCTAAGAGTAACAATAAGAGAGGGATGAAACATCGTAATGAGTTTTATGCACCTACGATATGGTCATCTGCTGATTATAGATGTTGTTGTTGGTGTTACGACGACAACATGCTAGACTTCTTCAAGTAACGGAAGAACAATGTCAAAGGATTAGGTACACAAGGAATCAAGCCAAAGAAACATAGAAAGTCAAGTTGAACAGGCTAGATGAAGACCGTATGTTAGATTAGTGTAGTATTCAATTGTAGTAGGTAAGTTGAGGATGGTAAGTTTGAGATATCATCATTGTGGTAAACCTCATTATGTAATACCCAATTTTCAACAATGAGATTGTATTTTTTTTTTAAAATTTCTCAAATAAAATATTATAAAACGCTTTTCTCATAAAACACATGTAATTTTTTTTTTCCTTTTAAAACATAAAAAAAAACACGTGTAAAGTCTTTTCAAATGAATCATTTAAATAATTAAATCATAAAAAAGTTACAAAGTAAACGGAATATTTCCGATTCAAATATATTTATTTGAAATGTAATTTTACAATAAGTTAAATAGTAAATAACAATGATTATCGACATTGATAACACAACTACTTCTATGCCAATCATAACAGACTTGAATGGAAGTTATTGGGAACCACTGACCTGAAATTGCAAATACAAGAATGGGGGGGTTGAATTGTGTTTGATTAAGTTGATAGCTTTTTCATTATTTGATTAAACTGATTCAAACTTGATAATTTACTTGGAGTAGAAGTAATAACAAAACTAAGGAATGCATAAATAAAGTGACACAAGTAATTTATCTTGGTTCACCACTAACTTGACTACATCCAATCCTTTCACACAGAAGGATTTAACCAAGTAACTCAACAACTTGAATTACAAAGCACCTGAACCTCCAAGCCAGTTTTCTCAAACAGCCTGACAACCCCAGACTTTTGAGGAACACACACACCTTGACTCTACCAGGCAAGTCTTCTCCACATAATTTGATAATCACAGATTGTTGAAGGCACACTAACACCACTATCAAGTTCGAATACAAAGGTTTGGAATTTGAGTAGTTGCTTCTATCAAGCTGATTATAACAATGACTATCACACTATAAGAAAAACCCTTAGAAAATATTTCTCATTCGAACAAGTATTTCTGCCTTCGAACTCATAGATGAATTTGGAATTTTGAGATTGAGTTCTTCTACTCTTTTCTGATTTTTTGATGATATTCTTTTTCAGCCTTGAGCATCTTTTTATAGATAAAATTAGGGCTTCAATTAAATTCTTGTTTAATTCTGAATTGTATCTTCACTCCTAGCTTGGTCAACAATAATCTCATTCAAAAATAATTCAGAACAAAATGTTTTTTTGATAATGTCTTATTTAGACAATTCTTTATTTTAGAGTCCAATCTGAGCAGTTTTCTAGATTGATGCTATTCGTATTTTGTTCAGATTAAGTTTGTAAATTCTTCAGATTGATTCTATTCGTATTTTGTTCAGATTGAGTTTGTAAATTCTTCAGATTGATTATGTTCATATTGAGATTGTAAATTCTTTGGATTGATTATGTTCGTATTTTGTTTAGATTAAGTTTGTAAGTTCTTCAGATTGATACTTTACATATTTTGTTAAGATTGCTTTTGCAAATTCTTCAAATGAAACTTGTTTCATATTGGTTGCTTTTATATGAGCGGGAACATAGTGTTGGACCAGTTCTTGAACTTTCACAAGTAGGAATATGAATAAGTCTAATTCAAAATTTTGTCCTTTGTCAAAATATTGTAAGTACAAATATGCATCTAAGAGGTGGGGGGGGGGGGGGGGGGGGGG
>JBBPBP010000003.1:24865870-24893920 GCA_037974735.1 Cicer chorassanicum
GGGGTTAATTAGGTGTTTAGGAAATTTTCTTGTTTTCAGCGATTTGGTGATCGATTTTTGCGTTTTAGGATAGTGAGTGATAAAAGTAAATTGTAGCAACTAAATGAACACAACAATATTATCCTGGTTCCCCTTATAACCAAGGATACATCCAATCCTCTTGCACACCACAAGAGATTTCTCCACTATTGTCAGAAAATGTACAAGTCCCACCCTAGGATCTCTGCTACAAACTTCTAACAAAACTTTTAAGATAGCACACTACTATCATAAACAAGACTACTCTAAGAAAATACTACTTTCTTTTACAAACAATGTAATTTGATAAGGATAGAATAAAAGAGAGGTATAATGATATCAATCCAATATTGCTTCAAGTACTTTGAGAACCTTTGTCAAGGATATGAAAATGAAATGCAAGTACTTGAATTATGAGAAATAACTTTCAGAGAAAAAAATCAAAAAAGTTGTTCAAAGTCTTTCAAGGTTTGTAGTAGGATTATCCGTCGTTTAATCTAAAGTTATGGTGTATTTATAGTCCATAAACATCTCTTTAGATTCATGGCTACTGATCCAAGAGGTTTGATGAACAAATGCAATGATTTAGAACCATTTTAGATTTGAAAAATTGCATTGCTTCTAGTTGTATTCGAATACATGATGTATGTATTCGAATACACCACTTATAATGTTCAAATTTATTCAAAATTCTCACCTTGTATTCGAATACACAAGCATGCATTCGAATACAGATTTGTTAATTTTGCCACTAACTCGCTGTTTGTATTCGACTACAGCAGGTCATAGTCGAATATAGATGCGAAGCTTTTGCTACTGACTTAGCATCTGTATTCGAATACAACTTTGCATTTTGTCAAAAGTATTAGTTTTAAGACTTTGTTAATGTAATTTTGACTTTTGAAAATACTTTTTATGCATATGTAAAGATGAATGGTTCTCATGTATTTGATCTATTGGTTGCATCATTTACCTTTACATTAAACATCTAATATGTTTGAATTTAAAGTTTATCAATAAGATATTTGGACTTGTTTTTGAGCTTGTTGCCTTGATCATAATCGTTGGTCTTTGTCTTCATCAAAAACATGTATTTTACATTCTCCCCTTTTTTGATTATGACAAAACTTTGTTGTTTGGAGTGATTGTATCATTGTAAAATTACTCCCCCGTAATTCATGCACACTCCCCCGTTGAACTTGAAAGATTGTGATCAATTTGAGAAAATTTTGAAGACCTACAAAGATTTGAAAAACAACAATATACCAAACGTTTTCTCCACCTTTTGACATGATCAAAAAGAAGGAAAAAGATAGACAATATATACAGTAAAATCCAATCAATTAACGATATATAAGGGAAAGCATCACACAAGAGAATGATAAAAGAGAAAGTTGCATTATAATCCATAGATAATGTCAAAGATTACAAATAAAAATATGTTTGAAAGGAAATACAAGGGAAACATCATAAGAAATGTCAAAGTTAAATAAGATACATTAAATAAACTATTCCTAGTAATCGAAACACGGATTAGTGACGCCCAGGAGGTAGGTGGAGGTGGTCAATTTTGTCGGATAAAGCAACAAGTTCGTGGAGCATGTTTGCATAGTTGGTTGCAATGATGGTTTCGATAACATGAAAACGAGTGTCAACGGAGGTGTTCAAGCCGGTGAGATAGGTCTGTAGGGAGTCATGTTTGGCCATAACCATCCGGTTTTACACGTGGTCATCATCGGAAGTTGTTTCTTCTCCATCATCATCTGGTTGGGCAACATCAGTTGCGCGGGCAGCAGTGTCCTCTTGAGTGGCAGCAGATGACTGACCAAAATCACTTTTATGCACAAAAGAGTGAAACTGCTCATTCCATACGATCTTCATGCTAGGCAGGACGCTTAAATCCAGCAAGTTGTCCTTCGTGGGTATATACATGACTTCTTCAGAGAAGTTCACCCCAAAATGTTCCAGTATCCGATTGACTTCTTTAGCGTATGGTAACCCAATCGCTTCTTTTGACGCAAACATTATAGATTTAACAAAATGTGCCCAGTTTAGTGGACATCCCTCAAACATGAAGAACATGATATGTAATTCAAATTCTGAAATTTGCGAGTAATTTCCAGCCTTCGGGACCAAAATGTAACTCAAAAAATAATGTAGAAGACGGTAGTCAACAGTGACATTCCCAACCCCATACCGTTGTCGCGCAAATTCAGAACCAGCTTGAATCCTCTTTTGCTTCATAGTGTTTTTGTCAAACCGACACAAAGCAACATATGCATCATACTTAGCAATACCAGCCCATTCACACAAGTTGCCGGACCTAATTTTTTTGTCCTTCGAAGGGAATGTTCAAGATTTCGCCAATGGTTTTAGAGTCTAACTTAATGGTTTTACCCTTGACTCGAGAAATTAGCATATTTCCATCTTTGGTGAGGTTGCAGTAAAAGACCCTAACTAAATCGGGATAGACAAGACCTTTGTAACCGATAAATTCTTCAACATGCTGGGCCTTAAGTAAATCAGGAAATTTAAAATCAGAAAAAGAATCTAATGTACCAAATTTGGGAATGATGAGCTGCTTGTCCGAGTAGATTGTGCGAAACCGGTCGATTTCTTCCGGTGTGTGTAGGAGACGAGATAAATCAGTGATATTGGTATTCTTTATCCTTTTCTTTAAGGGCTCTACTTATGCATGCTTGGTTCGTGGTCCTCGTTTCCATGCGTTTATGGTTTTGCAAGGTGGGTTACGGATTTTGGGGAAAAATTGATTTTGGGTTTTGAGAAACCAGAGTTGGAATGGTGGGAATGACTTAAGATTGATCTAGGTTGCAAGGAATGTTGTTTGGGTAACTTGTTTGCAAGGGAGGGAAGTTGAGAATTTTGAAATGGAGGTAGAAACCGGCTGTATTCGATTACAGGAAATGTAAAAAATGACCTAAAACTGAAAAAACTTTATATATGCATAAAACCCGAACTTGTATTCAACTACACTTGTGTTGTATTCAAATACAGGTGTTTCTGGGAATGTGTATTCGATTACACTTATATTGTATTCAAATACAAGAAAATCTGCAAATGTGTATTCGATTACATACACTTTGTAGTCGGCTACAGTTTCGAATTTTTGCAAAAAGAGACGAATTTAACACAAAGAATATACCAAGTAATGCATATATTCACAAATTTAAGAACAATTAAACATATTTAAGAACAATTAAACATTAATGACTTAATTCTAACAACTTATCAAGAGGAAATTTTTAAATCTTGAAGAGTGATGAGAAAGTACCTTGTATTTAAAGATCATTTTCACTTAAGACGCCAAGTTCTCTTCGGATTTTGTAAAAAGAGTCTTTAGGAAGAGGTTTTGTGAAGATGTCCGTCAATTGATTGTGAGTATCCACAAAAGTTACTTCAACATTTCCTTTAAGCACATGATCTCGCAGAAAATGATGACGTATATCAATGTGTTTGGTCCGAGAGTGCATGGTTGGATTCTTTGAAATATTGATTGCACTGGTGTTGTCATACCTTAGTGGAATGCATCCGAGGTCAAGTCCATAGTCATATAGTTGTTGTTTGAGCCAGAGGATCTGTGTACAGCAACTTCCTGCTGCTATGTATTCAGCTTCAGCAGTACTAAGTGCAACACACGCTTGCTTTTTTACATGACCATGATACTAGTGCATTTCCCAAGACATGACAAGTGTTGCTTGTGCTTATACGGTCTGTTTTGCATCCTGCATAATCTGAATCAGAATATCCAACGAGACTACATATGCTACCCTTTGGATACCATAGGCCTACATTGGTTGTTCCTTTCAAATATTTCATAATCCTTTTTACTGCTACAAGATGCGATTATTTAGGATCCGCCTGAAATCTTGCACACAAACAGACACTAAACATGATATCTGGCCGGCTGGCCGTTAGATATAATAGAGATCCAACCATACCTCGATACTTTGATATGTCTATTGAAATACCGGATTCATCTTTATCAACATATGTTCTGGAGCCATGCTTGAGTTTCCTTGCATTTTTCCATTTCAAATCTTTTGAGTAATTCGTTGCAATACTTTGCTTGATTTATGAAGATGCCAATGCTTGAGTTGCTTGATGTGAAGGCCAAGAAAATAGTTTAATTTTCCCATCATGGATATTTCAAATTCTCCTTGCATCATCAGAGAGAATTCTTCACATATGTCATTGTTTGTTGATTCGAATATGATATCATCAACATAGATTTGGACTAATAAGGTGTGACCATTATTTCTTTTAATAAATAATGTCTTATCGACTTTTCCTTTTTCAAATTCTCGTTCACATAGGAAGGTACTTAATCTATCATACCAAGCTCTTGGAGCTTGTTTTAGACCATAGAGAGCCTTTCTTAGTTTGAAAACATGTGACGGATTCTTGAAGTCTTCAAAGTCGGGTGGCTGTTTGACATATACTTCTTCATTGATGTATCCATTGAGAAAAGCACTCTTCACATCCATCTGAAACAGTTCAAAGTTCATAGAACAAGCATAAGCAAGTAGTAATCGTATTGCTTCTAACCTTGCTACTGGAGTAAATGTTTCGTCAAAATCAATCCCTTCTTCTTGATTGTATCCTTGGAAGAAAAATCTTGCCTTGTTGCGAATAACTATACCGTTTTCATGAAGTTTATTTTTAAACACCCATTTTGTACCAATGATGTGTTTATTTCGCAGATTAGGAACAAGTTCCCATACTTTGCTTCTTTCGAATTGGTTGAGTTCTTCTTGCATGGCAAGTATCCATTGATCATCTTTTAGTGCTTCACCAATCTTGGAGGGTTTGATTTGAGAAACGAATGCCATGTTCAAGCAAGCATCTTGTAGTTTTACTCTTGTGGTGACTCCTTTGTTGATATCACCTATGATGTTATCAATTGGGTGATCTTTAAGGGTTCTCCATTCCTTAGGAAGATTATCATCTTGCTTTTCAATGTTGACTTCACTATCTTTGACTTGGTGGACCAAATATGTGGAAGTGAGAGATATTGGGCTTTCTTCCTTTGGAGAGTTCATAAGTTTTCTTAAGAATCGGCCGAATGATTACTCGGTTGGAAACATAGCATGCTGTGTTTACGACATCTGCCCAAAAATATTTTGGTAGGTTTGAATCGCTTAGCATGGTCCTTGCGAGTTCTACCAAAGATCTGTTCTTTCTCTCAACAACCCCATTTTGTTGAGGTGTTCTAGATGCAGAAAAATTGTGGAAAATTCCATTTTCTTCACAGAATTCTTCAAAAGAGGTATTTTAAAATTCTCCTCCATGATCACTTCTAATTGATACAATTTTGGCTGATTAATCATTTTGGACTAGCTTGGCATAGTTTTTAAATGCTTTAAAAGCTTCATTTTTACTTGCCAAAAATAAGGTCCAAGTGAACCTTGAGTAATCGTCAACAATCACTAGTCCGTATGAATTTCCACCAAGACTCTTGGTTCTTGAGATCCATACAAGTCCATATGTATTAATTGAAGTGGTCTTGAAGTTGATATAACATTTTTAGGTTTGAAAGAAATCTTTGTTTGCTTACCTTTTTGACAAGCATCACAAAATTTATCCTTTATAAATTTCATTTTTGGTAAGCCTACAACAAGATCATACTTGACCAATTTATTTAAGTGATCCATGTGGATATGTGCAATTCTTTTATGCCATAGCCATGCATCATTGTTGTCGCTCACCAAAAGACATTTCATTTTTAAGGATAAATCGTCAAGATTAAGTATAAAGATGTTTTTGAAACGCTTACCGACAAATTGAATTTCATTTGTAGCTTCATTTTGAATGATGCATTCATCTTTGTTGAAGGCTATCTTGTATCCTTTGTCGCATAGCTGGCTAATTCTTATGAGATTGTGTTTTAGACCTTCAACATATAAAACATCTTCAATTTAGGGGGATGAGGCTGTTCCAACTTTTCCAATGCCTAAAATTTTTCCTTTGTTGTTGTCTCCATAGATTAATACCCTTTTGATTCAAGAGTTAAAGCTGAAAATTTTGCTATATCACCTGTCATGTGTTTAGAGCATCCACTATCTAAGTACCACATATTTGAGGTACTTTGCGTGCATACCTACAAAATTAAAATCAAGTTTTATTAGGTACCCAATGTGCTTTGGGTCCTTGAAGGTTAGTTCATTTCTTTACCCACATGTAATGACCTTTTGGAACACTAATGTTTCTAACGTGACAGGCATTTGGTGTGTGACTATTAAGACCATAATAAGAACAAGTAGGAGTAAATCTATTTATAATAGCATGTGTATGAGATTTATTTTGAATAACATTCGTTTTATAGTAATGATTTTTTTTTCTTCATAATTATAACCTTTTCTTGATTGGATTGATTACTCGCTTTAACAAAAATGATCTTATTCAAGCTTGGTTTATCAAATTTAGAGTATCCAAGACCACTTTTTTCATTTGAGTATCTTTGCTATTCAAAACATTTTCCAATCCTATTTGTCCCTTTTCGTATCGTTCAAAAACTCTATTTAATTGAACAATCTTGAAAGAGAGGGAATCACATTTATTGCATGTAAAACTCTGTTTTAGTTTTTCAGAATCATTCTCCATAATATCAACTTTTTCTTGAAGACTTGAGATTTGTCTCTTTTGTGTTGACACTAGTTTGAACAGATTTTTACATCCAATAAGTAGTTCCTTAATGGCGTTTTGAGCATCATTATATTCGATAATTAATTCACTATTCGTTTTATTATGATGAGGAGACTCTATGTTACTAACCTCTTCTTCGTCATCTAATAGATGTGATGCCATTAATGCAACATGAGCGCATTCTTCACTTTCGGTTTCCGAAGATGAACTCACTTCGTTGTCTTCCCAAGCTATGTATGCCTTTTTGATGGCATTTTTCTTGATGAAGTTCGGACAATTTGCCTTGATGTGTCCTTGCTTCCCGCATTCAAAGCAAGTGAAATTTTGGTTTGAAGTAGAGCTATCTTTCTTTCTGAAACTTTTCTTTTTGAAAGTTATATCATTTTTAAGAAATTTACCAAATTTCTTAACGAGGAAAGTAATGTTTTCGTCTTCATCTGAATTTTTGTCTTTGATTTGTTCTTTTGATTTGGTCTTTAGAGCAATGTTTTTGGTCTTATTTTCTTGACTTTCATTTTGTTCTAACCTTCCAAGTTCGATTTCGTGTTCTTGAAGTTTTCCAAACAATGCCGGAAGAGACATTTTGGATAGACTTTTCTTTTTCGGAAATTGTTGTCACCTTTGGTTGCCAAGCCCTCGTTAATGATCTTAATACTTTTAGATTTAGTTAATCGTTGGTGAAGACTTTCCCGAGAGCCAACAAGTGGTTGGTTAAGTGGGATAATCTTTTTTGTAAGTCTAAGATAGACTCTCCGGGCTGCATTCGAAATAATTCATATTCTTGACAAAGTATATTGAGTTTAGATCTTTTTACCTCAACAATGCCTTCATGAGTTACTTCCAGCGTATCCCATATTTCTTTGGCTGTTTTACAGTGAGATACACGAAAAAATTCATCCATTCCTAGTGCTGATTGTAGCATATTTTTAGCCTTCTTATCGAACAACACTTTTCTTTTATCATCGTCAGTCCATGAATTCTTTATCTTTGTTTCTTCTTTGTTATTGATGACTGTTTTTGGAATGTAAGGACCATTTTCAACTGCATCCCATATGTCGTCTCCTTGTGCTTAAAGATACGCTTGCATACGTATCTTCCAAAAGTCATAGTGCTCTCCATCGAAGCATGGTGGTTTGTTAATACTACCACCGTCTCTGAAAAGAGGTTCTGCAGAAGCCATGAGTAAATGATCGAGGAGTAAGTTACTTGAACCTGCTATGATGCCAATTATAAGTACAGATGTGCACCTAAGAGGGGGCAGAATTAGTTGTTTAGGAAATTTTATTGTTTTCAGCGATTTGGTGATCGATTTTTGCGTTTTAGGATTGTGAGTGATAAAAGTAAATTGCAACAACAAAATGAACACAACAATATTATCATGGTTCCCCTTATAACCAAGGGTACATCCTGTCCTCTTGCACGCCACAAGTGATTTCTCCACTATTGTGAGACAATGTACAAGTCCCACACTAGGATCTCTGCTACAAACTTCCAACATAACTTCTAAGATAGCACACTACTATCTTAGACAAGACTACTCTAAGAAAGAACTACTTTCTTTTACAAACAATGTAATTTGATAAGGATAGAATAAAAGAGAGGTATAATGATATCAATCCAATATTGCTTCAAGTACTTTGAGAACCTTTGTCAAGGATATGAAAATGAAATGCAAGTACTTGAATTATGAGAAATAACTTTGAGAGAAAAAAATCAGAAAAGTTGTTCAAAGTCTTTCAAGGTTTGTAGTAGGATTGTCTGTCGTTTAATCTGAAGTTATGGTGTATTTATAGTCCATAAATATCTCTTCAGATTCGTGGCTATTGATTCAAGAGGTTTGATGAACAAATGCAATGATCTAGAACCCTTTCAGATCTGAAAAAGTGCATTGCTTCTAGTTGTATTCGAATACACCTCTTATAACGTTCAAATTTATTCAAAATTTTCACCTTGTATTCGAATACACATGCATGTAGTCAAATACAAATTTGTTAATTTTGCCATTGACTTGCTGTTTGTATTCGACTACTGCAGGTCGTAGTCGAATACAGATGCGAAGCTCTTGCTACTGACTTATCATCTGTATTCGAATATACTATGCTGTATTCGAATACAACTTTGCATTTTTTCAAAAATATTAGTTTTAAGACTTTGTTAATGTAATTTTGACTTTTGAAAATACTTTTTATGCATATGTAAAGATGAATGGTTCTCATGTATTTGAGCTATTGGTTGTATCATTTACCTTTACATTAAACATCTAATATGTTTGAATTTAAAGTTTATCAATAAGATATTTGGACTTCTTTTTGAGCTTGTTGCATTGATCATAATCGTTGGTCTTTGTCTTCAACAAAAACATGTATTTTACAAATATGAATCATATTTTTTCAAATAATAAATCTATCTTCTTGTTAGTGTTTCTTCTTGTAAACAATTCTTGATCATATCTTCTTATAAGTAATTCATATCTTCTTGTGATAGATCTTGATCAAATCTTCTTGTAAATAATTCATACCTTTTTGTGATAAATCTTGATCAAATCTTCATGTAAATAATTCATATCTTCTTGTGATAAGTATTGACCAAATCTTCTTGTAAATAATTCATATCTTGTAGATAAATCTTGATAAAAACATCTTATAAATAAATCATATCTTATTGTTGATAAGATGTTGAATATATCTTTTTCAAATATTGACCATATCTTTTTTTCAACTTGGTCAAAGATTTTTTTTAATTATAAATCTGAATCAAATCTCATTTTAGATTGTCTTCCAAAACATGAATCTTCTTTCATACTCTTTGAAGTCAAATATATTTTCTCCTAAAATACTTTTGTTAACATCAAAATTCTAATTATAACACCATCTTTGTTCCAACAATCTCCCTTTTTTGATGATGACAAAGCTGTATTTTTGAGAACAACTTTTCTTTTATATACTTTGACTCCCATTTACTTAAGGCCCCCTTAAGTCTAAGTATTTTTTCTCCCCACATTATCAAACATCTTTATCCCTCTTTTGTCATCAGACAAAAAGACTTGAAGTTGAAACTCAGCTTTTTTTAACAGAACGAAAATAACATAAACATAAAATTTATTCGAAGTGTGATTCTAAACTACTCTACGGTTGGCATAACATATGTTAGGTAAAAGAATAAGGTTTAGGTTTTTCTTTATGAAGTTAAAACTATCTTTAGCTAGTGGTTTGGTGATTATGTCAGCCCATTGATGTTCGGTGTAACACCCCGGCCATTACCGTTACCGGCGATGCTACCTCAGGACCTTCTCGTCCCCCTCACCACCCAGTGGAAATGACGAGTTTTTGCCTTCCGTGGGATTCGAGCCCGGTACGTAGGGGATAAGTACCGCCTCCACACAGTCCCACTACCTAGGGGACGAGAAGATCGTGAGGTGGCATTGCCGATAACGGTAATGATCGGGGTGTTGCATTCGGTGTCTACCAAATGGATATTAAGCACACCTTTTTAAACAAAGTCCCTAATGAAATGGTGTTTGATTTATATGTGTTTAACTCTATAATGAAGTATAGGGTTTTTAATTTGGCAAATGGCAGAAGTGTTGTCACAATAAATAGGAATGTTGGTTTCTAGAATTTTGTAGTCTTCTAGTTGATGTTTCAACCAAAGTAGTTTAGAGCTACAACTAGCTGCTGAAATGTACTTAACTTCTGTTGTTGGCATAACAGTTATGCTTTGTCTCTTACTTGAACAAGAGATTAAGTTGTCAATAGAAATGTGTAGTTTCCACTTGTGTTTTTTCTCTCAAGTTTATCTCCATCATAATCAGAAACACAATACCCAATTATTTAGCACTCAAATAGATTTCTTGTAGAACAAGGTAATGTTGGTAGTGCCTTTTAGGTATCTAAAGATGCTCTTAACAACAGTTAAATGTGATTCCCTAGGGTTAGTTTGAAATCTTGCATATTCAAAACATTTTCCAATCCTATTTGTCCCTTTTCGTATCGTTCAGTTACTCTATTTAATTGAACAATCTTGAAAGAGAGGGAATCAAATTTATTGCATGTAAAACTCTGTTTTAGTTTTTCAGAATCCTTCTCCTTAATGTCAACTTTTTCTTGAAGACTTGAGATTTGTCTCTTTTGTGTTGACACTAGTTTGAACTGATTTTTACATTCAATAAGTAGTTCTTTAATGGCGTTTTGAGCATCATTATATTCGATAATTAATTCACTATTAGTTTTACTATGATGAGGAGAGTCTATGTTACTAACCTCTTCTTCTTCATCTGATTGATGTGATGCCATTAATGCAACATTAGCGCATTCTTCACTTTCTGTTTCCGAAGATGAACTCACTTCGTTGTCTTCCCAAGCTATGTATGCCTTTTTTATGGCATTTTTCTTGATGAAGTTCGGACAATCTGCCTTGATGTGTCCTTGCTTCCCGCATTCAAAGCAAGTGAAGTTTTGGTTTGAAGTAGATTGTTAAAATAGTAAATCAATACTACATAACAAAAAAAAAGTAATTCGAATTTCTTAATTGTTTTTCTCATATTGAGTTTTGTCTATTTAATTTTACGTTTGTTTGATTTTATAAATCAATTATAGATCTTTTGTTACCTAAATATTTACAATTTTGTTACATTACTGAATTAATAAGAATATATATGGAGACGATTTTTACTTATCATTATTATTACTTCAACGATTTAGTACATTTGTCAAAGAGTTGTTAAACTTCACTAAATCAACTCTAATATTGTTGTTGTTATTGAAGATTAAAATGTGAGTTTCTTTGAAGATTTGAGTTGTGAATTTCATGAAAAGATGGATTTTGTTGAATATTATAACTAGTTTTCTGAGTTTTGTTTGAAGTTGGTGATGAATTTTTTGGATTTTTGTAAAAAACAAAGGATAACATTGTTGATAATTTCAACATAAATGATCAAATTGAAAAAAAAACATAAATAAATAGTTGCGAGAGATATGTTTTCGTGTGTGTGTGTGTGTGTGTGTGTGTGTGTGTGTATATATATATATATATATATATATATATAAGAAACGAAAGAAAAAGCAAAACAGAAACATTACCTGAAGCCTTCACGCCATCCACCCTCCTTTCTTCTTCTTTCTCTCTGTTACCAAAAACAAAGTTTTGGTTTTTTTTCAAAAACAAAACCTCCATTTTCTTCGACTTCTGAGCTTTATTTCAAGAAGTGACTGAAGGGAAAGTTGCTCCTTGCCACGCTACGGTGCTAGTGAGCCAACTTGGAAGCGACGTTGCGAACGACGTTTTCACCGGAATTAATCGCGGTGTCGTTATCGGTTGTTAGAGCTACCGTCGAGGTAAGGGCTCCTTCCAAATTTTTTAGTTTGCATTTAGGGACTCTATATGTTTGATTAATGTGGTTGATTTTGTTAGAAATGATTAACAAAAAAAATTGATTTTTTACATGATTGAGTTACGTAATGAGTTATTTTCAAATAAATGAGTTTTAACTGAAGTTGAAATTTTAAAAAGAAAAAGTTTATTTTATTAACTCAAAATTTCAGTGCTTAAATAGTCGAGTGTGCGTATGTGTGATTTGGACAATATTTGTTTTATTTAGTTTTAACTAAATAGTGTAGATTATTTTGATGTAAAAGTTTGGTGTGTGAAAAAGATATAATTTTGGGAATTTTGTTGTGGTTGGATAAATTTTAGTTGTGAACAAATTGTTATAAATATTTATGTTTATGTAGTTAGCTCCTTGAGTCTCGAAAAGGAATCGAGACCGTTGGCACCGAGTTAGCGGTGGAGAGAACTCTGATATATTAATGTTGTTGTGGTGATTCACGTTTGGTGTGATTGATGTGTTTATAATTAAAATTATGAATTTTTGAGATGTATTTTATGTGTAGATTGGTGGAAAATGAATTTAATGTGTTTATGGGTGAAATTGTGAAAGTTGAATTTAATGTGTTTGAGATGTGGGTTGTGGTGATTCAAGTTTGGTGTGGTTTATGTGTTCATAATTAATATTATGAATTTTTGAGATGTGATTTATATGTGGATTATGGTTGAAAATTTTGGAGATTAAATTTGGTGATTTATGTTTGAAAATGTGGAGTTTTGAATACGGGTGATTCATGATTAAATTTGGTGTGAAATTTTGGAATTCGACTTGATTGATTGTTGTGTTTGAGATGTGGATGTGTGGTGAATGTGCGATTGATGTATCCATAATTGATGGCATATGCGTTATGAATTTTACGGATGAATATATGTTTGAGTATGCTCTGTGAAAAGATTGAAAAATCATTAGTGTTAAATGAGTATTAAAAAAAAGGGAATCTTTTAATAGCTGCATTTACTTAATGGTTGTGGTGAAAAAAGTCAGAGTATGCTCATGCATTTCGCAGTATATGGTGACCGCGATGGGCCATGGTGATAGTGGTGACCAGATGGGTCACGGGATGATGTCATGTGAATTGTTGGTTCATCTTATCCTTGCAGGGATTATTGGGTCGTGCTGATCTGTGAGAGATTGCACTCTAGAATGTGTTGATCTGTGAGCGATTGCACTCTAGAAAATAGTGTAGGGCCTGTGATAGGCTACACTTTAGTAAATCATGCTAGCCAATGAGAGACTGCACCTCGGTAATTAGTACTGGCATGTCAGAGACCGTACAATTATGATTTACGCCCTTCGAGGAGGGTTTTGGTTTGGAATTCTGGAATCATGTGCATTGGCATATACGCATTGCATTAGGGTGTTTGGCACGCGAGTCATGTTTGATTTACTGTGATGGTTGTATATACATACTCGGTTGTTGTTTGTAATTGTGTTGTAATTGATGAGTGTGATTGATTGATTTTGTGTGGTAAGTGTTGAATGATTGCGAAACGTTTTCGAAACAAAAATCTGTAAATTTTAGCAGTTGTGTTCGGCTACAAGAAGTGTGTAGTCGAATACAGATATTCAATTTTGCTACTGACTTGTGAAATAGCATTGTATTTGAATACAATGATGTTGTATTCAAATACGACAGTGCAGTTTTGTTAACAACTTTATTTTTCAACTTTGATTATGCATGTTTGGCATATGAAACCCTTTCTAGATGTATGCTAAGTTGAAAGATCATTTTGTGCATTAAGAATTTAAATGTTATGTGATATTTGTTAATTTCGGTTGGTGACCTTTACAATTATTGTGGAAATATGGGCTTTGCCCTCAGATAAGGATTATGACCGTCCTTCCGGTTAGTACCCGGAGATGGGAAGGTAGTGGTTATACTCGACCAAGGCCGTGTCAGAAGGTTTTGTTGGGCGCGTGGAGTTTACCCGGGTTGTATAGCTTTTTGTAGAATGATCAGATTAAGTGGCTGTATAGGGGCAATATGTCTTCCTCTTGTGGTTGTATTTATTTTATTTTGGATGATTGTATCCCTATATTTTAACTCTCTGTTGACTTTTATTCTAGTGGGTCCATGTGTCACTTTTTGATGTGACGTGGGGGAAGTAGAGATTCTTGGGGCAGTGCATTTGTGCAGGTGACTGCCGAGAATTTCCTAGGTGTATGAGCTATGTTTGATAGATCTCATAGCCCCAGTGTATTTTTCTGTTGAAAATACTTTGGACTTTTAATTCCGAAAACTAGTTTCGCTGCTTGCAATTATTTTTGACTTTTGTCGTTTTGATACGACTTAAATATTTTATCCAAAAATATTTTCTTGATTTTATGAACTTGAATTTATTTATAAAAAAAAAAACGGGCTGTTACAATTTTGGTATCAGAGCTTTGGTTTGGATTTCTTTGGGGATGTGGAGCTTTGCTTATAGATTATAGGTTAACCTGTAGGTTGGGGGTTGTTGTAACGCCCCGGATTTTTTAAATTCTAAACTTTATTTAAAAAAAATACTTATTGTTTAGAAAAGTTTACGAATTTTTTTTTTGAATAATTAGCATTTATTCATTTAAATAATTAGTAACAATCACGTTATTTAATATCATTAAGAAAATATTTATTCAAAATTTAAAACAAAGTAAAGACAATTATTTATTACAGAAGGGTACCACTTCCGTATTTCTACAATTCTAGTACATATTAAAAGTTTGTGACAAACGATTAAAAATAACTTAGAAATATTGGACAATTCTATTATTATAAAGTTGTCTTGAAAACCCATGTTTAACCCACGTTCGCCACACGTCAATACTCATTAACTAATCTTGAATCTCCTTGAACTCATTAGTACCTAAAATGTTGTTGTAAGGGTTAGTTTTTTCCATCATCCACATCAAACAAAAGCTAAACATATAGAAGAATAACACAAAACATATAAAAGTAAAAAACTTCCAATTTAAAAGAAAAAAAATGCGCAAACCGGTAAATTGTATATTAAAACACATGCATAATGCATGCTTCTAAAACTAAGGCAACTTCCACACAGAAAGGTCACCATACCAATGGGGAAAACAAACCTGCCACTAAGGCAACTCCCATGAAGATGCATATGCCATGACATGATGATATAGTATCAAGAGATATATTCCCACACAGCCCACTAAGAATCATGTCATATGCATTCAAAATTACTTTTTAAAATCATCACTTATTCACATATCACTAAGAACACATACCACACATCCTTATCATGATTATCACATATTCATAAAAATTATGACTTTCACCACATACACATAAAAATAGAAACTTTATATCATATAGGCCATAAAAATTACACTTTCACATATATAACAAGAAAATTCAAACTCCAACTCATATACATAATAAAAGTTAAAACTTTATCACATATAAGATAAAAATTCAAATTTTATTTCATATTCATCGTAAAACTACGATTTTATCACACATAGCATTAAATTTCATACTTTACTTCATAGAAGTCATATATTACAATTCAATCTCAACAAAAATTGGGGTTTTGTTATTTTAATCCATTATTCTACATTTATTCATTTTAAAATAGAAGTAATCACGATTATTTATTTCATGTCATCCAACCAACGGCTTAACTCTAATTTGTGTGGGGAAAAGCCCTTACCTTGGCCGCTTTTCTTCCTAGTACAAAGCTTTAAGCCACAAAGTTGTTCATAAGGAAAGGAAGTTCCAAGCTTGGATACACGAAAGAAATGGGGTGTGAAGGTGGTGGTGGCTAGGGTTTCGGTATTCCTTTTTGTTTATTATTAGGGAGTATACAAAAATTGTGGACTTAGGGAAATTTAAAGTGGAAATTGTTGGTTAGATAATATTGGGCCTAAATGAAGAATAAGAGGGATAAAATGTCACTTTTTTGTTTGTTTGTTAACCTTGATCATAAAAACCAAACCACAAACACATAGCCCAAATTTATACTCATTCAAGTGGGTTGAGTCACACTAAGCCTTAAACCCTTAGCTCAACTCTTCTTGCACTAGAAAAACACATCTACATATAATATATATCTACTTGGACATATATATATATATAAACTCCTCATTGATTAAATAATTCTTAGGTTTAAATATGTTTTTGGTCCCTGTAAATATAACCTTTTATCAACTACAATAAATCGAACAAGACAAATAATTATCACACATAATTCAATATTGAATAATAATGATAGGTTCTAATTATTTTAAATAATAAATTTTGAGGATGTTACAATACTCTCCCCCTTAAAAATTGTTTCGTCCTCGAAACTAGTTAGACATGAAAAGGTTAGGGTAGAGCTCTCTCATCTTTTCCTCTAATTCCCAAGTTGCATCTCCAGTCATTTGGTCCCAAATAACCTTGACCAAGGCGATCTCCTTTCCTCGTAGGTGCTTAGTAATCCTATCTCCAATGCTTAGTGGTGGAATTTCAAAGGAAAGGTTCTCCTTCAACTCGATATCATCTGGCGTGATAATATGCGAAGGATCAGCCATGTACTTCCTTAGCTGTGACACATGGAATACGTTGTGCAGTTTGGCAAGACTCGGAGGCAAGGCAATCTGGTAAGCTACGAGACCTACACGTCGGAGGATATGAAATAGGCCAATGAATTTAGGAGTGAGCTTCTTAGACTTCAGTGCCATACCAACTCCAGTAGTAGGCGTTACTCTCAAAAATACATGTTCACCCTCTTGAAACTCCAGCGGTTTCCTCCGTTGGTTGGCATAACTTTTTTGTCTGCTTTGTGTTGTCTTCATCCTTTCTTGGATCAAACGAACTTTAGATGTGGTCTGTTGTACTAATTTTGACCCCACAATTAGGTTCTCACCATCCTGATACCAACACAAGGGAGTTTGACACTTGCGCCCATATAGAGCCTCGTATGGTGCCATCCCAATGCTAGCATGATAGTTGTTGTTATAGGTGAACTCAACGAGAGGAAACATGTTATCCAAACTTCCTCGCTCATCCAACACACATGCTCCTAGTAAATCCTCCAAGGTCTAAATAGTCCTTTCTGTTTGTCCATCGATTTGAGGGGGATAGGCTGAACTCAATCTCAACTTAGTACCTAGCGCCTCATGTAATGCTCCCCACAAACGAGAAATGAACTTCGGGTCTTTATCTGACAATGCTGGAGGGTACCCCATGTAGCCTAACAATCTCGGCAATGTAGATCTCTGCAAGCTTACTTACATCATAAGTAGTCCTCACGGGTATGAAATGCACAGATTTGGTCAACCTGTCGACAATCACCCTAATTGAGTCAAACTTCCGTTGAGTCTTCGGTAATGCTACCACAAAATCCATAGATATATTATCCCATTTCCATACTAGTATATCTAATGACCTTAGTAGTCCCCCTGGTTTCTGATGCTCTAGCTTGGCTTTCTGACAAGTCAGGTATACAAACACGTCCATTACATCTCAAAATATCGTCTGGGCCCACCTCAAATTCAGGTGCCTTCCCGACCTAGATCAACTACCTTTTCTCTTGAGTCAACACGTCAGTAACTTGAAGAACTTTAATCTCATTCATCAATTCACTATCTATAATGATCATTCCATATTGCGCTTTCCCCAATGTGGTGAAAAAAGTCAGAGTATGCTCATGCATTTCATGGTACATGGTGACCGCGATGAGCCATGGTGATAGTGGTGACCGGATGGGCCATGGTGATAGTGGTGACCGGATGGGCCACGGGATGATGCCATGTGAATTGTTGGTTCATCTTATCCTTGCGGGGATTATCGCGTAGTGCTGATCTGTGAGAGATTGCACTTTAGAATGTGTTGATTTGTGAGCGATTGCACTCTAGAAAACAGTGTAGGGCATTTGATAGGCTACACTTTAGTAAATCATGCTAGCCTGTGAGAAACTGCACCTTGATAATTAGTATTGGCCTGTGAGATATCGTACAATTATGATTTACGCCATTCAAGGTGGTTTTGGTTTGGAATTTCGGAATCACGTGCATTGGCATATACGCAATGCATTAGGGTGTTTGGCACGCGAGTCATGTTTGATATACTATGATGGTTGTATATACATACTCGGTTGTTGTTTGTAATTGTGCTGTAGTTGATGAGTGTGATTGATTGATTTTATGTGGTAAGTATTGAATGATTGCGAAACGTTTTCGAAACTGAAATCTGCAAATTTTAGCAGTTGTATTCAGCTACAAGCAATGTGTAGTCGAATACATATATTCAATTTCGCTACTAACTTGTGAAATAGCATTGTATTCGAATACAAGGATGCTGTATTCGAATACAACAGTGCAGTTTTGTTAAAAACTTCATTTTTCAACTTTGATTATGCATGTTGGGCATATGAAACCCTTTCTAGATGTATGCTAAGTTGAAAGATCATTTTGTGCATTAAGAATTTAAATGCTTTGTGATATTTGTTAATTTCGGTTGGTGACCATTACACTTATAGTGGAAACCTGGGCTTTGCTCTCATATGAGGATTAGGACCGTCCTTCCAGTTAGTACCCCGGAGATGGGAAGGTAGTGGTTATACCTGACCGAGGCTGTGTCAGAAGGTTTTGCTGGGCGCGTGAAGTTTACCCAGGTTGTATAGCTTTTTGTGGTATGATCAGATTAGGTGGTTGTATAGGGGCAGGGTGTCTTCCACTTGTGGTTGTATTTATTTTATTTTGGAAGATTGTATCCCTATATTTTAACTGTCTGTTGACTTTTATTCTTGTGGGTCCATGTGTCACTTTTTGATGTGACATGGGGGAAGTAGAGATTCTTGGGGCAGTGCATTTGTGCAGGTGACTGTCGAGAATACCCCAGGGGTATGAGCTATGTTTGATAGGTCTCATAGCCCCGGTGTATTTTTCTGATGAAAATACTTTGGACTTTTAATTCCGAAAACTATTTTCACTGCTTGCAATTATTGTTGACTTTTGTCGTTGTGATACAACTTAAATGTTTTATCCAAGAGTATTTTCTTGATTTTATGAACTTGAATTTATTTATATATAAAAAAAATGGGTTGTGACAAGAAATTTCTTTGGTGCTTATTTGTTTAGAGGACATTTCGTTTTGTAATGTGTTAGTTTGTTGCATTCAAAACATGTGATTTGACTTCTGTCTACCTTTGTTTTGAAGTTTTCCTTTTTATTTGAAAATCCTTTTTTGATCTGATCCCGTCTCTTCAACATCCTTTGGATTTTTCTTGTAAGAAGAACTATTTCTTCATCAGCATCTTCCTACCCGATTTCTTTTGAATCTTCTTCTGGTTGCAGTGTCATACATTATTGAGAAGCTTTTAAGGCTATTTCTTTTCCTTTCTTGTTGGTTTGTCTTCTTGTAGCATCACTTCATGTGCTCGTAAGGTTCCAACTTGTTCTTCTAATCTGAGTACTTCAAGGTTCTTGGCTTGACTTATGGTTGTTACCTTGAGTACATTTCATCAATAGTTTCTCCTTCATTCATTTCAAATAGTTTGAACTTTCTTATTCCTATATCAGTCCTTTTTCTTTCACATTACTTGTTCCTTCGTGATGAGTTTGTAATGTGTCCCAAACATTTTTAGCAATGTCGCATTCGTCGACTCTTTCACTTTCTTCCCTGCTTAAAGCACATGATATAAATAATTGAGCTTTTGAGTTTAGAAGTACCTTAGTTTTATCTTCTTTTGTATAATCTGCTTCTTTCTTTTCAGTAGATGGTGAATCAGTTTGGTCGACTCTTGGTATGAAATATTCATCTGTAATGATGTGCCACATGTTTGTGTCTTATGATTTTAGAAACAGCTGTATTTTGCTTTTCCAGAAATTGTAGTTTGTGCCATCGAAGTAAGGTGTTGTTTTACAACCCTCCTTCAACAATGTACTTGGCTTTTGACATTTACTTCCTGAATCTTTACTCTACCACTTTTAAGTGTTAATCCTTAGAGACTAGCTCTGATGCTAATGGAAGTAACAATGTCAATTACAAGGAAGGGGGTTTGAATTGTAATTGCCCTTTTTTAAAATTCCTGTTAAATCTCAAAGTATTTAACTCAAGATTGATCTTGGTTATGATCATAATAAACGCAGAACGTTCTTGGTTAGTGAAAACATACAATTTAATTTATCTATATAATATGTGATTAAAAGATTAAATATAATAGAGCTAAGAGAATAGATATCACACAGAAATGAATCATGGTTCACCCAAAACGGGTTACGTCTAGTCCTCACAATTGTGAGATTTTTCACTAAGTGTTCAAAGCAAGATCATTCTTGGTTTTCACACAACCTTTACAGATCAATCTTGATATGTTACAATGTATTACCTTTCAACCTAGAAAGAATTTCCACATGTTACCTTTCAATCTTTAGAGAGGATTTTTAGACATTACCTTTTAATCATAAAAGGATTTTTACAATTTACTCAAACTATTTTCAACACAATAGTCTTGATTTACAAAGTGATGATTTAAAGAAGTTGGTAGAATCTGAATATGCTCAACTCTTGTTTTAGTTTAGATTCTTGACAAAAGAATTCAATAGAATGATTCAGATAACTAAATAAAAATAAGACTAAATCTTTTGCTTGTGATTGAGAAGCTTTCGAGTATGAGAGTGCAAGTGATGTATTGCTTTGCACTTGAAGCTCTGCCATATCCTTGATCTTGAGGTTCCTTTTATAGACCTTAAGAAGGGTTATGACAACTCATTTGACCGTTGAAGATGGTCCAACTGTCATGTGTCAGTTAGTGGATAAGATATGCCTTAAAGCAAGAATGTTCTTGCAAAGCAAGAATGACCTTCATTTATGCTTTGAAGGGTGTTGAGGTTTAAGCTTCTTTGTCAACTGTCTTGAAGTGATTTCCTGCTCTTTATCACGTGTGCAGGTTGCTCAGAGGTACAACTGAAGTGTCCAATCGAATCTGTCAAATTCGTACTTGATTCTTGCTCAAACTTGAAGAATGATCTTGATTGATAGATTATGAAGCATAGCTTTTGCCCTTGTTCTTTGGAGTGATTGTTTTACTAATATGATCCTTGTATATTTCTGGTGAAATTCCAGAAACATATTGCAAATACTAGAACCAGTCTTTTCTTTAAGAATATGAACATTCTTGTTATCTTGGAACTGTGAAGAACGTTCTCTGCCTTACAGAATTCTATCAAAAATGTTCTTCATTTATATGAACGGACTTGCTTCTTTTAAATATGATCTTGCTTGAACTTCTTAGTACCTATATTTGATTAACACACTTAGAATCATAATTAGAAGTCTTAATTAACTCTTGTTTGATTATCATCAAAACATTAATTTGGAATGTTCTAGAAAATTTGCTTAGCTAAAGGTTACTCTAGAAAATTTGCTTAGCTAAATGAATTTGGTTTAGAGAAATTTGTAATGATGACTCTAGAAATTTGCTTAGCTAAACATTAACTTTTGAAGTGGCATACTCCGAATGGTCATGAGGCGGTTCTAGATGTTATGGAATTTGCTTAGCAAAAATAAATTCGCTTACGGAATTCAGGTCAGATTTTTTCTTATAAATAAATTTAATTTCTTTCACTTTTTACATACTTTTTTCACTTTCTTACTTTCTCAAAAAAAATTCCAAATGACTCCAGAGACTGAAAGCTTATTCCAACTCTTAAAACATCATCCATTCATCCATCATCTTCTTCAACTTTCAGTCCGATCAAATCTCTACATTTCAATATAAGATAGAGTTTTGATTATGAAGATTTTACCATTCATTTCCTTGACTGTAAGTTCAATGTTCTAATGTTGTTCTTGAGTTTCGAAATCTATTTCTTTCATTTCTTCTTCTTCATCTATTATTGGTTTAGGGTTTAATTCAAAAGTTAGGTTTTTAAACGACCCATAGACTACAAAAGGACTTTTTTGTCATTTCCTTTTGGATTTGTTAAAGAAATTTTGAACCTTTTATTGTCACCACTGTGATGCTACAAAAATATATCTTTGGTTTTACTATGATCCATTTTGTTATTAATCTGCTGTCGCACACTGGTCAAATATGAGTTAATAAAAACGTAGGGTAAAGCAACAACTCAAGTCGTCTCGCAAAAACTTCTGACTCAATTAACCAAATTTAGAATCAATAAAAGGGGGTTTCAAGTTTAGATTCATAAAAATTGAGATAGAAAAATTAGAATCACATATATTGAAACAACTAATCCACTAGTTCGGGAATTTCGGACCTATCACAAATTTCTAAAGAGTTCAATTTATAATTGGGATTCTATTCCTATTTTACTATAGAATTGATCACACAAGTGTAAATAAACTCTATGTGAATATATTTTCTTTGACTAGATTAAGCATCATAGTGAATTATAGATTATAGTTAAGAATGAAGTGTCGCAAAAACTACAATTGATTTAAAAGCCGAATTTTGTCAAAACAAAGTTATCAATCCTAGTGAGATTCAAATTTTGCAATCAAAATAACAATATAATCGAATGAAAAGGAATAGAATCATCAAAATGAAATGAGCAATATAAGATAAACCTCAAGGTCTTGATGAAATTCCGAGATAGTGGATTAATCCTAGAATTTAGTTTTCCATGAAATCCGAAAAAAGAAAGTTTATGTTCTATTGATGAAAAACCTAAAGTGACTATCTCTTGTCAAAAATAACGTATGATTTACTTTAAAAGACAAAAATATATAGTAATAATTTCCGGCTCTATAAGCTCTAGACCCAAAAACAAATTATTGGCTGAATACTAATTATTATTAGTTAAGGCTTAAGATCACATAATCAGCCGTTTTGACTAAGCAAAGTTCCGAATTAGGCTTTGATGTCAACATAACATTTGTAGTTATGTCTCTTAGCTTTCCAACGCATGCTTGCATGCATCAATCTGATATTTAGAGCTCAAGTTATAGCCGGCAGAGCAAGGGTCGATATGCAAATAATTGCGAAAATAAGTCAAATAATTATATTAAAACTTAATTATGACCCAAAGTTTAGAAACGTGCTAAAAAAAACTAATATTATGCTCGAAAAGATTTTAAAATGTCAAAGTAACAAGCTACCCAGATGTGTTCAAATGCATTGATCAATTATCATTTTTGAACTCTTGATAAAATATCATTTTCTGTGCAATTGGTTTTACCCAATATTTTAAAAATCAGACCAGTAATTAAATAGACCGATTTAAGATTCAACGCTTGAACTGTGGTTGAACCGTTAATAGTTAAATAATATTTTTAATAAAATATATTAAATAATAATAAATAAAAATAATACATAGATACAAGCAAGATGAGAAAACTTTTATATTGGGTCATATGGAATGTCCATGTAAGCATAATTATAAAAGAAGAAAACCTAGAATATATATAAATCACTTATTTGGATAGACCACAAGAAAAAAAAAATAGTGCGCATTAATATGCAAGATATATTGACAACAAAAAAATATGCAAGGTGAATAAACTTTAACGTTGGGTTGGCTATATTCCAAATGTTCACAATTTAATTACACAAAGAAAACCTAATATACATATCACATCTTCTATTTGCAATAGACATAATCTTCTTTTCTACACTATAGTTTTCATTTCTCTCTTTTTTGTTATAAGACTTTTCATCTTCTAGATGCCGTATAAATAAGTCATTTTTACATAACTAGTTCAAGTGTAAAGCCACTGGTTTTCATCGGTTCTTTGCCACAATGGTTACATGGCTTCATTGGATCCAACTAGAACACGGTTACCAATCGAACTGGTTGAACAGATCGCTCCGATCCAATTTTTAGAACATTGGTTTTACCATTTGATTATTGTAAGCTATTTTACTAAGAAGAGAAGTGGCTGATATTTTGTTTACAACCCTTAGACTATCATTTCTTCTCAAATAGGTTGTATTCTAATGATCTATATATCATTATGATCATAATGATCTATATATCATTATGATCATACACATGTGATTTATGTGAAATATAGATTGTGGAAACATATTTGTTAGACTGAATGTGTGTGCATGTGTTTTTCTTGGTTTTGGGTAGTAACACTAGCCTCATGCTTAGCTTTGAGTTGTGGTGTTGGATCGAGTTTTTGTCAAATTTTAACTTATCACAAGATTAGAGAAATATTCAGTACACATCGGAACAATTAGAGTCAAATAGCTTTAAATATTATGCATAAGGTGACTCAAACATTACTAGAGGTTTGAGTAGTTATTGAATACTTAACATTCAATTAGTATCTCTCTCGAGTAATACTACTTGAAGGTTGGACCATTTATAACCACTCGCGCATTAGGTTGAGATCTTTCGATTTGAGGTTGATTGTTGTTTACTATTTTTGTTTGTTGTTTTTGTGATTGTAGTAACATATTTAGGATTTATATGTGATAAGTATGTTTCTTGACTTGATATCTACTTTTATATTGGTTTGAAGGTATTGCGTTGAGTTAGAAATATGGATTTGAAGTAAATGAAACATGATATTGAAATAAGGAATGATTATGTTAATATTTTTGAAATGGAGAATATGATATTATGATTGGATAAAGGTTGATTTAAAAAGATACATATAGATTGCATTGTGTTGTGATTACTCTATTTTCGTGTGTATGGGGGCACCAGGTTGATTCAAGGCCTGGTTATCAAAGAGATTATATTATTCAAGCATTACTAGTACACTAGACGATGTTATCATGAGTTTGTCCTAGTCTAGCAAACTAGATGAAATTTAGGGTTAGGTTATCCTAATCTAGTTCGAGCTGCGATCGACTTATAGTATCTAGATTCCACGTGAAATTAGATGGCACTTCACCTAATCGTTAATTGGGAGCATTTGTGGCATAAGGTATTGATCAAAGTATTTGCATATAGAAGAAAACATTTGGGGTATCTAGGTTCATAAAGACTTGAGGATGATTGTCATTATGTGCTGCATGTGTTTGGCATTATATTTACCTATTTTCATCCCACTTTTCTTATGTTACATGAATCCAAGCCCATGTGTTTTCTCAGTTTTGTATATTTGTATTCTGTATAGATTCCTGTACAAATTATTCTGGCGAGATAGATGGCGGACTGGTAGCTACCGCAGATCGCAAGGTAGAGTTCTATGTAGACCGACCTCATGATAGTGTATAAAAACGAAGAGCAATTGCGGGAGTTGGACACAACATGTGATCCATCGACTTACACAGGATTGGCGATGTATATCCACCAGGGATGAATTATAGAGAATGATATGTGAACCAGAGTAGTCTATCACTACTATAGTACTCTTGATTCTTTTGTTAGACATTTTGGTTAGCTAGTGTGTTAGGTTGTTAGGCTGTACCGTTTAGTTCCATGTGTGAGTTGTTCGAACTACTTGATGTTTTATTTCGTTATGTTGTCTTTCCTTCAGTTTTATGTAGAAGTGGTGCCTTCATGGACCATAAGACATTATGATATGTATATTACGTGTGTTTCGATATGACATGTGTTTCATGTTTTAAACTTATCTATTTATCCACTAAGGATTGATATGTTAGTGTCATGTGTTTCATTGATGGAGGCGTTGGGGCGTCTTAGTTGCTACTGCCCATCGTATTGATAAAGAACAAAGTGATAAATTGAATATCTACACTTTGTAAATAGCTTTAATCTTTGTTTCAAGCATTTGTGTTTTACCAAAAATAAGCTTTTTAAAAATAAAATAAAATGCTCAACACAATTCAAACATTCTTTCTTGTGTTTTCTAGTATCTTCAATTGGTATCAAAGTTATGTTTCTTGTGATTGAGCACTTTACCGTGCGAGAGTAAAGGTCCACTGGAATTTCATTTTAGCTTGTTTGATTTGTCTTGTGTCGTCATCTCATTCCTATTTTTTCTTTGGTTTAAATATGTCTTTGATCCTTGCAATTATAATATTTTTTGATTTGGTCCTCTTAAGTTTTTTTGTTTGATTCACGTCTCTGCAAATACAGATTCATTTTAAAATGGTCTCTCCGTCCAACTTCTATTAAAAAAATCTAACACCGTTAAACTTTTTTTAATAAAAAACAAAAAATAAATTAGAAATTAAAAATTTTAAAATCTTGATTATCTTTTAAAAGGGTGACCAAAATAGAGAATCTTAATTTCTATTGTCTCCCTGTTCACATCTTCACCCTTTTCATCTCCCTCTTCTCACAACCTTCTCACCTTCAAGGGAGAAAATCAAATGTCACTTTGAAAGTGTCTGTGTAGTTCTCCAACTCGCAAGGACGCGAGCTTACACCTTCTTCTCATTTTTATTTGATTTCCATTTGCTAGATCCATTCTTCTTGTATCCAAATGGCAATCTTTGTTCGTTTTAGAACCGATTCGGTGGTCGTGAGTTGAGTTATAAGTTATGCGTTCTGTGGTTGCATGTTGGATCTAAGATGTGGGTAAGAATGAAAATTTGAAACTTTTGTAGCAGTGTATATTTTGTTGGGACTAAAAAAATATAACTGTACTAATAAGTTTTTGTTTGAATATTAGAGGAAGACAATAGAAATTAAAGTTCTCAAGTTTGGTCACCATTTCAAAAAGTAATCAAATTTTTAATTTTTAATTTGTTTTTTGTTTTTTTTTTTTAAAAAAGCTTAACGGTATTAGAATTTTTTTAACAGAAGTTGGACTGAGGGACCATTTTAAAATTAATCTCTATTTGCAATGATGTGAATCAAACAAAAAATATTGTATTAAAAGTGATGTAAATAGTATTAATTACAAGGTATAATTGAAAGATATTGTATTAAAAGTGATGTAAATAGTATTAATTACAAGGTATAATTGAAAAAAGTGCATTAAAAGTTGAAAAAATCGTTCATTTTAGATTATCTTTTTTGTAAATAGACCACTCATTGTGGAACGGATGAAGTATTATCTATTGTCTAGCCTAAAACTATATATTACTAGGGCCGTCGATTAAGGCGTGCAACTAAAACATTGACACTAGGCCTCAATTTTTTTTTATAATATACCATAACATTTAGATTGATATCTTTAATTCACACTATAAAATTTTGCATTTACACCTTATGCCTAGAATGAATAGTCAATTTTTCACCATGAGTTTGTGATAGCAGCTGCAGTCTATCAGGCGTCACCATCCACCGCCAAATGTTAGAATTTAAAAAATTTTAATGTTAAGATTTTGTGATTATAAGGACCTAATATTTAGATTTGAGCAGGACCTTTAAAAATATTAAAACGACCTTGTATATTACCTTCGTCTCTTTTTACTGATATATATATATATATATATATATATATATATATATATATATATATATATATATATATATATATATATATATATATATATATATATATATATTAAGAAAAATATGTAGTGAATTTAAGAGATTCATTTTATTTTATAAAAATATATTTCTAAATATAAGTAGTTAGAATGGACTTCTTAAATTCATTTGAAAGAACACTTATATTTAACCATCCATTTAAGGACATCTTCGACGCATTACATATTTTTAGATCAGACAATAGATATTGTCCAGCCTAAAAAAAAAGTCATCCATTTTTAGGGGTATGTTTGAAGAGAAAAAATAAATGCATTTAATAATTTAAAATTGTATTTATATTTAGGGACAAGTTTTGTCCCAAGCATTATTTATCAGGCTTAAATACAGTTTTAGTTCCCCTATTTTAACTGATTCGCAATTTTGGTCCCCCTATTTCTAATTTCGCAATTTTGGTTCCCTATTTTAACTGATGCATAATTTTGGTCCTTCTATTTCTAATTTGACAATTTTGGTTCTTATTTTAACTGATTCTTAATTTTAGTCCCTCTATTTTTAATTTCTCAGTTTTGGTCCCTTTATTTCTTAAAATTGAGACATTTTGTAAATCTAATGGATCACATATATTTTTTTTAATAAAATTTAATTGATTACATTTAAAAAAATAAATAACATTAAAAAAAACGTTAGATATTTATTTTAAAAAATATTTTTTATTATAAAAAAATACTTAAAAC
>JBBPBP010000003.1:24894288-24918786 GCA_037974735.1 Cicer chorassanicum
ATAATAATTAAAAATTCTTTTAAAAACAGTTTTTAAAATAATAAATTTTGAAATCAGTTTTTAAAAAATATTTAATAAACCATTTTTAGGTTTAATTAGTTTTAAAATAATTAAAAACTATTTTTTAAGTATTTTTTAGAGAAAATTTTTTTTTTAAAATAAATATCTAATATTTTTTTAATGTTATATATTTTTTGAAATGTAATCCATTAAATTTTATTAAAAAAAATATATGTGATCCATTAGATTTACAAAATGTTTCAATTTTTAGAAATAGAGGGACCAAAATTAAGAATCAATTAAAATAGGGTGACCAAAATTGTCAAATTAGAAATAGAAGGACCAAAATTACGCATCAGTTAAAATAGGGGGACTAAAATTGCGAAATTAGAAATAGAGAGATTAAAATTGCGAATCATTTAAAATAGGGAACTAAAACTGCATTTAAGCCTATATTATAATAATATTTATATAAAAAATCCTATAAAAAACAACTTATGGATCTTCGAAGGTTGTTATTCATTGTCAATGTGGAATTTAAGAAATGGATATTCATTTAGTTTGTTAAAAAATTATTGAAAATTCAAAATAATAATGTTTGTGATATAATGTCATGGTTGTTATGGAGTCTAGGGGGAAAAGAGGAAAGGGTTTTGATCGTGGATCAAAAGAAAGGGTTCTTATTTTATTTTTATATAAATTTAATGATGAAGTGTAGCCATGTGCATGTGAGCTACAATGTACCATTGATCTTATGACTGTGAACAAGCAAGAGAGTAAGTGATTTATCCTGTGTGCCAAGGTACCCAAAAATAGCGCATAGGCGTCTCTTTTAATGGGTAAAAAGAATAAAAAAAATATCTCACTCTCCACACAAAACTCACGCATACTTACCCCTCTCACACCATCCTCTTGCTTTACACATGCCATACATTTCCTTGGTTCACAACTTGCATAGGAAAATACTTCCCTCCACCAAACAATACTCTAACACCAATTTATTTCAAAATTTGTGACATTTAAAGCTATCGTTCCTCCTTCCTTGTAAAATTTTTGTGGGCTTTTTAGAATGGTGCATTAAGAAAAAAAAAAAGCGTCTAAGGGTTTTTCCTCATGCACTTTTGATTAGGCATCAAATTAGAGGTTCTTAAATATTAATATGAATTCTTGATATTCTAAAAGGAAGAGTTAGCTATTTTTAAGTCCCTCTAAAATGGTACACCAAATTTTTCTTGTTGAATTTTGGAAATGTGATTGTGCTAGTGCAATATTTTCTATGAACTATGTTACTATAGTTTTCAATGTTTATCACTCTTTTAAGTACGAACACAAATTTCTAAAACATATATATCAGGTATAGAAAATAATGTGATTTTTTTAGGTTTAATTACAATTTTATTCTTCTATTTTTAGCAATTCACGAAATCGCAATTTTGGTTACTCATACTAAAAAATGGCGATGAGACATGTTTTAAATAACTTGGCACATGATACCATCATATATAAATTTAACTCCCATAAAATCTAGCATATGATACGATCATATATAATGATTAACCCCATAAAATCGCAATAAAACCCCCTAAAACTTAACTTTCAACATTGGAAATTTTTTCATTTTTGTAATTTAATTGTAATTTAATTAATGACATATGAATAATTAATGTATCTAGATATTTCTATATACTGAAATCGTATATCACATCATTTAAAATATGTTAAATCGTCATTTTTTTAGTTCACAAATATGAGAGAGGGACCCAAACTGTCGACTTTTAAAATAGGGAGATCAATTTTAAGAATCGGAGAAAATAGAGAGACCAAAACTACAATTAATCCTTAATTTAATTGCAAATCAGTAATCATTCTAGCTCAATTGGTAGTGAGAATGAATTGAAGGTGGTACTTATCTCCTAAATGCCTTTTTCGTAACAGCCCATCCCTTAGGGGATAAGTACATCGTAATGGACAACACGCTATTTCCACGAGGTGGAAGGGGGCGAGAAGGTCGTGATTAACAGTGCCAGTAACGGTAAGGGCTAGGTTGTTACAAACTTTTTTTAGGCTTAATGATTTACACCCATAAAATCGCAATAAAACCCTCTAAAATTTAACTTTCAACTTTGGAAAATTTTCATTTTTATAATTTAATTAATGACATATGAATAACTAATGTATTTAGATAGTTCTATATCGTGAAATCGTATGTCACATCATTTAAAATATGTTTAATCGTCATTTTTTAGTTCAAAAATATGAGGGAGGGACCCAAACTGTCGACTTGTAAAAAAAGAGGAACCAATTATGTGAATTGGTGAAAATAGAGAGGACCAAAACTGCAATTAATCCTTAATTTAATTGCAAATCAGTAATCATTCTTGACATGGATTTCTTAACATTCCTAATTTTCCTTTGAGGAAATTAAATCTTTTGGTTAAAATATCATCAAATTGATTATTCGTGTCAATGAATCTGAATTCAATTTCTTTCTTTTGAACATGATTACGACTAAAGTGATGTTTAATTTCAATACGCTTTGATCTAGAATGTTGAATTGAATTTTTGGACAAATTGATTGCTCTGATATTATCACATAAGAATAGAATGTTTGAGTTCCTTAATGAGTAATCTTCTGATTGATTCTTCATCCAAATGATTTGAATACATTAGTTTGCAATTGATACATATTCAACTTTAGTAGTGAATAAAGCAATTGCGCTTTGCTTTTTACATCGCCAACTTGTAAGAGCTTGTCCTAGGAACTGACATGCTTCACTTGTGCTTTTTCTTTGAAGTTTATCTCCAGCATAATTAGAATCACAATATGTTTGTAATTGGAGCAAACTCTTCATCATAATCAATGCCTTATTCTTGGTTGTAACCTTGAACTACAAGTTTTTCTTTGTTTCTTATGACCTTCCCATTTTCATCTAATTTATTTATGAAGAACCATCTTGTTCCAATGACTATTTTATCTCATGTTGTTGTTGTTGTCTCTAAAGGAGAGTCTAGTTTTTATCCCATTTTGTTTCCATTGATTTGAGGATGATCCCCAATCATTTTCTAATTTCTTGGAGTTTGCACAATTTGAATATTCTAATGTGGAATCTTTTGATCTTGATCAGTGGAAACTTTCTCATCTTTTGGATTTTTGATGGTTTGTTGAGAACGAGCTGTATCTTCATCATCATCGTTAGTTTTTGTGTTTTCCATGAGGAACATGTTTGCTTCTTCTTCTCCATGGCTTGTTCAGTCTTGTAGTGATCTTGGCTTGTTCTACAGTTGTCCATGGTTCTTCTACTTTTTCTTCAGTGATTTACGTGACTTTTTACATTTATTTTTCCAGGATCTTTTTTGTATAACACTTGTTAATGGTTACATGGAAGGAGGTTTGAATGGTGACCCTTTTTTAAATTTGAATATGTAATTTAAAACTATGTTCTCAAGTTTCTCAACTTAATTGGAATACTTAGGACTTCAGAAATTTAAAGTTTGGTTAGAATTAAAATGATAATTTAAGTAACTGAGTGTGTGTACTGTGTGAATCTAAATAAAAGGCAAAGAGAAAGGAAATCATACACACAAAATTTATACTAGTTCACCTAAAACTTGGACTACATCCAATCCCCATCCTTAATGAGTTTTTCCACTAACAAATGCTTGAGACAACTTCTCAATTCATGCATTTACACAATTCGGTCAACCTATACTTTCTCTACTATATTTTCTTAGCCTTAGCAGACTTTCAAATCTTCTTCTAGTCACTCTTGACTAACCATCAATCAAAGTTGAAACTTAAGTCTATTTTAAAACCCAAAAGATGACTTCAGAAAGTTTGCAAATAGAGTTTAGATTTTGCATCAAGTTCTCAGAATATGACTTGGATGAAACAGATCTTCACACTCAAGCATACTTTAGATTTGATGATCTAGGATGAACTATAAGTGTTTTGAACTTTTAATCAAGTTTTACTCTTTTGTCATAAGAGTGTTGAATATTTGATGTAAGTTCATTTTTTTTAAGTTCTAGGCTCTTCTCTATTTATAAACAAGAAGAAGATCTTTAGTGATGTTCTCATGCCTTCATGTGACCGTTGGGTTCAAGCCCCAACACATGGTAACCTTTAACGATGAAGATTTATGAACATTTTAAACTTTAAGTTGACTTTAGAATGTTTGTTGGGTTGTATCTATTCCTTAAGTGCATGAGAGAGACAACGTGTGTTGACCATTTTTTCATGCTAATATTGTTTATAGTAGTAAACAGTGCTAGGGCAGTAGTCTTTTGTCACTTTTTGTTGGTTTTGTACTTGTGTACTTTTGTACGAATATTCTGAACCTCATAACCTTTCTGATGTTTGTGAATGAACTTTATCAAGTTGAATTATAGTTCTTTGATCTGCTCGTGGTACTTCTGAATTGTGTTAATTTTACTAAAGACAGTCTGAAGCTTTTGTTTCACTCGTTAGCATGTTGAGAGTGTTTCATATGTCTTTATTCATTGTTTATGATTATGAATGTCTTTACATATTCTTCAAGCTTAAATGTTCTTCATGTTTTATCTTGGGTTTGTTCCTTTTGATATAGTTTAATGTTGTTGAAGTAGCAATGTCAAGTTACAAGGAAGGGGGTTTGAATTGTAATCTTGCCTATTTAAAAATTTCCTGTTAAAAACTTAAGAAAACAACTCAAGAATGATCTTGGTTATAAAAACAGAAACGGAGAACGTTCTTGGTTTTAAAACAGAAAACGCAGAACGTTCTTGATTAGTTAAAATCACAGTTTTAGTATCTCTATTTAATTTGATAATAACAATAACTGAATGTAAATAGAGATAAGGAAGAGATACCACACAAAGATATATCCTGGTTCACCCAACGTGGGCTACGTCCAGTCCTCACAACTGTGAGATTTTCACTAAGTGTTCAAAGAGAAAGGGAGAACAATCACAGTTAAAGATCAACCTTGATCTGTAACTACACTTCCTTTCCACCCAGAAAGAATTAATCAGGTCATCTAACTAATCTGTTAGGATTTTAAAGTTAACTCTTTTAATCACACTCAAACTATAAACAATCCTTATATTTATGAGTTTATACAATAATGATTTGAAAGGTTTGTTTGAATCTAATTTTGCTCAACTCTTGTTTGAGAAAAGATTCAGAACAGAGAAAGAAATCAGTAGAATAAAACTGGAAGTATGCATTTGGTTCAGCCTGATTTCTTTTGTGAATGAGATAGCTTCAAGAATGCAAGTGAATATGATTTAATGAGAATACTTGGCACTTGAAGATCTGAATGATGCTTGCGAATTTGCCTTCCTTTTATAGATGTTTTGAGCAATTAATTCTGGTCAGAAAGAGCTGTTGGTAGTGCTCTATTTTCCTTCTGACAGAAGCAAGGAATCTGTTGACAAAAGAGCACCATTCATGTGACAGTTTTGGGCTTTCTGTTTTGGGCCGTTTTGCTTGATTTTCATACAGACTTGTTGCGAGCTATAATGACCCATTAAGCTTTGATAATACTTGATAATAATTGGGCTTCGATCTGGATGTTTAATTCAATCCAAAACTGTTTGGAAAGGAGTGAATATTTTTCTGCAGAAATGAGAAGTCTTCTTCTGCAGAAACAGAGATTGTTCTTCTCAAAAACGGAGAACGTTGATTATAGGTGGAGAAAGATAATCAATCTGGTCTGATAGACTTCTGAATAATCTGAGGACTTATACTTAATGTTGAAGTTCAATTTTGTTCAACTTTCTTGACAGTTCCAGACTGGAGAAAGTTGCAATCCGTTTTTTGATATGCTTAGATTCATGACGATTTTTCTTAATGATCCGAGAACCGTTTTGAGTAAAAATGATTCCTATCTGTTCCTTGCCATGTACTGATGAAATTGGTATAAAGATTTAAGGCATAATCAATGTAGAAGTGTTGGAGAAAGATTGGTGAAGTGGCTGTAACAATCTTTCTTGATTCTGCTGATCTTTCTCTGTTTTGTATAGTTTATGATCATGACTTATTTCTTTGCTTTGCTTGGTTCCTATCTTTAATAAAAACACTCAAGAGCACAGATTAAATTAACATAACATTTAGAATCATAATTAATATTCTTAATTAATCTTTGTTTATTTTCATCAAAACTTAATTTGAGAGTTTGTCTTAACAATCTCCCCCTTTTTGATGATGACAAACATGTTAATTTAGATTTTAATTCTTATTCTAATTTTAATTTTGAAGAGGGTAAAAACTCCCCCTCAATTGATGCAATAGATGTTTTTAGTGATATAACTAATGCAATCAGTTTAATTTTAGCAATAAAGGATATTTCATTAATAATACGCTTTGCTGAATTACAAAAAGTGAGATCCTGAATTTCAACAGATCATAAACAGAATAAAAACTAAACTTAATTCTCCCCCTTTGTCATACAAAAAGGAAGGAGAAAAAGATCCCTATTTTGCTAAAGAAGGAGAAGATCCTTCTGATGATTGAGACTTGGACGGTATAGGGACAGGGTCAGGAGCAGCGTGAAAAGGAGGAGGAGGAGGCACACCGAGCTTGGGTGCAAGTGTATCCGTGAGCCAGGATTGCAGCTGAGTCTGTTGAGCCAAGAGGAGTTGCAGAGTAGCCATTATTTCAAAGTTGGTGGGTTCCTTTGGAGGATTCATGATTGGTGGGGGAATGGGAGTAGTGCTGGTTGATGGAGCAGAGACAGCTGGGAGAGAGGCAGGTAGTGGCTGATGATTAAATTGATTGGATGAAGTAGCGTTGTTGGAAGGTTCGGAAGAAGCCAAAAATTGACTAATGCCGAAAATAGATGACGTGGTGGTTTGAGGAGAAATGTACGCTGGTGACATGGCAGAGACATTTTGGTGAGAAAGCAATGTTGTCATGGGGTCAAGGGGAGAACGAAGAAGCTGAGATACATAGATGAAATCTGTGGAGGAAATGGTGGATTGTTGGGGAAAGAAAGAGAATGTTGGATTGTTTGGAGAAGGGGTAAGAGAACGTTCTCTGTTTTGAGTAAAAATGATTCCTATCAGTTCCTTGCCATGTACTGATGAAATTGGTATAAAGATTTAAGACATAATCAATGTAGAAGTGTTGGAGAAAGATTGGTGAAGTGACTGTAACAATCTTTCTTGATTCTGCTGATCTTTCTCTGTTTTGTATAGTTTATGATCATGACTTATTTCTTTACTTTGCTTGGTTCCTATCTTTAATAAAAACACTCAAGAGCACAGATTAAATTAACATAACATTTAGAATCACAATTAATATTCTTAATTAATCTTTGTTTATTTTCATCAAAACTTAATTTGAGAGTTTGTCTTAATAGTTGTCTTCATTATGTAGCAAAAATGGGAGTGATCTCATAATATTTCATTTTACTTTATTTGTGAGAACATTCTTCAGTTTGTTTTTGACATAACCTTTTTAGGTCTGTTCTGAACATTTTCTTATGTATGTCAAAATGTTATTTTGTGTTCAAACTTTTTTTTTTAATTAATCCAATCTTGCTTATTCTTTATGATATGTGTCTGTCTTAATTGAACATTGAAAAATACACAATAAATAATAAGATAAATCAAAATCTATTAATCATTTAATCATTAAGGTTTGTTGTCATTAAAACATTATTAGAGATTTTGTCTCGACACTCTACCCACCATTTCAATATTTTTCCACTTATGAGGAAAAGATGTGTTCTTGCGGATTCCACCGCCACCACAACCAATACTACATCCAAGATCACAACCATGACTATGACCACAAGTTTGCTCATTGTGATCGTGTGTTGTCACTTTCACTTATGGGAACGGAGCAGTACCAATCAAATAGGATTCGTGAATTTTCAGCAAAAGTTCATTATTTTGTTCGGTCACAAGACAAAAAATCAAGTCATAATACTTTTTAAATCATTTTTCTTGATATTACTACTGCAAGAGTACATTAGATGCATTAAAAGTTGTGAACGTTTTCTCTAGCATATCTTTATCAATCATTTTTTTTCCACACAATTTCAATTGAGAAGTGACTCTAAATAGTGCAGAATTATACTCAGTTACTTTTTTAAAATCTTGTAAACATAAATGAGTCCAATCATAACGAACTTTTGGGAGAATAATGATTTTCTGGTTGTCATAGCTATCTTTCAAATTGTTCCCAATGACAAGTGAGTCTTTTATCGTGAGATACTCATTTTTAAGAGATTCATGAAGATGGTGACGAAAAAATATCAAGGTGTTTGTCTTTTCTTGATTAGATGCTTTATTTCCTTCTTTTATAGTGTCATCAAGATTTTCTACATCTAAATGAATTCCAACCTCTACAGTGCAAAGTAAATAATTCATTGCCAAAATGTCAAAAACCGTAAACTCAAGTTTTGTAAGATTCGACATACTTAATACTATCATGAAAGTATAAAATTAAGTAAAGTTAGATAAAATATTAAATTGTGAAAACATAAAATAAAATGGGTAAAAGAGAAAGAAAAATCTTACAACAAAGAAATGTCATTACAAGTAATAAACTATGGTTAAAAAGATATATACATGAATAACATAATTAGATATCTTCGTAATTATGATTAGACTTCAATAACAGTCATCTACATCAACATGCAATTTTTCATTTTTCACCTATTTTAAAGAGATAGAATGATGATAATAGTATGAATTAAAACCCTTCATTGCATACTCAAGTCACTAAGTTGATTAAATAAATCATCTATATATTGTTGTAAAAATATGTTATTTTTGCATGACTATTCTACATAAAGAAGAAGTATATACCACTAAATCAAATATTATTCTATTTGCAACTAATTTATTTTGCAAATCTAGAATTAACCGACAATTATGCTTGAATTGAAATGCTTAAACAACTCTCTTGTAGAAATTGGTACAGATTTTGCACATCAATTTAGTAGCAATCAGTTTAGGCACAGAGGCACCATTACTTTATTTCATGACTACTAATGATTCTAGAGGATTTAATCATTTTACTTGTCACATTTTTATTCTCATCGCAAAACTGTTTTCAGAATGAAAAAAAAAATTATAATATTAATAAATACAAGCTTACAGCAAATACAAGCAGATATATCAATAGAACAATCTTAAATACAAGAATTGCTAAATTAAGAAAATAAAAATGGAATCAAAAATCAAGAACAACTACATAACAAGCTTACAATTGATAATATCTCAAATTGTTTGAGTTTCGTGTTAATATCGTATTATAAATAAACTTAGAGAGCAAGATATGAATGATATATAAGAGCTTTGTATTATTTTCTTTTCAAGTGTGTTTTTACATTATAAAATAAATCATATTTATCAAGTGAGTGACCATCTTAAAGACCACCGACACATATAAGGGGGTATGAAGACTAAAGGATGGACATCTAATAAGATTTTTGATTACTCATATTTGATATTTTATAATAATAATAATAATAATAATAATAATAATAATAATTATAATTATTATTACATTATCTCAATTAGTTTTGTGTAAAGAATGGGTTATACTATGGAATATATTTTTATTGTGTATATTAATACAATTAATAAGTTATTTTAAAAATTAGGAAAAATTGTGATAATGTAATATATATTTATTTTACTATTTCAACTAAAATAGTATATTGAATTTTTTGCAATAGCTAGTGCAGCAGCTGTTGGGATCGTTAAATCTGGAGAGAACACTTTTCTCTCACTAAATTTAATGATTTCCATAGATGTATGCCTACAACATATAGGAGATCTAAGTCCACGAGTAATATGTTATATACTGCATTGCCGGCTAAAAATTGTTTTTTAGGCCAAAATTGTTTAGTAATGTATTTAAAAGTTTAAATTCCGTGTAATAACAATAATTATGAAAATAAAAAAATACTACTTAAATAAATTATGAAAAATCTAGTTGTAAATAAAATTTGAAAATAATATTAATGTGTGGCCATGTGAAAATTAAACAAGATATATGTGAAATACGGTCAAATTTTAAATTAATTGTATTTTTTTTTTGAAATTACTACAACAAAATAGAAGTTTCTAGTGACAATATTTAAAATTGTAGGTATAGATAACATATTAAATTTATCACTAATTGTTATAGTGACACACTTGAACATGTGGATATAGACATTAAAACAGAAAACAAAACATTTTTTTAAAGGTGCCAAATTCTCAATTGTTTGTGAAAATTTTTCATGTACAAATTTTTCATACCCGCCCATTGAAATTTTTTTATAGAGTCAATTTTCAATCCCTAATTTTTTCAATGGAGCCAAAATGTCTAAATAACTAAATGGCTTTAATGATCAGTAAACTTCTCGTCTTCTCAATCTATCATCTTCTCATCTTTGTTCTATCCCGAGTCCCATCTATCATATTCTCATATTTGTTTCCTCATTCTTCCTTAGAATCCTTGTCTTGAAATGTGGCATTTTCAATTGCTGCATTGTTAACTGAATACTTAGTTACAATTTTAACTAATAAGTTATGTTTTAGATACAGTTTGCTTAGTTTTAGATACAGTTGAATATTTTATTGCAAAATTATGTTTACCCAGTTTTAGATACAATTTTCATTAACATGTTCTGATTAATTTTGTCTTGTTAATCATAATTGGTGAACTTATTGATATATTTTAGAACTGTGTATTGTCGAACAAGTTTATGAATCAAATTGTTTGAGTAGCATTGGTGTCAAAAATGATATCATATTATTATTTGGTTATTTCTTTTCATTTTCCTCCTGTTATTAGTTTGATTATATTTAGGAAGTATGTATGTGGTACTATAAGATTGTGGCTGAATTGCTTTGTTAATGATAATGTTTGCATGACCTTCCTTTTTTAAAAAGACAAAAATGAGATGGCACCAAGATATTTATTTATTTAAATATCTTTTTTTTTTAAAAAAAAAGTCACCAAAATACATCACATTGAAAAATATATACCAAAATACCCTATTTATTTTAACTTCAAGGGGACTACAGGGTAGCATCCCTAGATGCGACCATGTACAAGCCTTTAATTTTATATTTTTTATTTTAACAATTGAATAATTATTTATTTATTAAATTAAAAAATTATAAAAATATTTAAAAAAACAAAATTATATTAATAAATTAAATAAAATTAATTAATTAAATTGAAGAAAAAAATGATGTTGAGTAGATGTGTGGAAACAAATAACGTGTTATATTATTTTAACAACTCCTTCTTATTTGTAGATAAATTTAGATTATTTTGACAACTCCATCATTTAACAACTCATTCCTATTTTGCAGATAAATTACAAACTTAATTAACAATTTCCTCCTATTTTTTCTCCAGATTTAATAAATAAAAATTAATAAAAATAATAATAATTAAAAAAAATTGTAAATTATATTAATAACATCAAACAAAATACATTAAATTGAAAGAAAAAAATACATCAAAATTAATGCATTGACATAGAAGATAATTGTTAACCGAATAAAATTAAGTTGATATAATAATATAGCACGTAATTTGTTTTGGCATGTATTTTTTTTTAATTTAATATAATTTGTTTGATGTTATTAATATAATTTACTATTTTTTTAATTACAATTATATCTATTACTATTAATTTTTATTAATTTTTATTTATTAGCTCCGAAAATAAAGAGGAAGTTGTTAATAAAATAGAATTAAGTATGTAATTTATCTGCAAAATAGGAGGGAATTGTTAAAATAATATAAATTTATCTACAAAATATGATGGAGTTGTTAAAATAATATAACACGTTATTTATTTTAGCACATCTACTCACCACATTTTTTTTTCAATTTAATGTATTTTATTTGATTTTATTAATATAATTTTGTTTCATTAAATATTTTTATTATTTTCAATTTATTAAATAAACAATTATTTAATTGTTAAAATGAAAAATAAAAATTATTCAACCCTGGTATGCGACTTCCTATTGCGTCAAAAAAAATTTCCTTCACGTGGTCGCAGCGCGGAAATGCGACCTACTGAAAGTAAAAAAAAAAAAAAGACATTTTGGTATATATTTTTCATTGTTTGGGTATTTTAGTCAATTTTTTATTTTTAAAAAGAGGATATTTAAATAAATAAACCTATAAATTACTCATAGTATTTTTCTTGATTTCTTTTATATTCATTGGAAATTTGTTTACTTTCAAGAGAGATGCAAACACATGCCTAAATTATTATATTTCTACTGTAGAAGTCCTTGTTCTTAGTTTAAACCTTCTTACTAAATTAGTAAGTGTTGATACTTGTAAGAAAATGTATTTTTTAACAGTTAAAAACGCTGTTTTATCGATTTAAAACGTAAGATAGAATATTTGCTCGGTTTAAAAGAGTTCAAAGATGTTATTTTCAATGATATGATTCTTAAAAAGAAATTGTTTTTCAAGATTATAGTGATAAGAATTATTTTTGCATCGATTTTGTTATATTAGTTTTGTGTTCACATTATTAGCATATTTTCTTGAAGAGTTGAGAGTAAAAAAGTTTGATTAAATATACTATTTGGTTTGACTTTGTTAAGTTGTATCTATCTAGTGTTTCACTTTGTCAAAATTCTAAACTACTCTCAAACAGTGTTACGAATCGATGGCATGTTAACTTCCACATATTTTAACTTAATCATATACCAAGTTAACAAGAAAAAACACATAGCTAAACAATCATATTCTTCCTTTCGCTCTCAATTTACTTCATCTATGATCGGGAAAAACTATATTGGTAATTTATGGTTTGATGAATCATGTATCGAAAAAAACTACTTAATTCCTTTTTGTTTATATGGGAGGAAAATTGTGATAAGGATTTCAAGGAAAGATGCAAATTCGGATCGACCTTTCTTTGGTTGTCTGATTTGGAAGGTAATGTTCAAATGTGCATATTTTAATTTCTTTATTTTGTTCGGTTTGAGGGATTTTACTCAAAAAAACTTAAATTACTTTGTTTTGATTCTTCCATTGTTATGATTTCTATCATCTATTATAGTTATGATTTGAGTTATTATGTTTCAGAAAGAAGGTTGTTGTTCCTATCTTTTATGGTGTGATGAAGCTCCTGACATATGTGTTCATAAAGATATTGGTGTTGATGGAAATAAAAATGAAGTATTGAAAAATGAAGAAGAGCTTATAACAAAAATTGATTGATTGATAATAGCACAGAGACAACAATCAAAGGTTACTGAAGAACACAATGAGCTTATGTTGAAACATATGGACAAGGTTGAAGTTGTAATGGAAGAACAAACTCGACTTAGAGAAGTTTTGGTGAGTATTATTGATCTATTTTTGTGTTGAACTTTAATCAAATTGGCTCTTACAAAAACTGAAAATGATTTACCTTTTGCTTGTCTGACATGAAGTTCCAACTATGTTGTACATAATCACTAATGATAAGGATCTCAAGAGCATGAAGATGATCCATATTTTTAATAAATTAGGATGAACTTTATTTATTTTTATTTGGTTTGTAGTAATTTTTAGTTTGCTTTAATTTGGAATTCTAATAGTTTTAATATAGACTTAGTTGATTTTATATGTAAGTGAAGATACTTTGCTTCCTTACATTTAGTTTATTTTTATAAAAAAAATTAATGTAAGCCCAATTTGGGCCTAGAGAATTGTGTCACTTATGACCCATTTAGGTTTAGAGATAATTTTACTATAACTATGAATTTGTAACCTCATTGAAAAATGAATTTTTTATTTTTGAATGAATTAAAATTTCTCTAATGAGATTTATGAGTGAGTTTGGTCTCCTCTTTGAGTTCTTGGATTAGAACTTGCTTGAGTCTTATCAATGGCTTCCTTACCATTGTGGCGATTCTTCATTGGCTTATCAATCATCCTTGATTGTGGCGCCTTCTTCATCTTCTCAACCTAATCCATCTTTCGTTTCTTTATAATTTTCAGTTTCCTTTACATTAAACCCTAATTACACAAATTCTACCAATTTTCGTGTTCAACAACCTGCAATCATATCTCGAGTTTTACTAACTTGTTTTCGGTGATTCAACATCCTAACTTGCGTTTCGGAACATCATCTTTCACCTCGTTTTGGAATCGACTGATTCTGAGTTTTGTAGCTCCGGTTATCGCGTCCTCCAGCAATACGCGATTTTGGATTTAATCTGTAAGTTTCCAACCTAGAACGATCCTTAAGGTGAATCATGAGAAATAGGATCATATCATTTGGTATCATGATTCACCTTAAGGATCGTTCTAGGTTGGAAACTTACAGATTGGATCCAAAATCGCGTATTGCTGGAGGACGCGATAACTGGAGCTACAAAACTCAGAATCGGCCGATTCCAAAACGAGGTGAAAGATGCCGTTCCGAAACGCAAGTTAGGATGTTGAATCACCGAAAACAAGTTTGTAAAACTCGAGATATGATTGCAGGTTGTTGAACACGAAAATTGGTAGAAATTGTGTAATTAGGGTTTAATGTAAAGGAAACTGAAAATTATAAAGAAACGAAAGATGGATTAGGTTGAGAAGATGAAGAAGGCGCCACAATCAATGAATGATTGATAAGCCAATTGAAGAATCGCCACAATGGTAAGGAAGCCATTGATAAGACTCAAGCAAGTTCTAATCCAAGAACTCAAAGAGGAGACCAAACTCACTCATAATTCTCATTAGAGAAATTTTAATTCATTCAAAAAAAGTCTTCCTCTTTCAATGAGGTTATAAATTCATAGTTATAATAAAATTATCTCTAAACCTAAATGGGTCATAAGTGACACCATTCTCTAGGCCCAAATTGGGCTTACATTAATTTTTTTATAAAAATAAACTAAATGTAAGGAAGCAAAGTATCTTCACTTACATATAAAATCAACTAAGTCTATATTAAAACTATTAGAATTCCAAATTAAAGCAAACTAAAAATTATTACAAACCAAATAAAAATAAATAAAGTTCATCCTAATTTATTAAAAATATGGATCATCTTCATGCTCTTGAGATCCTTATCACTACGCCTCTCTCAATCCCCAGTAATCTCATGTCACCCAAATCTAATGCATGTACCCTCCACATTATTTCATTGAGTCTATGGTAACAGTTACACTTTTTCACCATTGAATGTGAAAGACGTTAAGTGTATCCACAACCATCTCTTTCTAAACTTCCTTTTTCCTACCCACATACTCCAATGCACTCTTGTCATTCCTCACAAAATGAATCTTCACTATATTTCATTAATCATTCACTACAAAAACAAAAATTTACCCATTAAAAACCCTAACTCTTTCGACCAAAATAGAAACAATGAAACATTTTAAACGGTAACTCCAATAATTTTTTATTATTATATTAGCTGCTATTACAAAATGATTTTTTTTTTAAAATAAAAACTAAAAAATATATTGCAACTGATAGGGACTATATTGAAAGTTTGACTCAATGAAAAAGACTAAATTGATACACCTTAACAAAATTAGGGATCAAATTGAATATTTAATCAGAAAAAAAATTTCTTATATATTTTTATGTGGATTGAAATTTACACATAGATAGGAAGTAGTAATATTTTTGTGGCTCAATGATTAGAAAAATTTCTTGTGTGGTAGAAAATAATTTTCAGAATGATCATTTAATCTTGAAAACAGTTTTCAGAATGATCATTTAAGTAAAAGTGTTAATTTAAAAAATAGGTTCAGGACCTTTAACTCGATAAAAAGGATTTTTAAATATTAAGGAAATCATAAAAGATTTATATGCTATTTGGGTTATTTAGAGAAGTTTTATAGTGCTAAAATGGAGAAATTATGTTTTAGCGTAAAATAACTTTAAATTAATCGAATTATTTTTTTCCAAAATTTAATTCTAAAAATTAATTTTATATAATTAATCTAAACTTAAAATAAACAGTAAATTAAGCACTAAACATAAACCATTACCGATCAAAATAGTCGTATTCTTATTTATTAGTCTAGACATTTATCTGAATTACAAAAAATACTAGTGATTAGATGCAAATTCATTGCATGAATAATTCGCCTTTATTAATAACTCAAGTAGAACAATTCATAAGTAATATATAGATTTTAAAATTGACATTGCTCTAACCCTACCGATTTATAAACAAAAATTTATAACATCATGTGAAAAATTTCATATCACATCGTCACTACGCCAAAATTGACATTTTATAGCGCGTCTTTTTACAGCGCTTATTAAATACAAGCGCTGTTGTATAATATTTTAAAAATAACGGAGGATACAACAGCGTTTTTTTTGACAAGCGTTGTTGTAGGGTCATATAGGGTCACATTGCGCTTGCACATAACGTTTACAACTCTTTTACAGCGCTCTTTAAAAAAGCGTTGTAAATTGAAGCGCTCTTTAAAAAAGCGCTGTAAATTGAAGCGCTCTCACATAGCTTTTACAGCGCTTTTTGAGCGCTTTAAACACAAGCGCTTTAAAATGTTGCACTCCCACCTTATGTTACATAGCTTTTAAAGCGCTTTTTGTAAAAGCGTTGTAAAATACATGCGCTTTCACATAATTAAATGACCTATTAGAGCGCTTTTTATACAAGCACTGTAAAAGGTTTGCGGTTTCACATAATTAAAGGACCTATTAGAGCGCTTTTTGTACAAGCGCTGTAAAATCATTCACTTTAAATAAAAATCATTCACTTTAAATAAATAAAAACAAATTTAAAACAAATTTAATACGTTGTCCTAACCCTTCGAACTCTCATCTCCTCTACTTTGCGAACCCTCCTTTCCTCTACTGTGCGCCCATCTACAAATTGAATACGTTGCTCCTCCTTTAAAACAAATTGGATATGTTGTCTCAAGTACTGTATTTATTAATTTGTTGTTGTCACTAAAACTCATAAATTGTTACATATTAGATATGTTCTGTTTTGAAATCAGACTTGGACCTTGATTTCCATTTTCCAATATTAGATATGTGTACTATATATAGATTGGTAAAATGTTATCAGTAGCTTATTATTTGTGCAACTGCATTTATATAGGTCATATAAAATGGACCGTAAATGGATGTCTGCCAATCGATTGACAAAAGAGTTTGAAAATGGAGTGAAGGAGTTTGTTGAGTTTGCAGTGAAGAATGCAAAAGATCCAAATAGAGTCGTTTGTCCTTGTTTAAAATGTTGTTTTCGAAAACCTGTTAGAGCAGATGAATTGGAAAGACATTTAGTATGGTATGGAATTGATCAAAGCTATACATGTTGGATAAGACATGGTGAGAAAAAAAAAGGAAACATTAATTTTGAGAATGGTTCAACATATGCTTCAACTGATTTCGACACAGATACATATGAGTCGGACCGAGTTGAGGAGATTGCAAAACCAGTTGAAGAAGATCTTCGGGATTGTCCTAAAATGTTTGAGAGCTTGTTGAGTGATGCAGAGAAACCATTATATAATGGTTGTACTAAATTCATAAGACTGTCGGCGATATTAAAGTTGTACAACTTAAAAGCAAGTAATGGATGGTCTGATAAAAGCTTCACAAAATTACTAACACTCTTAAAAGATATGTTACCAGTTGATAATGAACTTCCCAGTTGAACCTACGAGGCTAAACGAATTTTGTGCTCTCTTGGTATGAGTTACGAAAGGATTCATGTGTGTCCTAACGATTGCATTTTATTTGAAACGAATATGAATTACTAAAGGCGTGTTCGAAATGCAATGTCTCTCGATATAGGAAGAAAAAATCTACTCCAGCAAAAGTCGTGTGGTATTTTCCTATAATACCAAGATTTATGCGCATGTATCGCAGTGAAGAAGATTCAAAACACTTGACATGACATGAAGATGAAAGAATTAGAGATGGAAAGTTTTGACACCCTGCAGATTCTCCATAATGGGCAAAAGCTGGTCAAGAGTATCCTGAATTCGGGATAGAGTCATGAAATCTACGACTTGCACTTTCTACTGATGGAATGAATCCACTTGGTCTTCAAAGCATCTCACACAGCGCGTGACTTGTGATTTTGTTGATTCATAACCTACCTCCATGGTTATGTATGAAGCGTAAGTTTATGATGTTGTCTCTGTTAATTTTTGGACCCAAACAACCGGGGAATGATATCGACGTATAATTGGCTCCTTTAATTGAAGATTTAAAAATTATGTTGGAGACAAGTGTGGAAGTTTATGATGGGTATAAGAAAGAATGTTTCAATTTGAGGGCTATATTGTTCGGCACAATTAATGATTTTCCAGCATATGGTAATTTATCACGATATGGCAACACCAAGACTTAAGAAAATGAAGTCAAACGTGGTGCAACTGTCATGCAAAATGTCATAAAAGCAAGAAGTATTGGCATAAAATTTGAGGTATACTATACTTTGTTTGCTGTTTATTTTTTATCTCTTTTGAAAGCATGTACTTACTATATAAGTTTATTAGGTGGGATTAAATGAGAGTGGTCAGCCAATTGATCCCAACAGTTCCATGTTTGTAAGTTATATTGGGGCAGTTGTTCGTCAGAATATCCCCATCACAATTGACGATTGGAGAGATAAGGCGTTGAAGGATGCAAAAGATGTACTGTGGACTGATATACAAGTAACCTTTTTACTCCACTTTTTTGTTACTTATAATTTTTTCTGTTGAAGTACTTTACTCAAACTATATCTTTATTTGGTTTGCAGACTGCTTTTGATGTTGATGAGGTGAGAAAGACTTACGTGCTGAGAGTTGCCGGGAAAATACACCGGGATTTTAGATCTCACCTCTCAAACTGCTATCTAAGAGACCGTGATGGAAATATGAATGCGGAAGCTCCAAAAATATATAAACATTATATATCAAATGAGGAATTGAGCGCATTTGTAGCAAAACGTTCAGACCTTGCGTTTGTTGTAAGTGATTAATTTATTAGCATTTGTGTTTTATTATTCATATTTATAGCGTATTTTAAATTTTTACACGATTGTTATTTTTTTTATATAGAGTATAATTACGGCAAATCGCGAGAGGGCAAAAAATCACGTATGGGATATGCACGTCTAAAGCAAAAACATGTAAGTAATTAAACATCACTTTTATATAATGTGGTACGTTATAAACTATAGTTTCTAACTAATATTTTGTTTATGATCTTAACGAATAGCTACAAGACCCCCAATCTGATCAACCGTTGGGTCGTCATATCTTGTGGAAGGAAGCTCGTGTAAATAAAGATGGAGTTGTTGATAACGAAAATGTTCAAAAAGTAATAGAACTTTGTGTAAGTATATTTATCACTTTAATATTTTTTTAATATTGTATTTTAAAAATGATATTGAACTTATCTTTTTAATCCTACGTGTATTTTAGGAGAATCTCGAACAATGTTCGGAAAATCAAGAGGACAACAAAGCTAGTTGCAGGAACATACTCAATAAAGTGTTTAATGTTCCTGAATAATCCGACCGTATGAGGGGGAAAGGATTTGGTGTAACTCCTAAAAGCTATTTTTCACAAGAGAAGCGCCAAAATCCATCTAATGAGGAAGTATTAGAGAAGCTAAAAGTCTTAACAGAGCAAGTGGCACTCTTGGTGAAGACGAATAAAGACAAGCAACTTCCGGATCAGCTCCAACGTGAAATACAAATGGAGAGTGAAAACGCGAGTTGCAACATTGGTCTCAAAAGTCTTCCTGAGGTAATTAATTACTTAATAAAATAAGAAATTCATTCAACCTAATTGTTTGACATGCTTATGTATTAACCATTGATTTAGGGTGTCACTCCTTGCGCGTTGTACTTACCCTCCCCTACTCATCGCAAGGTCAGAAAAGAAACATTGTACAATACTTTGGGAGAAGTATTGCACAACACACCGATCCCTGTGGGCCATGTCAAAGTATCACCAGTTATTGCTTTGGAACCAAATGCACTGTTGCCTATACCGGACAACGATGCAGATATGAAGTATTTGAGCGAAGCAATTGGTAGTTACGTGGCATGACCCAAACATCTTGTTGCCCTTGATAAAGTATGTTTAATTAATTGAAATGTATGTTTAATTGATATGTATATTTAATTGCAAGATATATGATTATGATTGATTATATTTAATTGCTGATTTTTTTTTGCTGTTAACTTTGACTTTCACATTTATTTAGATTCAGACAAAGTCTAAAGGGAATGATAAGAAGATTCCCAGAAATGAGTCAGTCACATCGCCGAAAAAGGTTTGTCACATTTATTCTATAAGGTTTGTCATTTTTTCAGATTCAATAAACTAACAAACTGATTAACCTCATTTTTTCAGATTCAATCCAATAAACCACCCGCACAGCAAACCCACTGCCAGAATAAACCAGTTGCCGCACCACAATTGGATTTTTGTGGTAAAATTAAAGCCGACAAACTTCAAAAATTGGAGGGTAATAAAGCTGGCAAACTTCAAAAGCTGGTCAAAAGCTGTAAGGTAATAAAGCTGCCAAAGTTGCTACTCAAAAACTGGATCGGGGAAAATCAGTTGCTGCTCCTGCTCCTAAAATAAGCCAACCATGCCTTGCTCGATATGGGTCGTGTCTTGACATATAGGCAAAAATGAATATGGGCAGCAACAACGATTCACACATCATAAACATGGATAAAGCTATATTCAGAGATAACTATGAAGAACTACTTGAAAAAGAGAACATATACGAACTTCTCAACTATAAGGAGCTGAGTGCTACTGTTATCAGCTTATACATTAGGTAAAAATTACTTTTAATTGCATTGATTGGTAATTAATTTAATTTATTGGTAATTAATCTAATTTGAAATTTTCATTGAAGGTTTTTGCATGAGAAGTTGGTGTGCACGTGCAGATTGTCAAATAGATTTTCATTCTTGTCTCCGCATAAGCTTTCGATGTTTAAACTCGATCCAGTGAATGTAAAGAAATACGTTGTAGATATCCTATTAGGAAATAAAGAGAATGATAAGTTGTTCCTTGCACCATATAATTCAGGGTACGTAATTATATATTCTTTATTTATATCTTTTTTAATTTATGAGATCTTAATTTATTAGTTGTGTAAACAAAATTGCCAACCAAATTTTTGTTGTTGTAGGGCACATTGTGTGCTATTTGCAATCAATGCGACCTCTGAAGTTATATACTATCTAGATCCCTTGCATGACCATTAAAACAATCACTCCGATATAAAGACTATGTTCGACATGTAAGTAATATTCATTTATTTCTTACATATATATATATATATATATATATATATATATATATATATAATGTGTTAATGCTATAATAATCACATTTATTTATTCAATAGTGTTTTACAAGTTTTACGAGCTCAAAGAGGTGCTACAGTGTCAAAGCAAAAGTCAAATAACATTACATGGATTCCAATAAAGGTTTGAAATATATGCCTTTAAAATTTCATTTACAAACAATGCACAAATATTTATTGACTTATATGTTTTATTTTATAGTGCCCTCGTCAAACTAACAACATTGACTGCGGGTACTATATATTGCGATTCATGAAGGAGATTGTTGATATGAATCAAACTATAATCTTAGAAACGGTACGGTATTTTCATTATTAGATTTTCATATATAAACTATGTATATATTTGATTCTAACTTATTTATCTTCAATTTTTATATTGCACAGTACTTTGACAATTCCAGTCCAACATACTTTGAAAGAGATCTAATTGAAATAAAGGATGACTGGTGTCAGTATGTGATTGAAATGAAGATTATTTGATTTGATGGGAAATGGCATGCTGCAAGGGATAATTATATGAATATATGGTAGTTCTGTGCTGTTGTGAATATGTAGTTTTGTGATGTTGTGAATATGTGATTATATGAATAGTTCTGCGATGTTGTCAATATATGTGAATATGTGAATATGTATATGAATATCTATTAATTCTGTAGTTTGTTGCTAACTGATTATGTAAAGTTATAAAGTTATATAGTTCATATTTGTTGTGTACTGATTGTGTACTTATTTGTGAAATGATTGTGAACTGATTGTGAAAGTAGTCTAGATGAAAATGATTTTTGAAAAAAAAATCAAAAGACAGCACTTTCTAAAACCTCAAACAAGCGCTTTCTAAAAATTCCATTTACAGTAATAAAACTAGAATAAAGCACCTATTATAGCGCTTTTTTGAAAAAGCGCTGTAAAATGTGCATAATAAGGCACCTATTACAACGCTTTTTTGAAAAAGCGCTGTAATAGGTGCATAATAATGCATCTATTGAATGCACCTATTATAACGCTTTTTCAAAAAAACACTGTAATAGGTGCATAATATTGCATCTATTTGATGCACCTATTACAGCGCTTTTTCAAAAAAACGTTGTAATAGGTGCATAATAATGCATCTATTGAATGCAACTTTTACAACGCTTTTTCTAAAAACCGCTGTGATAGGTGCATAATAATGCATCTATTGAATGCACATTTTACAACGCTTTTTCCAAAAGCGCTGTAAAATGTGCATTAGAACAACTAGCGTGTTTGTAGCAGAGATTTACAGCGCTTTTTCAAAAAAGCGCTGTAAAACGAGTATAACAAGCGCGCAATATATCCACATATTTTATAGCGCTTTTTTATTTTAATTCAGCGTTATTGTATCTTTTTACAGCGCTAGATGCTACGACGTTTTTTTTTTTTTGAAAAAGTGTTATAAATGACTTAAAAAAGCGCTATAAAATAGATTTTTTTGCGTAGTACGTGTTGTATTTTCCATAGTATATCTCCTATCGCATCATTCACATAAGAATTTATAACATTTTGTAACATGACCACTTTTACATTTAATTCAACAACAACAACTAACAAAAATAACCAAATGTATTAGTAACAAACACAATAATTAAACACGTAGAAAATCAGTAACAAACAGTTGAAGATATGCCCTTACCATTGCAAAATTCAGTCGTCATATTTTGTTCCAAGTGGTCTACACGTACACAATTCAATCACCACTATCTTAGTACTAAATTTTCTCTAAACAACTCAAGCAACAAATAAATCTTTTATTACTTCCTTAATATTTGAAAAACTCATTCTAATCATGTTAAGACTTTTACTTAATTTTTTTTTGACAAAACAAATGTGCTAAAAAAATATTTTCAAGATTAAATTATTTTTCTAAAATTGTTTTATATTCAATTTAACTAAAATTTGGTATGAATGAGTGTTTTAATATAGCAAGACAATAGTCAATAATCAATATTTGCATTGACAATATAATGTTTACAAGTACATGTATCTTAAGGTGCATTAACACAATTTAATAAGTTTTTACTATACACATGTATTACAAAATTCACATTTAGATTGAAACCTTGTTTTTTTTTTGGAAGGATTAGTTTGGATAATTTGGAAAGTTTAATTAATTGTATTGCAAACACTAGACGCTAACTAGCCAATGTCATATTATCAAAAAAACCTAGACAATGTGAACATTAATCTTGAGGTTGTCGCAATCTTGAGGTCGTCAATAAAACAAACACAGGCTAAAAATATCACTATGTAAGTTTTTACCTCCTAACTGTCAAACAAACCTAAGATAAATCCGATAAAACTTTTCCATAAATAATTGCATATAAGGTATATTCTTTATATTATTTGGAAGCTGGTATTTTTGAATTTCGAAAAAGTTTGAAAAAATAATTTATGTGAAAATATTAATTAAATAAATAATTTATTAATTTTTCATTTACTAAAAAATAATGATACACCACAAAGTCAAAGTCAAAGTCAAGGCCAAAGCCAAAGCCCTTGGGGTACCCTTGGGCCCCAAGGTACATACCTCCACCTTATATACTCTACTGGTGTGTGATATTCTCCTATGTAGGACTTCTTCATTTTTTTAATTCACAACAACACTAACTCATTAATGTCATCGTTATTTCCAACAATCTTCCATTATTAACAGAAGCTTATCATGTGGGTTATTATCATTCTCCTATGATCCATCGTTTACTTCAACATCTTTCTCCAAAAAATGGAATTCTTTCCTTATTCACCCATCAATCTAATTTTAGAGTCTTCCAAAGTATTTGGTTTATATAATATGGATTACAACGTACCATTGCTTCTCGGAGAAATTGGTTCTTACATCTCATATTGAGTTTCCATATGTGGTTGAGGTGAATTTGTAGTATACTCATAATTAGACATTGTATTGGAAAAAAGTGGATATTCAAAATTTTGAATTTCTAAACTTGGTGGTAATGGAGGAAGTTCTGGATATAAATATTGAAAATTGAATCAAATTGTAGAATGAAATTGTATCAAATTTGTAAATTTAAGGATATAAATATTGATAAACTATTAATATAAGAGAAACAAAAGTCATAGTTGCCAAAAAAAAAAAGAAATAACTGCCCTATAATATAAAAAGAAAATATAACTACCCTATAAAAAAATTAACTACCAAAAAACCAACATTTTAAAAGAATTTTTTTTTGACAAAAAATATTAGGTTTTCTTTT
>JBBPBP010000003.1:24918869-24933736 GCA_037974735.1 Cicer chorassanicum
GTTAGGAGTTCAAAACTTACTATTCTTTTTTTAAAAAAAAAAACTACAAAGGTCATATTTGTAAAAAACAAAAAAATAGGTTATATCAAATATTTGTCATTGATAAATATTAAAAAAAATATGGGATAAATATTTATAAATAATACATAAAAAATATGAGACAAATATTTGTAAGTGATATATATAAAAAAAATCACATGACAAATACTTTCTATTGATACATAAAAAAATACGAGACACATATTTGAAACTGATAAATATTAAAAAACAATGGGACAAATATTTCCGTTATCACATACAAAAACACAAAACAAATATTTGTTATTAATAAATTAAAAAAATGTAGGATAAATATTTTTCATTGATACATAAAATAAGATTTATTTTTTGTTTAAAATTTAAACGACACACTATAGAATTCCAAAGACGCGCCATTTGTGCCGAAGCACGGGTTTCTTGCTAGTTTTATAATGATAGTTATAATTGTGTAACGAGATTACAAAATCAATGTTCATATTAACTCTACATTAACTCTACGTGTAAAACTGTTTTATGGCAACAATGCACATTCTTTTTCTCAATTTAAGATAAAGTTAAATAAATTTTTAGTCTCTATAAATAAAATTATTGTATTTTACTTTTCATCTTTATAAAATTAAAAACAATTATATTTGTATGGACTAATAAATGCAAATTCGTTTATAAAGACTAAAAATAAAATACAATAATTTTATAATGACTAAAAACTTATTTAACCTTTTAAAATATAACTGAAATTATTTGCTTATAGAGGACAATGACATTGCATAATAACGTACTCACCTGTTAATCAATGTTGGGCTAATATTATTGCTTATAGAAGTATTGTCCACATTATTGTGTACCATATTTGGAACATTATGGAATGAGTCTGGAAGTTTAGAGTTGTTTTCATCTTCATGTTTTATGCTTCGATGGCAGAATGGAGGTAAGCCTTCTTTTTCGCGTTTAATTTCTTTTTCTTATATTCTAGAAATTCTTAATTTGATTAACTGTTCTTCCAGGCAACTGACAATGAAAAACAAATACAAAACTAATCGTTGAAATACATTTGATAAAAATAATAATACAAATACATGTAAATTCAAATTGAAATAAACTTCTTCACATCAAGTTTATTAAAAGTTCTCTCTCATTCGATTGGTGTACATAGTTATATATTTGAAGATTAATATTAATAGGACACAAAATTTAACACATGTCAATATGATACAATACTTTGATTAATATTAATAGGACACAATATTAAATACTTTGATTCATAGGACACAATATTGACAACAATTATGGAATATCAAAGTATAAATATTGTCTCCTATAAAAGTATTGTATTTATATATATTTTTCTTTTATAGAATATCAAAATATTGTATTTATATCACAATTATGGCCTCATCATTCATATTTGACAACAAATTAGTTCATCTCTCAAATGATTAAAAGAAAGACAGTTACCTCGATAGTGTCGACAACATATTCAGACAAAATAGAAATAAACAGTCATGTTAACTAGTCAAACAAACCCACTCCAAAATCCTATAACAGCTTCTTCCGAAGCATTCTCACTCTCTTCATCATCTTCCTACAATGAATCAATGAAGATAATTATTACTAATCAAATATATCCACAAATATGTAGCTCAGTGGTATCAGTTGAGACGCTTAAAAATTATTAAGAAAGATGTTCAAGGTTCAATTTTTGCTGCTAACAAATTAACCATTTCAAAATTAAAGAAATCTTACATCTTGAGCTTCAAATAATTGCCTATGAGTCCATAGTTGGAAGATAAGGTATGCAAAATATGCAATCACCATCACAATGCTAGCAGCTCTAGAAAACTGCAGAGATGAGTCTACATCGACGGCCGCTGAGGCACCGCCATGTCTGCTGCAATTGTGGCCGTAATATAAAGGTTTTAGAGATCTCTGATATCGCATTGCAACCTCATTTGCAGTTGCACTATGTTGGTTATGCCTATGTTTGGTTCTAAATCACGTATGTGTAAGTCAAACGTGATTTGACCACAAATATATTATGTTTTGTGCTTTCAGCTTCGAAATTGATTTTCGCCATAAAATTAAATCTATCTAATCACAAAATCAATTCTAAAACTGATTATGTGTATATTCGGTATCATGTTGAGTCAATATGATTTTATAGAAGTTAAAAAATGTACTCTGGTAAAATCACGATAACTCACCGTAATTCTAACAAATTAACTGTGATACCAAACACGAACTAAAAGTGACAGACACATATATATATTTGCACAAGCAATTAATGTCCAAACTATTCAAACATGAATCGATAAATATCATTTGTGGTGAATGTATCTAAACATAAATCACGTAATACTTTATATTTATCCACAATTTTTCATATATCAAAGATCGCGACATAACTATAACAAAAACATCAATTTAGAACTGCAATTAATAGATAAGGTTTTAAAGGGAATGCAGTGAATTACTCTATCAAATTTTTGCTCTGATCTAAGGTTTGCAATGCCACCACATAATAGAGAGGTTCCAAGAACAAGAAGAAGGTTGGAGAGGATGGAACCAAGGAGAGAATACTTGATAACATCAATTTTGACACAATATTCATTATTATGGAATACAATACTTGGATTCATAGGACACTTTGAACTAATTTGATTAATATTAATAGGACGCAATATTTATACTTTGATATAAATACAATACTTTGATTAATATTAAAAGGACACAATATTAATATTCGTCAACACAAAATTTAACACAAAATAAAATATAAATACAATACTTTGATATTTTATAAAAAAAAAAACAAAATATTTATTGTAGGTCAAATTCTGTGTTCAATAACATTAGACATATTTGAATCTATATACTATTATATTATTTAATTATATTATAAACATACACAATAATTTATGTAAATATATAAACCATAATACATTATGTATTACTTCATTTTATTTTCTTGTCAAAAACATCAATATAGTTTGAATATATATATATAGAGAGGCTGTTAATGAAGTAGCAATGTCAAGTTACAAGGAAGGGGGTTTGAATTGTAATCTTGCCTATTTAAAAATTTCCTGTTAAAAACTTAAGAAAACAACTCAAGAATGATCTTGGTTATAAAAACAGAAACGGAGAACGTTCTTGATTTTAAAACAGAAAACGCAGAACGTTCTTGATTAGTTAAAATCACAGTTTTAGTTTCTCTATTTAATTTTGATAATAACAATAACTGAATGTAAATAGAGATAAGGAAGAGATACCACACAAAGATATATCCTGGTTCACCCAACGTGGGCTACGTCCAGTCCTCACAACTGTGAGATTTTCACTAAGTGTTCAAAGAGAAATGGAGAACAATCACAGTTAAAGATCAACCTTGATCTGTAACTACACTTCCTTTCCACTCAGAAAGGATTAATCAAGTCACCTAACTAATTTGTTAGGATTTTAAAGTTAACTCTTTTAATCACACTCAAACTATAAACAAGCCTTATAGTTATGAGTTTATACAATAATGATTTGAAAGGTTTGTTTGAATCTAATTATGCTCAACTCTTGTTTGAGAAAATATTCGGAACAAAGAAAGAACTCAGTAGAATAAAATTGGAAGTATGTATTTGGTTCAGCCTGATTTCTTTTGTGAATGAGATAGCTTCAAGAATGCAAGTGAATATGATTTAATGAGAATACTTGGCACTTGAAGATCTGAATGATGCTTGCGAATTTGCCTTCCTTTTATAGATGTTTTGAGCAATTAATTCTGGTCAGAAAGAGCTGTTGGTAGTGCTCTGTTTTCCTTCTGACAAAAGCAAGGAATCTGTTGACAAAAGAGCACCATTCATGTGACAGTTTTGGGTTTTCTGTTTTGGGCCGTTTTGCTTGATTTCAAACAGACTCGTTGCGTGCTATAATGACCCATTAAGCTTTGATAATACTTGATAATAATTGGGCTTCGATCTGGATGTTTAATTCGATCCAAAACTGTTTGGAAAGGAGTGAATATTTTTCTGCAGAAATGAGAAGTCTTCTTTTGTAGAAACAGAGATTGTTCTTCTAAAAAACGGAGAACGTTTGATTATAGGTGGAGAAAGATAATCAATCTAGTCTGATAGACTTCTGAATAATCTGAGGACTTATACTCAATCTTGAACTTCAGTTTTGTTCAACTTTCTTGACAGTTCCAGACTGGAGAAAGTTGCAGTCCATTTTTTGATATGCTTAGATTCATGACGATTTTTCTTAATGATCTGAGAACCGTTTTGAGTAAAAATGATTCCTATCTGTTCCTTGCCATGTACTGATGAAATTGGTATAAAGATTTAAGGCATAATCAATGTAGAAGTGTTGGAGAAAGATTGGTGAAGTGGCTGTAACAATCTTTCTTGATTCTGCTGATCTTTCTCTGTTTTGTACAGTTATGATCATGACTTATTTCTTTGCTTTGCTTGGTTCCTAACTTTAATAAAAACACTCAAGAGCACAGATTAAATTAACATAACATTTAGAATCATAATTAATATTCTTAATTAATCTTTGTTTATTTTCATTAAAACTTAATTTGAGAGTTTGTCTTAACAATCTCCCCCTTTTTGATGATGACAAACATGTTAATTTATATTTGAATTCTGATTCTAATTTTAATTTTGAAGAGGGTAAAAACTCCCCCTCAATTGATGCAATAGATGTTTTTAGTGATATACCTAATGCAAATAGTTTAATTTTAGCAATAAAGGATATTTCATTAATAATGCGATTTGCTGAATTACAAAAAGTGAGATCCTGAATTTCAACATATCATAAACAAAATAAAAACTAAACTTAATTCTCCCCCTTTGTCATACAAAAAGGAAGAAGAAAAAGATCCCTACTTTGCTAAAGAAGGAGAAGATCCTTCTGATGATTGAGACTTGGACAGTACAGGGAAAGGTTCGGGAATAGGAGCAGTGTGAAAAGGAGGAGGAGGAGGCACATCGAGCTTGGGTGCAAGTGTATCCGTGAGCCAGGATTGCAGCTGAGTCTCTTGAGCCAAGAGAAGTTGCAGAGTTACCATTATTTCAAAGTTGGTGGGTTCCTTTGGAGGATTCATGATTGGTGGAGGAATGGGAGTAGTGCTGGTTGATGGAGCAGAGACAGTTGGGAGAGAGGCAGATAGTGGATGAGGATTGGATTGATTGGATGAAGTAGCGTTGTTGGAAGGTTCGGAAGAAGCCAAAAATTGACTAATGCCGAAAATAGATGACGTGGTGGTTTGAGGAGAAATGTACGCGGGTGACATGGCAGAGACATTTTGGTGAGAAAGCAATGTTGTCATGGGGTCAAGGGGAGAACGAAGAAGCTGAGATACAGAGATGAAATCTGTGGACGAAATGGTGGATTGTTGGGGAAAAACAGAGAATGTTGGATTGTTAGGAGGAGGGGTAAGAGAACGTTCTCTGTTTTGAGGGGAACTTTCTTGAGCAGGATTAGAACATTCTGGGTTTTGTGGTGATCGTTATGGGTTCTGTGGAGAAAGTTCTGGATTTTCTTATGAACGTTCTGGGATATGAGGAGAACGTTCTGGAGTATTATCAATAGCCCGAGCTGGTGAAGGAGAAGGTGATGTAGGGACTGTAACAGGAGCTTTCTGTCTGGTAGAACGTTTTCTTTTTAGTGTGGAAGGAAATGAATGAATGAGTGGCGCTGATTGTCTGGTTCTGGGTCGGTTAGTTGGTGGATATCGTGGTTGTGAGTCAGGTGGGGGAGAAGGTTGTCTGGTGACGGGGATTTTCATATGGGACATGTTTTTGGTGGAAAATTTGGAGATTTTGATAAGAGATTTTTCATTTGCCAGAGGGATATGAAAATGATTAAAGACTTTTGTAAGAATCATACCATAAGGAACAATATTCTTCTTGTAGTCTTTGTTGGCAGCAGCGATCATGTGATGAAGTATCAGATGAGGAAGGTTGAGACGCTTGCAGTTGAGCAGGTGATAGATGATTAGTGCGTCATTTTCAGATACATACTCATGGCTTCCATAGTGAGGAAGAAGAGTATGTTGACTCATGTTGTTGAAAATTTTAGGGAGAGGGCGAAGGAATGTTGACAGGTACCTAGTGGAATTCTCTTGAAATAGTTCGGAGAGAACTGCAGTCTCTTTAAGATTGAGAGCTGCATACCAGGATTTTCCAAAAACAGCAGGACCTTCAGTAGGAAGATCCATGATTGAGGCCAAAATGTCAGGAGTCAATCTGATCTCAATGCCCTTGATAGTGGAAATGAACATAGATTTTTCAGGGAATGTTTTGGCCTGACAATAGAAGGCGCGAACAACATCTGGATAGTGTGGTTCAGAAATATGCAAAAAGGCAGTCCAGCCTAGGGCATCAGTAAAATGTTTGACAGTGTTGCCATCGACTATGAGTTTGTCGAAGATGAAAACTCTGCCAACACCAATGGGCCTTTGAGCCCATTTGTCTTTAAAAAGTTTGGTGGTAGTGGGAGGAATCAGAGGAGTGGTATTTGGCTTGGTCTTTTTGGAGGATGGAGATGGTGGCATAGGAGAGTTAGGGTCAGAGGAAGGTTCAGAGGAAGGAGAGGAAAGAGATTGAGGTGAAAGTGGTCGTTTGGTGGTTTTTGAAGGATCGTAAGACGGAGAACGTTCTTCGGGAGGTGAACGTTCTTGAGTTGGAGAGGGAGATTGTTGGTGTTCATGAGAACATTCTTGAATGGGAGAACGTGCTTGAGTAGGGAAGGATGTGTTTTGAGCATGGGAAGCAGAAGTAGCGTGAGAACGTTCTGAGTTAGGAGAACGTTCTTGAGGAGGAGAAGAAAAATGGTGAGGGATAGGATAACGTTCTTGAACTGGAGAACGTTCGGGAGTAGGGGTAAGATTTTTGTGAACAGTTGTAGCGGAAGCAGTAGGAGAACGTTCTTGCATTTGGGTGGGAGAAGGTGTTGGGGTTGGGGAACGTTCTTGAGATGAGGAAGGAGAAAGACGAAATTTGTTCTTAGGTACAATTGTTTTGAATCTCTGGCGAATGGGTAAGTTTGTTCTTGCCAGAAATTTTGAGGTTGAAATGGTGGTTTTTGTTTTTAGGGCACGGGTTTTAGGTTGAGTAGATGTGGGAGAGGAGAAAAAATCAGTCATTGGTCTTTGTTTCTGGTTTGAAGGAGTAGATTGAGAGGCTTAAGAAAATGATGATTTAGATGGGGTTGGTATTGAGGTTTTTGATGTAGGAGTCTGAGATGAAAAAGAGGTTTTTGTTGAAGTGATAGGTTTTGTTGAAGGAGCAGGAGTATCAGATGATTCATCTGATTCAGTGTCTGAGATGATGAAGTAGGCAGGTTTAGTGATTGGTGTCCTTGAGGTCCCAATTCCTGCCAGAATTCTCATTGAGCGCCTTTTAGGTGCTGGAGGGAGGATTGACAAATTTTTGTGGTGGTGGTGCGGGTTTGGAAAAAGATGTTCTTAAATGAGGAGGAACTTGAGTAAAATTTGGGGTTTGACAGGAATGAAGAGGAGGAAGAACAGAGGATACAGGTTCAGGAATGGAGGTGTTAGGGTTGGACTTAGGGGACAAAGAAAGATAATCAGAAAAAGAGGAGTCTGATGAGTGTTTTGGAGGAGTTGGCCTGGGTGGAGGTGAAGGTGAACGATTGTAGACTGGTGAGAAGGATGATGATGGTGATGGAGTTTCAGTGCTTGCATTTTTGCGGGCAGATTGCTTGGTTCGAGCCATTTTTGATGCTGAGAGAGATTGAAAATGACTTTGGAGGAAACTGATAGTTTGAGAGAATGGAAACTGTTTCAAAAGAGATGAACAGTTGTGATAACTGCAACTTGCGTTTGCAGTTTTTCAAGAGAGAGAGAGTAATGATGAGTAACCTAGGGAAGTGACAAGTGTTGGGGAAAGGGACGGTTTTGACGGCTGAGCAGTGTCTTTTGAAAGGCTTGATGCACGCGCATTTAATGCTTGGACATGCCTTGCCTGCGCATGAGGAAGATGATGTCTGGGAAGAGGATTTGAAAAACGGAGAAAGATGTTTAAAAAACGGAGATTGATAAACGTTCTGCGTTTTCTGCAGAAGCAGTTTTAACTAGATTTTTCAGGATTTTTCAAAATTTTCAGTTTTTCTTTGATTGAATTTAAACTTTCCTCGACTAAGGGCTTCGTAAAAATATCAGCAACCTGATTTTGAGTATCAACAAAAATTAATTCAATGTCCTTTTTATTAACATGATCGCGAATAAAGTGATGTTTTATTTCAATATGTTTTGAACGAGAATTCTGAATTGGATTTTTTGACAGATTGATTGCACTAGTATTATCACAGTAAATTGGAATACTAGAGTAACTTACAGAAAAGTCTTTAAGTTGATTTTTAATCCAGAGGACTTGTGAGCAACAACTTGCAGCTGATACGTATTCAGCTTCAGTGGTTGATAAGGCTATAGTATTTTGTTTCCTGCAAGACCAACTTATCAAAGCATCACCCAGAAATTGACATGCTCCACTGGTGCTTTTTCTTTCAGTTTTATCTCCAGCATAATCAGCGTCACAATATGCTACAAGATCAAAATGAGAACCTTTTCTATACCAAAGGCCAAGATCAGTAGTTCCAACAAGATATCTAAAGATTCGTTTTACAGCAGTTAAATGAGATTCTTTTGGCGCGGATTGAAATCTAGCGCATAATCCTACTGCAAATACAATATCTGGCCTGCTAGCAGTTAAATATAGCAAGGAACCGATCATGCCTCTATATTCTTTTTCAGAAACAGATTTTCCATGTTCATCTTTGTCTAATGAAGAGGATGGATGCATAGGAGTAGACATAATTTTTGCTTCATTCATTTTGTACTTGGTTAACAAATCCTTAATGTATTTTTCTTGACAAATAAAAATACAATTTTCATGTTGTTTAATTTGTAATCCAAGAAAATATCTTAATTCTCCCATCACGCTCATTTCAAATTCACTTTGCATGAGTTTTGAGAAACCATCACACATTTTTTCATTAGTTGATCCAAAGATAATATCATCAACATACACTTGTACAATGAGTAAATCGTTTTTATCAATTTTCTTAAAAAGTGTAGTGTCAATTTTTCCTCTGGAAAATCCATTATTGATTAAGAAGGAACTTAACCTATCATACCAAGCTCTTGGTGCTTATTTTAAGCCGTACAAAGCTTTTGTGAGTTTGAAAACATGATTTGGCTTTGATTGATCTTCAAAACCAGGAGGTTGTTTCACATAAACTTGTTCATTTAAAAAGCCGTTTAAAAATGCACTTTTAACATCCATTTGAAATAATTTAACAAGTTTGTGAGATGCATATGCAAGAAGTATACGAATAGCTTCTAACCTTGCAACAGGAGCAAAAGTTTCATCATAGTCTATACCTTCTTGTTGGTTGTAACCTTGAGCAACCAATCTTGCTTTGTTTCTTACAACCTTACTTTCTTCATCCAATTTGTTTCTGAAAACCCAGCGTGTACCAATAATTGTTTGATCTTGAGGATTTGGTACCAAGGTCCAGACTTCATTCTTATCGAACTGTTGCAGTTCTTCCTTCATGGCTTCGATCCAAGATTGATCAACTATGGCTTCTTTAATTGATTTTGGTTCAACTTGAGAAATCATTGCCATGTTGTTTTCATCATTCTTGAATGATTTCCTAGTTCGGATTCCATCTGCTGTATCCCCAATGATTTGAGTTTGAGGATGATCTCCTATCGTTCTCCAGCTTTTAGGTGGAGAATGATACGGAGATTGTTTATCAATCTCCGTTTCCTGTATATCAATTCTCTGTTGTGTGTATGGCAATTCTTCATCCTCATTTGACTTTTCAAGTATTAAGTCATCAAATTCATCAAATAAAATATGCATGCTGATTTCAACAACTTTAGTTCTTAGATTAAAAACTCTATAACCTTTAGAGTCGGTTGAATAACCCAAAAAGATAGCTTTATCTGATTTCGAATCAAATTTTCCAAGAACATCTTTGTTGTTTAGAATATAACAGTAGCACCCAAAAATATGGAAGTATGAAATGTTTGGTTTTATGTTTTTCCAGATTTCATATGGAGTTTTGTTTATGATTTTTCTAATGGATACACGATTTAAAATATAGCATGATGTATTGACGGCTTCAGCCCAAAAATATTTTTCAACATTAGATTCTTCCAGGATTGTTCTTGCCATTTCTTGTAAGGTTCTATTTTTTCTTTCAACAACTCCATTTTGTTGAAGAGTTCTTGCACAAGACAAATTATGAGAAATGTCAAGTTCATCAAGAAAGTTTTTGAAAGGGGCATTTATGAATTCTCCTCCATGATCACTTCTTATAGAGATGATGCTGGATTCTTTTTCATTTTGTACTTTTTTACAAAAGATTTTAAAAGCTTCAAAGGCATCATCTTTTTGTTTTAAAAATAGTACCCAAGTGTATCGAGTAAAATTATCAACAATAACAAAACCATATTTCATTCCTCCTAAACTGGTTGTTTTGACAGGACCAAATAAGTCTATGTGAAGTAATTCAAGAATTCTGTTTGTGGAAATAAAATCTTTTGAATGAAAGCTGCTTTTAACTTGCTTTCCTTTTACACAAGCTTCACATATTCTGTCTTTTTCAAAATTTAGTTTTGGTAAACCTCTGACAAGTTCTAATTTTGAAATTTTGGAAATGGTTTTCATGCTGACATGCCCTGCCCTTTTATGCCAGATCCATTTATCTTTATCAATAGATATGAAGCAGGATTCATCAGTCAGTTCTTCAAGATATAATACATAAAGGTTTTTCTTTCTGGTTCCAGAAAACAGTTTTTCACCAGATGTTGTTTTTATGATTTCACATATGTTGGGTTTGAAAATAACTTCACAGCCATTGTCACAAAGTTGACTTATGCTTAAGAGATTATGTTTTAGAACTTCAACATATTGAACATCAGTTATTTGAGCAAAGTTTTTCTTACCAATTGTCCATTTACCTTTGATTCGAGCTTGATTGTCGTTTCCAAAAGTAATAGACCCTCCATCTTTCTTGACAAAGGACATGAAGCAATTTTTATCACCTGTCATGTGTCTTGAACAGCCACTGTCCAAGAACCATGGCTTTTTCTTGACACCTTGAGAACCAACCTGCAGTTTTGGTTTTATTAACTTTTGGTACCCATTCTGTCTTGGGTCCTTGTGGATTAGTTCTAAATTTTAATTTTCTGATATTATAACATGTAGATTCAGAATGTCCAATTTTAGAGCATGAAGAACATTTAATTATTTGTTTATGAAAAGATTTTTTAACTGGTTTTGACAGATTTTCAGAACTTTCTCCGTTTTCTGTTTTGTCTGGAGAACGTTCTTGGTTTTTTTGAAAAACTGTTTTTGTTTCAAATTGTTTTTTTCTCTGTTTGCTCTTGATTTTCTCATCTCTTTTCTTAAAATAACATGCAAATTCAAGGTGTCCAATTTTACTGCAATATGAACATTTGATCTTGCATTTATTTTCTCTTCTTTCTAGAATAAAAAAGTTTTCATACATATTGGTTTTCTGAGTTTGATTAAAACCAAGACCAGCTTTATCAAATATTCCAACTTGAGATCCCATGATTTTTTGAAATGTTCTAGTAGCTTTATTAAAGTTTAACAAATCATTTTTCAAAAGTTGAACTTCAGATTTAAGGAGAACGTTCTCCTTTTGAAGTGCAGAATGTTCTTGACTTTCTTGATTTTCAGTGTGAAAGTTTTTGGTTTGAGATTCTTTCAGATTTTGAACGATTTCCTTCATCTTATTATTCAGAACCTGAGTTTTTTCTTTTTCTTCCTTTTCTTTATAAAATTTTTCTTTTAAGGAACTACACTTTTGAATGAGTAAGTTTGAATCATTTAATAAGTTGTCAAATTCTTTTTCCATTTGTTCACATAAAATGCAGGATTCAGAATTTGTTACCTCATTTTCTTCAGTGTTTGCCATTAAGCATAAGTTAGCTTCTTCATCTTCTTCCTCATCAGATTCATCTGAGTTATCCCATGTGGCCATCATTGATTTCTTTTTGAAAGGAAATCTGTTTGGTGTTCTTTTGTTCAGAGGACACTCAGATTTGTAATGTCCCAGCTTATTACATCCAAAACATGTAATTTGACTTTTGTCTTGTTCTGTTTTAGGATTTTCTTTTCTATTTGGGAATCCCTTCTTCATTTGATCTCTTCTTCTCATTATTCTTTGAATTCTTTTAGTGAGAAAAGCTATTTCTTCATCAACATCTTCTTGAATTTTTTCTTCTGGTTCTTCCTCTGTTTGGTCAAGCATGCTTTCTTGAGATGCTTTTAAAGCTATTGCTTTTCCTTTCTTGACAGGTTTATCCTCTTGTAATAATACCTCATGTGCTTTTAAGGTTCCAATTAGTTCTTCTAGTGCCAGTACTTCAAGGTTCTTGGCTTGGCTTATGGCTGTTACCATTTGTCTCCATATGACTGGAAGACATCTCATGATCTTTCTTACTCTATCTTGTACTGAGTAAGCCTTTCCCAAGGATCGCATTTCATTCACTATAGTTGTGAACCTTGAATACATTTCATCAATGGTTTCTCCTTCATTCATTTCGAACAGCTCAAATTTTCATATGCCGATGTCTATTCTTGTTTCTTTGACATGGTTTGTTCCTTCATGATGAATTTGTAATGTATCCCAAATTTCTTTAGCAGTTGTGCATTCATCGACTCTTTCGATTTCTTCCGTGCTCAAAGCGCACGATAAGAATAATTGAGCTTTAGAGTTTAAGAGTACCTTAGTTTTGTCTTCAGATGTCCAGTCGACTTCTTCCTTTTTGGCAGAGTTTGAATCATTTTGATCAGCTCTTGGAATGAAATCTCCATCTGTAATGATGCGCCACATTCCCGTGTCTTGAGACTTTAGAAACAACTGCATCTTGTTTTTCCAAAAGTAGTAATCTGTTCCATCAAAATATGGTGGCCTGTTTGAGGATCCTCCTTCGACAATGTATTTTGCTTTTGACATTTTTCTTCTAGATCTTTTTCTCTAAGACTTGGTTAAAGTGTTCTTTCTAGAGACCTTGCTCTGATACCAATTGAAGTACCAATGTCAAGTTACAAGGAAGGGGGTTTGAATTGTAATCTTGCCTATTTAAAAATTTCCTGTTAAAAACTTAAGAAAACAACTCAAGAATGATCTTGGTTATAAAAACAGAAACGGAGAACGTTCTTGGTTTTAAAACAAAACGCAGAACGTTCTTGATTAGTTAAAATCACAGTTTTAGTTTCTCTATTTAATTTTGATAATAACAATAACTGAATGTAAATAGAGATAAGGAAGAGATACCACACAAAGATATATCCTGGTTCACCCAACGTGGGCTACTTCCATCCCTCACAACTGTGAGATTTTCACTAAGTGTTCAAAGAGAAATGGAGAACAATCACAGTTAAAGATCAACCTTGATCTGTAACTTCACTTCCTTTCCACCCAGAAAGGATTAATCAAGTCACCTAACTAATCTGTTAGGATTTTAAAGTTAACTCTTTTAATCACACTCAAACTATAAACAAGCCTTATAGTTATGAGTTTATACAATAATGATTTGAAAAGTTTGTTTGAATCTAATTATGCTCAACTCTTGTTTGAGAAAAGATTCGGAACAAAGAAAGAACTCAGTAGAGTAAAATTGGAAGTATGTATTTGGTTCAGCCTGATTTCTTTTGTGAATGAGATAGCTTCAAGAATGCAAGTGAATATGATTTAATGAGAATACTTGGCACTTGAAGATCTAAATGATGCTTGCGAATTTGCCTTCCTTTTATAGATGTTTTGAGCAATTAATTCTGGTCAGAAAGAGCTGTTGGTAGTGCTCTGTTTTCCTTCTGACAAAAGCAAGGAATCTGTTGACAAAAGAGCACCATTCATGTGACAGTTTTGGGCTTTCTGTTTTGGGCCGTTTTGCTTGATTTCAAACAGACTTGTTGCGTGCTATAATGACCCATTAAGCTTTGATAATACTTGATAATAATTGGGCTTCGATCTGGATGTTTAATTCGATCCAAAACTGTTTGGAAAGGAGTGAATATTTTTCTGCAGAAATGAGAAGTCTTCTTCTGCAGAAACAGAGATTGTTCTTCTCAAAAACGGAGAACGTTTGATTATAGGTGGAGAAAGATAATCAATCTGGTCTGATAGACTTCTGAATAATCTGAGGACTTATACTCAATCTTGAAGTTCAGTTTTGTTCAACTTTTTTGACAGTTCCAGACTGGAGAAAGTTGCAGTCCGTTTTTTGATATGCTTAGATTCATGACGATTTTTCTTAATGATCTGAGAACCGTTTTGAGTAAAAATGATTCCTATCTGTTCCTTGCCATGTACTAATGAAATTGGTATAAAGATTTAAGGCATAATCAATGTAGAAGTGTTGGAGATAGATTGGTGAAGTGGTTGTAACAATCTTTCTTGATTCTGCTGATCTTTCTCTGTTTTGTACAGTTTATGATCATGACTTATTTCTTTGCTTTGCTTGATTCCTATCTTTAATAAAAACACTCAAGAGCAGAGATTAAATTAACATAACATTTAGAATCATAATTAATATTCTTAATTAATCTTTGTTTATTTTCATCAAAACTTAATTTGAGAGTTTGTCTTAACAGTTAAATGCATTTTTTTTTTGGACAAATGAATCCAACCATCTATTTTGGAAAATTATATTAATGAGGGGTAAATATATAATTTATGTTTCTTTTAATAAAATTTATTATATCTTTTTGTCATGTAAAATCAATCTTATAAAATTATCCTTCAATTTTAATTATTTAAAATAGTAC
>JBBPBP010000003.1:24944078-24994214 GCA_037974735.1 Cicer chorassanicum
AATTTGAATTATGGGCATGCTATTTATTGATTAATTCTTGTTGTTCAACTCACAATCATGGTCACATTTCTTTGGTAGGTGGATTTTTATTGTTTGTATTTGAAATTTATGTGCTTCATCAAGTGTCTTGATTACATTTTTAGCTGTCTTTGTCTTTAATTTTTAGTTGTCTTTGTCTTTAATTTTTCTTCATTTTGAAACAAAATGCATTTAACTTGTTTGTTTTGTTTTAGATAAAAAAAAGGGCAAAGGAGTGTTTCTTGGACGTAAAAGAGATTTACATTGATATCTGCACTCGTAAAGATGGATCAATTGTCAATGAAAAGGCAGCAATATTGATTGTAAGTTTTAATAATAGTTAAACGGTACCAATATATAAAATGTGTATAAATTAAGTTTGACAAAGTACTGAATTTTATTTTCAATTACTGTCAATTTTATTTGTACTTGAGGCCGATAGTTGATTAGAAAAAACTTATTTGTATGATGATTGTATTGGTTTTTTACTGGACCTTTTACGAGATGTTGTATTTGTTGGCCTAGATGCAATGTTGCTGTTTTTTAAGTGGAGCTTATTGTAGTACTACATGTTTTGAATCTCAATTTGGTATTTTCAATCATTAATAATTTTTATTTTATTTTTTACGAAGAACTAAACAAACATAGTAATGAGGCTGAAACATCTCAATCAACCCAAAACACACAAGGTTCTATGTTTTGGAAGGATGATATATTTTATCAAGTACAAGGACCTGATAAAAAAACAGACGTGTCCGATGTATGGGCAAGATTCCTCATTCCCAAAAATCGAAGGTTTGTGTATTTGAAAATGAAGAGTTGCGCGGAAGAGTTAAGAATATGGAAAGCTTGTTAGCAAATGTGATGAGTTTAATTCAAAATCGATTTTCTAGAGAAGATGTGAATGATATAATACAAGCTGCAAGACATGTATATCATAAGTTACTAATCTTATCCAACTTGCTTCATAAGTTCCATACTCGTATTTTTCATAAGTAATATTTTCTATTTTTTGTGATAGGTTCCTCATGCTACTAGTGCTCAAAACCATTTGAATTCACTTAGTTCAAACAACAATGACGATAATGAAAATGGTAATTAGATAGTATTAATTAATTTTGATTAAAATCATTAATATTTTCTCTGTTTTATTAGTAATATTTTATGTTGAATTGTGTATTTATTCATTTGTTATTTTATTGATTGTAGGTGAAGATTAAAACCCAATTTGTTGTCGAAGATGGAATCTTGGCAATTTAGTGGACTCAATTTCTTAATGTTTTTTGAGATTGTTATGTATGACATAATATCTCTATTTTCAATGTTAGTAAGACAATATTTTCCACTACTAAGCAAAAATACTCTATAGTGCACTATGGTGAACATTGTTTAACTATTGTTTTATATGATTTGCTTGTAAGACTTTTATGTTAATTTTCAATATATACAATGAACACCTTTTATTTTATTTTAACTCTTAAATATATATATATATATATATATATATATATATATATATATATATTATTGTGTATTTACATTTAGTTAATATTATAAAATAAAATTCTAAATTATTATTGATAACAAAAAAATTAATATTTATAGCAAATTTGTTACTGTTAATACCTATACCAATAGAAATAAGTTGTCACTTAAATGTATAGCAACAAAATCAAAACCGTAGGTGCCAACGATGAAATGTCTAGGGGTGTACGTGGGTTGGGTTGGGCCGGTTTTGACAAAACCCGATGCCCGACCCGATCGATTATCTATGGGTTGGGTTAAGTTCTAAACCCGTATTTTTTTTTCATTTAACCCGAAGAACGGGTTGGGTTGGGTTGGGTTGACGGGTTATACATAAATAATAATCTATTTTTTATTTTACGGGAAAATATATTGAATGAAAATATATTTAATACTTAAATGTCTCAAAAACTATAAAATTCCAATCACATCATTCAATTCTTTAAAAAAATCATCAACCTCTCACACAAAAAAATAAATTCAACAATCTTCAAATACATAAATAAATTCAACAATAGTATATCAATAAAATATAAAAATTCATCAATTCTAAGCAATGTCAACTTTAAGTACAAGCACTTAACAAGTTCCTCAAAGTCTAGTAGGGAATAATTGAGAATCTGCAAAAACAAATATTAAATATAAAAGTGAAGAGAAAACAGCTAGCATTGCTACTTGGTCCACCACATTACTTTCATCATTACACATAACCCACCAACCATCTTAATTTACTAAGCTACAATAATTTTTTAATAGTAGTGCTTCATTTATTTATAGTTAGAGTGCTTACTATTTTCAAATAAAATACTAAAAAAATTTGTTTAATAGATTTAAATATAAAAAATTTAAACTAAATTCATCATAAGCTTTTGTATAAGCATCATTTTTGTTCATAAATATTATTTAACTCAAATGAATAGTATTTAACTAAAAAAAATTGTATTTAACAAATGTAAAAAATTTAAACTAAATTCATTATAAGTATAAACTTTCCGTTCATACATTTACGATGTAAAACTATAACAAAATATAACATTTAAATAAATAGTATTTAACTTAAAAATTAAATTGCTCTTTTGAAAGAGACAATTCAAAAATTAGATACAAATTTTATGAGTAGACATATGCGAGATTACAAGGGCAAAACAAATTAAACGCTAAATTGCGAGAAAAATTAAGTATTTAGACTAGACGCATAAACACCTTAGATTAGCATTCATATAAAAATCAGTTATTAATAATATCTGAAACCCTATTGGACTATTGGGCTGCCAAACAAAATTTTTTAAAAAATATAACTAGTTACCGGGTCAGATCTACGGGTCGACGGGTTCAAATTGTTAAACCCATTACCCGAACTTAATATAAGCGGGTTTCAATGGGTTGGGTTGAGTTGGACCCGAAAGTGACAGGGTACAGGTAAAAATCGGGTGGGGTTGGGTGATCAGATTGGTGTGTCGACCCGCACCCATGTACACCCCTAAAAATGTGTGTAGAAAAAATCAAATGTTTAAAGCAACAGATTTATCCCTATGGTATAGGTAATTTTGGTTATCCATATGATTTTTATACTTTTACCTACAGATTTTTACTGTCATTAAAGATAAATTTTCTTGTAGTAAATGATCATATAAATTAACTTTTAAAAATATTCAAAATCTAAGATAGCTATCAATTAAATTTAAAATAGCAAGACATCTAAGATTTGATTTCAAAAGATTTTAGTCTCAAAAGTGGTGATCGCAATCACTACTAGAAGACAAATTAGTTTTGAAGCTCAATTTTTTTATAAAATTTGTTTTTTTTAAATAATTATGTTGTATATCCTAAAAAAAGTAAAAAAGTTTAAACAACAACATATGTATGTTTGAAGCTCAATTTCGAGATAAGTATTTTTGAAAAATACTGGGGATGTCTATTTGACTTTTACTGTACAGATGTATCTATAGGTATACATTGTTTTTAAAAAATTCATTCATTTTAAAAGAATGTTATAAATCTCGCAATTCTTAGATACGTTACTATTTTTATACCAAAGGTGAATGAGTGATTTATATTAATTAAATTTTTAATTCTTATAAAATTTTGAAATTTGTTTTTTAATTTATGTAAAAAAATTTACATTTTTTAGTTTTACAAAATTATTCTACAAGTTGTTTTAGTTTTTGGTGGAACAAAATATCATTCATCTTTTAAATTTTTGAATAATATTTTAGAAATATGTTTAAAAGTTCACCCACATAAATTTAGAATTTTTTAAATTAGGATGAATTACATATAAATTTTTTAAATGTTGTATGTTCAGATAAAATTTCTTAAATTATAGACCAAAAAATGGAATTTTGAGCTCATTATTTATGGAGGAATTTTCTATAGTGGTGTAAACATGTATACAAAAAATCATTCAAAAAATATATGTTGATATTCCAATAGGTACTAAAAATGCATGCATAAAAATTTTGTAGAGAATAAAAAATGTGACTTTTTTTATAGGTATAAAAAAAAATCAAAATTTTATAGAGACTTAAAACTTATTTAACTCTAATAATTATCAGATAATACAATGGTAATAATTGTATATTAGTATAAGTGGTTTCTCTTACTATAACTTGGTTCTTTGCCTTTTACTTACTTGGGGCTGCCAATCGAGGGTAATTCGTGTAGATTGAATTTCAGGAATTTTGTTATCGATAGAATCAATCTAAGATTATCGTTGTGAAAAATTCTTAATTTGTCAACAAGTGATCGCCTTGTTCTCTTACAAGCTTCCTTATCTACATTGTCGGTTTACCTTCTTTCTTTCTTTCTTCAAAACTTCCTCAAGTACTATTTCTAGAATTGAATCTTTATTTAAATCTTTTCTTTGGAGAGAGAGTGAGGAAGCTTGCAAAATTCATTGGGTTAAGTGGGAAAGAGTTTGTTTTCCTAAGGAAAAGGGGGGTTTTATGGTGCGTAATCTAAGAGCTTTTAATTTAACGTTGTTGGGAAAGTGTTGTAGGAGGTTAAGGGTAGATAAGAGTGGATTGTAGTTTAAAGTGTTGCAGAAAAATATGGATTGGAAGATGGAGGGGTAGTTAGGAGGATGCACAATGCGTCTGCTTGGTGGCAAGAGGTTTGTAAAATCAAGAAAAATGAGGATGTTATGTTTGGTAATTGGTTCTCTACTAATTTATCAAAGGTGATTAATGATGGAAAATATTTGATTTTTTGGAGTGATTTGTTGGTTGATGGTTGTAACACCTCGATTTTTAACAGCGTGAATGCATTTGTTTTTTAAATAACTTAATAAATTAATACATCATAACACAAAACGACAAGAGTCATAAACAATTACACCATATATACAAACAAGCTAAGTTAGTTTTTGGGACAATACTCCAAAGTATACAGGTAGAAAATACATTGGGCTATGAGACCAACCAGATATCGCTCATACACCTGAGTATTCTTGGTAGACACATACACAGAAGTGCTGCTCCAAGAATGTTATTCCCCTATGGTCGCGTAAAAAAAATGGAACACGGACCCACCATACAAAAGTCAACTGTCAAGGTATGTCATAGATACAGTCATCCCAAAACAAAATAAGTACAACCACCAAAAGAAAGACATTTAGGCCCTATATAACAAAAAACTAATGTGATCGTTCACTAACATCTATAGTAACAAGGGTGACCACCACACACCATACAAGTTCCTTCTAACGCAGTATCTCTCCTCGAAGTAAGTTCCTCCTCCTCATTAGCCATAGAGGGGCTAGTCTGCTCAGAGGTCAGGTCCACCCACGAGATAGGTTGCTTCATCGGCGCTGGAATCTCAAAACAACTCACTACCTCAGAGACAACCAGTAGAGGATCATTCATCTGTAGTGGAAGCTCTGACTCGACCTGGGGTGGCACCAACCAAGGTATTGGCAATCCATCAACGAAACCTTGGTCTCCGACCATCCTAGATAGTCTTGCAATATCCTCTCCCGTCGGCATCGACCCCTTATCCTTCTCGTCAGTCCTCGGTCCGACCACTGCGTCCCTTACTTCTATGGTGGGAGTCACCACACCTACGGTGATCTCCGTCTCACCTCTAATTGAAGCATCCTCTGCATCTTCCCATGCTCCATTCGCCCCGAGTACAAATCTTGAGGGTACAGGATAGTCGATCCTCTAATGTGTGATCTCTACGTGAAATACTACACCAACTCTCCTACTTGTCATCACCACTCTCCCCGTATATGTAGTCCTGCTTGAGATGGGGTCGTACGCCCAAGCAGTCGGCGAGTGCCGATCAAGGAAGTTTAACGACGTTTTCGTTGTCAGGGTAACATTCGGTAGCATGAATTTGGGTATCAACTGAGAGCAAAGTCCAATTTCCAAAATAATGTAAAGGGTCACCAACCGAAATTAACAATTAACATTTAACAATTATGTCATGAAGACAAACAATTAACACTTAGCAGTTATGATATGATAACAAACAATAACAGAGAATGTATATACATATGTCATATCATAACAAACATGACTCGCGTGCCAAGCATCCTAATGCAATGCTTATATGCTAATGCACACGATTCTGGAAATTCCAAACCTTCTTCGAGGGTCGTAAATCATAAATGTACTGCCTCTCACAGACCAGTACTAATTACCGAGGTGCCACCTATCACAGATCAGCAAGATTTACCAGAGTGCAGTCTATCACATACCTACACGACTCAAAAATCCTTGTAAGGATAAGGTGGACCAATCAACTCATAGAAACCACCCCGTGGCCCATCGCGGTCACCACTAACACCGTGGCCCATCACAGTCACCACTAACTATGAAATGCATGAGCATACTCCGACTCTTTTCACAATAGTCATTATGTAAATGCAGCTATTAAAAGACTCCACTTTTAATACTCATTAAAAACAAATAATTTTTCATACTTTTCACAGAGCATACTCAAAACATATACTCATCAATAAAATTCATAATATGTAGCAAAACATATTATCAATCAAGAATGCATAATCACATCAATATTAACCATCACATATTCACTCATCAATCACACATATATGTTCCCTATGTGCAAACTAAAAATTTGGAAGGAGTCTTTGCCTCAATTATAGCTTTTTCAACAACTATCGCTACCACAATCAAACACAACAAAAATCTCGCTCGTGCCAACACCTTCAATCAAATAATGGTTGACTTAGTCAAATTAGCCCCTGAGACTTCAACTACCTTACAAACTCTTTCTCACTCTTAATCTCGTTAGAGTATATTTTACTAAAAGATTTTAAAATGAGTAAGGACTAATAGTACTATTATTCACAATACACACTTTCAATATATAAAAACATATTTATAGAAATTAACATCATTTAATTTTTTTAGAGAAATCACTAACAATCATTCGAAACGTCTTAAATTATTTTTCTCAAAATTTCTCACACAACCACAAATTTTCTCAGATTTGTCATAACTCATTTTTTTGTTTCAAATAACTACAAGTTTGATCTACTACATTTTTAAAGACTAAGTGTTCAATCAAAGTATTTTTCTCATAAGCACCACAAAAAAAAAAAATTCAATTAATGTTTTTTTTTTCTAGTTTCAAAGTTCTAACTCTTTAAAATAGTTTCATTCTTTTGAATATATATATATATATATACATACATTAACAAAGTTTGTATTTTAATTCATGAAACATGGAATCTTTAAAAAAAATTGAAATTCTAACCCAAGACTTTAACCTTTACTTAATAAACTTGAAACTATGCACACGTTTCACTAAAGATTGAAAGTATACGTATAAATACTTGAAACCACAATTCACTAATTTTCCTTGTTCACCACATGTATACATTCTTGATCATCAATCATAACAACTATTTTTGAAAAGGCATTAACCAAGAAAAATTATTTTTCTTTAATCACCACAACAACATTAATATTTCAGACTTCTCCCACAAATAACTCGGTGTCAACGGTCTCGATTTCTTTTCGAGACTCAAGGAGCTAACTACATAAACATATATATTTATAAAAATTTGTTCACCACCAAAATTCATCCAACCACATCATAAATTCCAAAATTAAATCTTTTTCACACACAAATCTTTTAAAACCAAGTCATACATTATTTATTTCAAACTAAATAAAACTAAATATTTTCTAATCGACACATACGCATCCTCGACAATTCAAATCTTTTTATCTTTCAAGTTATATCACTCAACCATTAGAGCATAAAAATTTGCGTTAATAAAGTACTCTAAACTTCTAATTTAAACTCAGTCCGAGAGTAATTAAAAGAGTAACATTTTTAACTCTAAACGTATTAATTTCATAATCTAACATTTTGCTCAATATCTTTAACTTAGTTATTCGAAATTTTTCACCTCTTTAACAACTCTAAATTTTCTTGTAAAGTTTCAACTTCAGCTTAAACTCATTTATTTGTCCAAAAATCATTTTTTATTTGTTAATGTTTTTGTTATTCAAATTACTAACACTTATAATTCCACATTTAAAACAAAGTAACAAGAAAAATGAATAAAAATAACAATTGAAAAAAGGGAGGAGTTTTTTTCTTTTCATTTCATGTAAAATATCAACAACACACAAGCATGAAGATGGATTAATAACACAAGAAGAAAATCACTTATTTATGAACAAGAAATTTGCAACAAAACACTCCAACAAAAAAAACTCTTATCATTTCTAAAACTTGAAACATATAATAACATTAGTAAATTAATTCCTCTAAATTTCTTTGATCCTTCCTTTTAAACTATCTTCTTGAGGATAAAAATTTTAAAAAAACTTCCTCAACAACCAAACCCAAGCATGTGGCCTAAGAGAGAAAAAAGAGGGAGAGAAAGAAACTTAGAATCCAAAGCCACCACAAGCACTACAACACCAAGATGAACAACTTTAATTCAAGGACTTGCTCCTAGTTCCTCTTAGATTTGTCTCAAGATGAAGATTTGTCTTCCAAGATTTCACTCACCAACACTTATACTTTTTTTTTTTTTGATTTTTTGTTTTGCTTCAAGAGAGAAAAAAATGATGGAATGAGTGAACTAAGAGGAAGGAGTTGGCTGATGGCTTCTAAAAAGGGACTCTTTTCCTTTTTTTTTTCTTAACTTACCAAAAAAAATTCTTAAATAAAATATTTAGATACTTTACTAAAATCATCATTACACATTTAATCACTCTTACACACATCACATCACTCATTTCTCAATCTACTTTAGTAAAAAAATATATAATCTCGTCGCAGCTCAATTGACAGATGAATTTATCAGCAACATGTGATATTTTAAAAAATTTGTTCGATAATAAATTATTCCTAATTTAATTAAATTACTCTTTGATAAATAATTTTAATCGGATCTCCATATATATATATATATATATATATATATATATATTAAACTTATTACTAACTCTTACAAAATATATTTTTGGTACTTAATTCATAAAATAAAATTTGGGCTAATAGCCTAAGCAATTCAACACAAAATACAATAAAGTTGCATATATTAGATTTTTAAAAATTCCGAGTCTTACATTACTAACCTATAAAATTAGTTTCGTCCTCGAAACTACGCACTGATAAACAAATCAGGGTGTTGTTCCCTCATCTTACTCTCCAGTTCCCAAGTTGCATCTCCAGTAGCTGGGTTCAAAATCACTTTGACCAACGAAACTTCCTTGTTCCTTAACCGCTTAATCTTCCTGCCCTCAATTCTTACAGGTAGTACTTTGAATGATAAGTTTTCCTTTAGTTGAATTGTGTCTGGTTCGATCACATGTGACGGATCCGAAATGTATTTCCTTAATTGCGACACGTGAAATACGTCGTGAATATTGGACAGTATCAGAGGTAACGCAATCCGATAAGCCACATGTCCAATTCGTGCAGTAATTTGGTATAGTCCAATAAATTTTGGGGTTAGTTTCCTTGATTATATCACTCTGCCAACTCCAGTTGTAGGTGTGACTCTCAGAAACATATGGTCACCCTGCTCGAATTCTAAAGGTCTACGACACTTGTCTGCATAACTCCTTTGACAATCTTGTGAGATTTCCATTTTCTCTTTTATCTTCTTGACCTTCTCTATATTCTTTTTCACCATCTCAGGTCCTACAATCATACTTTCACCGTCCTTATAATTGCACAAAGGCGTTTGACACTTGCGTCCATATAGAGCCTCATATGGTGCCATTCCAATACTTGCGTGGAAACTATTGTTGTAGGTAAACTCAATCAATGGCAGTACATCATCCCACTTCCTCTATCATCTAATATACATGCTCTTAATAAATCTTCCAAGGACTGATTCGTTCTCTTAGTCTTTCCATCCGTTTTGTGGATGGTATGCTGAACTCAATCTTAGTTTCGTTCCCAACTCTTCATGCAACACTCCCCAAAAGTGAGACGGGAATCTCACAATCTCAACAATGTAGATCTCTGTTAGCTTAACTACCTTATAGATAGTCTTTACTGGTAAAAAGTCTACAGATTTAGTTAATCGATCTACTATCACCCAAATAAAATCATTCTTTCTCTTTGTTTTCGGCAATCTAGTTATAAAGTCCATGGAAATATTGTCCCACTTCCATTCAGGTATATCTAAGGGTTGTAACATTCAGGCAGGTTGCTGATGTTCCACTTTCGTTATCTGACAAGTTAAACAAGTTGATACATACTCCTCTACATGCCTCTTCATTCATGGCCACCAATAATTCTGCCTCAAGTCCTAATACATCTTTGTTGCTCCGGGATGGATACTCAATTTGCTCTTATGAGCCTCTTCTAAAATTGTTTTCCTCATATCTGCAACTGCCGGTACACAATTCCTTCCATTACATCTCAAAATATTATACGGTCCAATCTTAAACTCACTCGTCTTTCCTTGCACTATTAGGTTCCTCTTCTCTTGGATCAATGTGTCATCTTGAAAATTTGCAATGTCTTCAAGTAGACCACTCAAAACTTTAATCATTTCGAATTTCAAAATTCCCGGTGCAAACTCTACGTCCAAATGTAGGTCTCTAAATGCTTCGCACAACTCTTGTTGTGTAGCCATTACTGTTGAAAACATTGACACACTCCTCCTACTCAACGCATCAACCACCACATTGGGCTTCCCATAGTGGTACTGCAATGTGAAATTAAAATCCTTGAGAGTCTCTATCCATCTACTCTAACACATGTTCAATTCCTTGTGATCAAACAAATATTTCAAACTCTTATGGTCACTGAACACTGTGAACGTGCATCCATATAAGTAGTGCTTCCATGTCTTTAATGCAAAAACTACCGCAACAAGCTCCAATCCATGAAGAGGATAGTTTCTTTCATGAGTCTTCAATTGTCTTGAGGCGTAGGCTACAACCTTCTTGTGTTGCATCAGAACACATCCCAAACCTTGGTAAGACACATCACAGTAAACTTCGTGACACTCCGAATTGAAAATTTTTCCTCACACTTCTCTGTCCATGCGAACGAGTGATCCTTTCTAGTGAGTTGTGTCAATGGAGATACAATCTTAGCAAAACCTTCAATAAACCTCTTGTAGTATCCTGCCAGTCCGATGAAATTTAGTATGTCTGTGATAGGTTTAGGACTGTCTCAATCTTTGCCGGATCCACAACGATTCCTTCCTTGGTTATCACATGTCCTAAGAAGTTCACTTCTTCTAGCCAAAACTTGCACTTCAAAAGATTGGCATACAGTTGCTTCTCACGTAAAACTTCAAGAACTTGACGCAAATGCTCTCCATGTTCTTCCTCATTCCTTGAATAAATCAATATATCATCGATGAACACTACAAAGAACTTATCTAAAAATGGGCTAAAGATTCTATTCATGTCATCCATAAAAAAATTTGGTGCATTGGTAACTCCAAATGGCATAACAAGATATTCATAATGTCCGTAACGGATTCTGAAAGCAGTTTTCTGAATATGCTATATGTCTATTAAGAGTAAAACTCAACCTTCCAACTTTATACTTATGGTCCAAGTACTTTCAACCTTTGGGATGTATCTATATTCAAGTACTTGCAATCATTCTAATAGTGTACTTTTATCATTGAACTCAAGACTTGATGTTACTCAAGTGTGAGTCGATTTTCCACCATTGATCATTTAATTAGATATGGGCTTGAGTCCCATCCCCAATGATGTCTTCAACACCATGTCCCTTGTCAGACCTTTCGTCAAAGGATCTGCAAGATTCTTTTCTGTTCTTACAAACACTATGGATATTACTCCATTCAAAATTAAATCCTTTACATAGCTATGTCTTAGACCAATATGTCTAGATTTTCCATTATATACATGGCTATATGCTTTGGATAGTGTGGATTGACTATCACAGTGTATGGATACTGGTGCCATTGGCTTTGGCCAAATAGGTATCTCATACAACAAATTTCTTAGCCATTCTGCCTCTTTACTACCTGCAGCTAGGGCAATGAACTCTGCAGCCATGGTGGAGTCGGCAATGCAAGTTTGTTTCTTTGATCCCCAAGAAACTGCACCTCCACCAAGGTTGAAGATCCATCCACTTGTGGAAGCATGATCCTCAACATAAGTTACCCAACTGGCATCTGTATATCCTTCCAAAACTGAAGGATATCCACTATAGATTAAACTATAGTTAATTGTTCCTTTTAAATATTTTAATACTCTATTAACAGCCTGCCAATGTTCTTTACTTGGATTGCTAGTATACCGACTTAATCTGCCTACATCATATGCTATATCAGGTCTGGTACAGGTCATGGCATACATCAAGCATCCGATTACCTTTGAATAATCTAGTTGTGCCACAGGGCATCCTTTATGTGGTTGTAAACTAACATTTTGATCAAATGGGGGTAGAAACAGGATTGCAATTAAATCGATCAAATTTCTTTAGCACTTTCTCAATATAGTGAGATTGGGATAAACCAATATTTACTCCATCTCTAATGATTTTAATTCCTAAAATCACATCTGCTTCACCTAAATCTTTCATATCAAAATTTTTTGATAAGAAAGTTTTGGTTTTCACTACCTCATCTAGATTGGTGCCAAAGATTAACATATCATCCACATATAAACAAATCATAACACCATTTCCATTATGAAATTTAATATAAATACACTTGTCAGATTCATTTATTTTGTATCCATTAGAAAGCAAAACTTTATCAAACTTTTGGTGCCATTGTTTGGGTGCTTGTTTTAACCCGTATAAAGATTTAGTCAATTTACACACTTTATGTTCTTGCCCTTTGATAACAAATCCTTCAGGTTGTTTCATATACACCTCTTCATCTAACTCTCCGTTTAGGAAAGCAGTTTTAACATCCATTTGATGGATTACAAACTTATAGATGGAAGCTAGTGCCAAAAGCACTCATATGGATGCAATTCTTGCAATAGGTGCATAAGTATCAAAGTATTCAATACCTTCTTTTTGTGTAAATCCTTTGGCAACAAGTCTAGCTTTGAATTTATCAATGGTACCATCAACTTTCATTTTCTTTTTAAAGATCCATTTACAACCTATAGGTTTGGATCCAGGTGGGAGGTCTACTAATTTCCAAGTTTTATTCCCCATAATTGAGTCCATTTCCTCTTGGATGGCTTCTTTCCAAAAGGCAGAGTCTTGAGACTTTATTGCCTCTTCATATGTGTCTGGGTCACTCTCTTAATTGTAGCAAATTGGTCCATAACTGTTAATGGAATCATTTGTACCTTCTACAAGGAACATAAAGAAGTCTTGTCCGTAATTTTTCTCTTTTCTGGCTCTTTTGCTTCTTCTAGGTTCTGAACATGTCAAAGTATCATTATTAGATACATTATTTTCTAGACTTTGTACACTAGAACTTACAATTTCCTTGGGATGTGGAATTGAGTTAAATCTATTTTCTTGAAAAATTGCATCTCTTGACTCAATCACTGTGTTAATAGGATATGAGTCATTAGATTCAACAACTATGAATCTATAGGCCTTGCTATTTTCAGCATAGCCCAGAAATACACTTTCAATTCCTCTTTCTCCCAATTTCTTTCTTTTTGGTTCAGGAACCTTAACAATTGCTCTACAGCCCCAAACTTTTATATAATTAAGATTGGGTTTTCTTTTCTTCCATAGTTCATATGGGGTTATCTTGTTCCTTTTATTCGGAACTCTATTTAGCAAATGACATGCAGTTAGCATGGCTTCACCCCAATAACCTTTAGATAAACCAGAATAGGATAACATGGCATTCACCATTTCTTCTAATACCCTATTTTTCCTTTCTGCAATTCCATTTTGTTTTGGGGAATATGGTGCAGTTGTTTGATGCACAATACCAGTGGACTCAAAATACTCAGGATGATAGAACTCTCCTCCCCTATCACTTCTAAAACACTTAATAAAAGTTTCATGTTGAAGTTCTACTTGTGCTTTAAATATTTTAAATTTGTCTAAAACTTCATTCTTAGAGTGCATTAAATAAACATAACAGAATCTAGAGTAATCATCAATAAAAGTGACAAAATACTTCTTACCACCAATTGTAGGCCAACCATGTAAATCGCATACATCAGAGTGAATTAAATCTAATACCTTAGAACTTCTTTCAATACTTTTAAAAGGTTGTCTTGTAATTTTAGTTAACATGCAAGTAGTACATGAATTTGAATTTTTGTCAAAATTCGAAATTAAATTTGATTTCATCATGTCATTCAATTTTCTAAAGTTAACATGTCCTAGTCGCATATGCCATAAATCATAAGACTCAACAATATAAGCATAAATCATATTATTATTATAGTTACTAATAACATTACAGTTGAACATGTTCTCATAAAGGTAACTCTTCCCAACAAACATACCCCCTTTAGAGAGAATAAATTTATCTCCCTCAAATACACATTTGAAACCAAACTTATTAAGTAAAGGTACAAAAATCAAGTTCTTCTTAACATCAGGAACATAAAATACATCTTTAAGAGTAAGTATTTTTCCAGAAGTGAATTCAATCTCCACTGTTCCTTTTCCTTTGACTTGGATAGTTGAGGCATTTCCCATGTACAAAACACTGCCATCTTCTTCATCAATGGTCTTAAATAGTTCTTTGTTTTTGCACACATGGCAGGTAGCACCAGAGTCTATCCACCAAGATTCAACATCTTCAATCATGTTAAGTTCAGAAATGACAGCAACAAGATTATCTTTTGTTGCACTTGAATTCTTCTCTTTGTTCTTCCTTTTCAAGAACCTGCACTCATTTTTAAAGTGCCCTGGTTTTCCACAATGATAACAACTTCCTTTTCTTTTCTTTCTTTGTTCATCATTACCATTGTGTTTTTCATGAGATTTATCAAAATCTCGATTTCTTTTCTTAAAAGTTTTGCTTGAATTTCCTTCCTCCATTACATGGACCTTTTCATGAGAAAATTGATTTTTAGTATCCTCTTGCTTACGGTACTCTTCTTCTAAACGAAGATGATTACCCAATTGCTCAAGAGATATGTCCTTTTTCTTATGTTTCATAGATTTTTTGAAATCTTTCCATGAAGGTGGAAGTTTGTCTATAATGGAGGATACAATAATGGTTTCATCCATGTGCATCTGATGTTGTTTGTAGTTATTAAGAATACGTTCAATTTCATGCATTTGTTCCATTACTGATTTATTATCAACCATTTTATAATTATTAAATTGAGAAACAAGAAACTTCTTACTTGTAGCGTCTTCTTGCATGTATCTTGACTCCAATTTCTCCCATAGTTCCTTTGCAGAGATGCTACTTTGATATATATCGAACAAGGAGTCAGACATTCCGTTGAGAATATGGCCCATGCATATGTAGTCATCATTGTCCCACTTCTGCCTTTCTCTTGTTTCTGCTAATGTTTCCACTTCCTTCTCCAGTGGTCTTGTGGTGTTCAGAACATACACTACCTTCAAAGTTGTAAGAAGGAATTTCATCTTTTTTTGCCAACGAATAAAGTTTCCTCCATCGAATTTCTCCAACTTCACAAAATTAGAAGTCATTTCTTTGAGTGATGCAGCCATTGATTTAAAATAAAATTGAACCTAAAGATTGTTGGATCTGTGTTGGTGACAATTGCTGCAAGACTTTAATAGTGAAGTTGTTGATGAAGAGTATCTGTAGCAAATTCCAAAGCGTGTTGTTACACTAGCCTTTAGGTTCGATTCGCCCCCACCAATCGGATGCAAATGAGATAACCAGCAAATCCCCTTCAGGGTACTTTGGAAAACCTTGATATGATTTGCACTATCACACCAAGCGTATCTTTCAATAGTATTTTACAAAATGATGTTTCTTATTCTTCACTCATGCATTAGAGAAGAATAAGATGACTTAGAATATAAGAATAGGTGGGAAAAGTGGATGACAAGCTGTTGAAATTCGTGTCTACATTCTGTCTAAAGTGACACTATTTAGAGAAAAATAATGTCACTTGAGGAAGAGATGTAATTCTTGGTTCTGCCTTGTTTTGCGAATCGGTATATATACATATAACGTTCAATAATTGAATGAATTGTCCTGATGGCCTAACAGTTAAGAGGCGCCTTTTCCCTTGGCAGCGATCTGGGTTCAAATCCAACGGATACATTTTTTTATTTTAAAACCAACCATTGCGCCTTTTCAAGGCGGAATTTATTCAAAAAGAAAGCCCAACGAAGAATCAAACACAAGACCTTATTGTAACTGATAAAGAGCGCAACCACTAGACCAACAACAATAACATGTCAATAATGACCAATTATGGATACATATATTATCCAATATTTTGGAAATATCTCACAGTTATTATGATTTTAGGTAGTTTGTAGTATAGATAAATAGGAAAACTGAATGTTGTAATAGTTATTCTGGAATTTTAGAAGTGAATATTGTGAGGAGAGGCTAAGGCTCTCGAATACTTGGAATAGAAGTGTCGATTTGGGTGTGCCTCGATTTTCGTACAACCGTTTTAAGACGGTTTCAACCATCCATGATTCAAAGCCCTTTTCAAATGTTGAGTCTGAAGCAAATTGGTACAACAGCAGTTTGAATTATATGTAGGCCCTCTCAAATGTACAAAACCATCGTATTTAAAAGGGACATTCATGAATAGATTAAAAGATGTGATAAAGGCAGAATTGAAAATCCATCCAGTGGACTCTTTAACAAAATTGATGGATTATGCACAGAGGGTGGATGAAAGGAATTGTTAGTACAGAAAATAACTCTAATTTCAAAGCTTATAGCAACACCCGTACAGTCACTTGGGAGCCTAATAACAAGCCTTCTTCACAGGGGTAAGCTACGACCAGCAGTTCCAAGGGAAGACGATATAAAGGCTTACTGATGCCAAAAGGACTATGTTTCTGGTGTGATGATAAGTTTGTTCCAGGCCATTTATGCCCCAATAAACAAGTACAAGTTTTAATATAGGAAGAAAAGGAGGGTGAAGAGGTTAAGGAACCTGAAAGTGAAGAGGTAAATGTTGAAATGGAAATGAAGACTCTAGAATTGTCCATATATAGTATTTCAGGGCTTACTCCGAAGAAATCTATTAAGTTGTGGGGATAAACAAGTGGTAGTATTAATTGATTGTGGAGCATCACACAACTTCATAACCTCTATACTAGTCAAAGAAGGCCAATTTGAAGTGGAAGAAACACCACCTTACTATGTGGAGGTTGGAGATGGAAGGAGAATCCCATGAGAAGGTATGTGTCCCAAGTTGAAACTATTCATGCAAGGCCTAGAAGTACATGAATATTTCTTTGTATTTGAGTTATAAGGGGTAGATATTGTGTTGGGAATGGAATGGTTATCTAGTCTTGGTGAAATCAGGGCTAACTTTAAGGAATTAATCATTAAGGCCCCTATTGGAAATAGATACCATGTGCTGAAAGGTAAACCATAATTCTTAAGAGGAGCAACTTCACTTAAATCTATCTTCAAGGTTGTGAGAGATGATGGCCAAAGTTTTGTGTTGGAATACCAAAGTCTAGAAAAGGAAAATTTGCAAGACAGTCCACAACCAGAATGGTGCCAAGCAGTTTTGAGTGAGTTTGAATATGTGATTCAAGAACCACAAGGGTTGCCTCCATCAAGAAGACATGATCATGCAATTGTTCTCAAAGAAGGAGCCAATATTCCAAATCTCAGGCCTTACAAGTATCCTCTCTACCAGGAATTTGAAATTGAAAAATTGGTAAATGATATGCTACATTCGGGTGTTATTAGGCCTAGTGTAAGTCCATACTCTATTCCTATCATACTAGTAAAAAAAAGACTGAGGGCTGGCGATTCTGTGTTGATTATAGGGCTTTGAACAAAATTATCGTGCTTGATAAATTTCCGATTCCGGTTATTGATGAGATGCTTGATGAACTTGGAGGAACAATAATTTTTTCTAAGTTGGACTTAAGGTCAGGTTATCCTCAGATAAGAATGAAAGAATAAGATATTCCAATAAAGACTTTTAGAACTAATGAAGGACACTATGAATTTTTGGTAATGTCGTTTGGGCTCACTAATGCACCCTTTATATTTCAATCTTTGATGAATGAAATGCCCAGGCCCTATTTGAGGAAACTTGCAATAGTTTTCTTTGATGACATTCTAGTTTATAGTAAGTATATGGAGGAGCACAAAATTCACTTGAAAGCAATTTTAACATTATTGAGCAAGCATAAGTTGTTTGCTAACCATAAGAAGTGCTCTTTTTGCCAAACTCAATTAGAATACTTGTGACATATTATTTCAAGTGAAGGTGTGGCAGCATACCCTAAAAAACTAAAGGCCATTCCAAAAGATGATGGAATGGCATATGATGGAATGGCCATTCCAAAAGATCTAAAGGCTTTGAGAGGGTTCTTAGGCCTCACTGGATATTATAGAAGATTTGTACAAGGCTATGAAAAAATTGCAAGGTCATTGACACAACTTTTAAAGAAGGGTGCCAATAGTGTCTATTCTTAGGCCGAGCTACAAATACTGTCTATTCCAGATTTCTCCAAAGCCTTCACAATAGATACCAATGCGTAAAATAAGGGATTGGGGGTTGTTTTGTTGCAAGAAGGGAGACCCGTGGCATTCTTTATTGAAACCTTGTCATAAAAACCCCAAGCTAAATCTATTTAAGAGCGTGAAGTAATGGACATTGTCATAGTCATTTAGAAATGGAATTATTCCCACATGTTAAAGGAGTCTTAAATTTCTCTCAGATCAAAAAGTGTCGGAGGAGGAACAATTCAAGTGGACTTCAAAATTGATAGGCTTGGATTTTGAAATTCAATACCAACCTGGACATGAGAATCGGGTTGCTAATGCCCTTTCCAGAAAAATGACCTATGCAACCTTATCTACAATTTTTTAGAAACCAAGAATGTTATGAGAAAAGTGTTAGATACGAAGAACGTTCTTGGTAGTAGAAAGTTTGTAATTCAAGTTAAACATTGATTGTATGTAATCTCTAACTAATTAACCACTTGATTAGTTAGTTAGAACGAATGTAAGCCATGTATAAATAGCATAGCCATTGCAATAAAGATTAAGCCCATTCATTTACATTAATTCATTCCTTCTAGTTTACTTCCATTGTAAGCAATAGCTTGAAAGCTAACAATTGGTACCCAGAGCAAGGTTTTCGATCCCAGACTGATAAACACGAGTGAACTGTGAGGATTAAAACATGAGTGAAGTGAAGATGAGTTCAAGTGCGAATAATGGAAATTTTCCAGCCCATATGCCACATTTTGATGGAAAAGATTGGGATAGATGAAGGGTGCAGATTCAGGTGTTGTTTGGATTCTAAGAAGTATAGAAGATCATAGAAAAAGGCTTTGAAGAGCTGAGAGCCAATCCAACAGAGGAACAGAGGTCGAATTTTAAAGAAAACAAGAAGAAAGATTACAGCCAACTTTGACAAAATTTCTGATGCAAGAAGTGCAAAAGAAGCCTGGGACATTCTGAAGAAACCAAGGTCAAGAAAGTGAAATTGCAGGCCCTACAGAGACAATTCGAATTGCTGCAGATGGAGGAGCAAGAGAAGGTGTTTGATTTGATCTCGAGATTGAGGAGCATCACTAATCAAATGGCTGGCTGTGGGGAGAAGCTTACTGAGCAGAAATTATGTGAAAAGATATTGAGATCTTTGCATCGCATGTGCGATTAAGAATCCAAAGACATTTCCACATTGAGTCTTGAAGAGTTGCAAGGAACTTTAGAAGCACATGAATTAAGAATGGATGAAAGGAGTGGGAATAAATCTCGGGATCATGCACTGGTAGCATAAGCCTACAAAAAAGGAGACCGAAAGAAGAAATAGAAAAAGAATAAATTCAAGAAGCCTGATGATAAGTCTGAATCTTCATCAAAAGGGGGCAATGCTATTGGTAAATCAAAAGGAAGATCAATGAACTTTGACAAGAAGAAGGTGCATTGTTACAATTGTAAGAAGTTTGGACATTTTGATGATGAATGTTGGTCTGGCAAAGAAAAACAGAAGAAGATTCAGACTCAGACACAGTTTTGTTGTTGGCTTCCACAAAAGAAAAATGTTATTCTTCAGAATCAGAAACAGTATTGTTAATGGCTACCACAAACGAAGAACATTCTTCGTCTTAGTTCTGGTTTCTTGATACTGGATGCTTCAATCACATGACAAGTTACAAAGAATAGCTGGTGGATATTGATACATCAAGAAGGAGCAAGATCAGGTTTGCTGATGATAGAACCTTGGAAGTTGAGGGAGCTGGCAACACAATGATCAAGAGAAGAAATGGCAAGACAGTTGTGATTGAAATGTGTTGTATGTGCCAAGAATGAAGAGTAATTTGATAAGCATAGGACAACTGGTTCATAAAGGGTTTCAAGTGATTATGAAGGATGATGCCTTATAGATGTATGATGGGAAAAAGAAGATGATATTAAAGGCCCCTATCTCTCAAAGAACAGAACCCTTTTTATCAACATACATGCTACAAATATTCAATGTTTGAAGGCAGCAAGCTCAATTGATGAAAACTGGCTTTGGCACTCAAGATATGGGCATCTCAACGTCAGAAGCTTGCAGCAGCTAGGAGTCAAGGAGATGGTTAGTGGAATTCCTATGATTGATGTTCTTGAGAAGGTGTGTGAAGTGTGTATGGCAGAAAAACAATCAAGGAACTCATTCAAATCTTAAGTGCAAGCAAGAGTGAAGAACGTTCTTGAAGTGATTCATAGTGACATATGTAGACCATTTGAGGCACCATCATTAGGAGGTAACAAATATTCCATAACCTTTGTTGATGAATTCAGTAGAATGTTATGGATTTATTTGATTAAAAACAAAGATGAGGCATTAGAGATATTCAAGAACTTCAAGATTAAAGTGGAGAAACAAAGTGGAAAAGCTGTCAAGGTGCTAAGGGCAGATGGATGAGGAGAATATACATCACATGAATTCAAGGAGTTTTGTGTCAAGAATGGAATTGAACACGAGGTAACAGCTCCTTACACACCTTAACACAATGGTCTGACTGAAAGAAGGAATAGAACCATTCTAGACATGACTAGAAGTATGATAAAAGAGATGGGACTGCCACACAAGTTTTAGGGAGAGGCTACATCAAATGCTGCCTACATTCTAAATAAATGTCCAACAAAGAAGCTTCCATATGAGGTTTGGAGTGGAAGGAAACCAGCAGTAGGGCACTTGAGAACATTTGGTGCTCTATGTTTCAAGCATGTACCAGACCAAAGGAGAAGGAAGCTGCAAGACAAAAGTGATGCCATGATACTTGTAGGATATCATCCAATTAGGGCCTACAAGCTCTACGATCCTGTCAGAGGCAAGGTGGTGGTCAGTAGAGATGTCAAGATCGTTGAGCAAGAAAGCTCGGACTAGAAACAGAAAACCAGCAGCAGCCACTACTAGAACTAGGAACAAGCAACCAGCAGTACAAGCCAGCCTTCACAAATTCATTTGCAAGAACAACATGACCATCAGATTAGTGGAGACAGATATGAAGAAAGAGTAGAGTCAAGCATACCTTAGAGGGCAAGACAACTACCAACACACTTAAGAGAATTTGAAGTTTACAATGACAATGAAGTTGACATAAGTGGAGGACTGGTTCATTTTGCCTTCTTTGTAGATACACAACCTTTGAATGTTGAAGAAGCCTTGAAGAAATGATCTTGGAAGAAAGCAATGATGGAAGAGATCAATGCAATTGAGAGGAATCAAACCTGGTACTTTACAGATTTGCCTCCAAAACAGAAGCAGATTGGAGTAAAGTGGGTCTACAAATTGAAGCTGAATCCAGATGGCACAATTGCTAAGTACAAAGCTAGATTGGTTGGCAAGGGATTCTTGCAAAGGGCAGGCATAGATTACTTTGAAGTGTTTGCTCCAGTGGCCAGAATTGAAACAATCAGACTTGTGATAGCACTGGCTTGTGCTAGGGGCTGGCTGATGTGCCAGCTTGATGTCAAATCTGCATTTATGAATGGATGGCTGGCAGAAGAGGTATATATCTCTCAACCACCAGGATTTGTAATTGAGGGAAAAGAGGGTAAAGTGCTTAGATTGAGGAAAGCTCTATATGGTTTGAAGCAAGCACCAAGAGCTTGGAACAAAAGAATTGATTCATTCTTAATTGACATTGGCTTCATCAAGTGCACAGTGGAATATGGAGCTTATGTGAGGCATTACAAACTTAATGGAGGATCTGCAATCATCCTAATATGCCTATATGTTGATGACTTGTTGGTAACTGGCAGTAACAACAAGACAATTGCAGAATTTAAAGAAATCATGAAAGAGGAGTTTGAAATGACAGATTTGGGCAAGCTGAGTTACTTCTTGGGCATGGAGTTTATTGAGACAGAAGAAGGGCTACAACATGCATCAGAAGAAGTATGTTGAAGAGATCTTGAGAAGGTTCAACACGACTAGCTGTAACCCTGCTATCATTCCAATGGAAATCAATGCGAAGTTGGGAATAGAAATTGAAGAAGAACAGGTTGATTAAACCATGTTCAAGCAGGCTATGGGTTCCCTAAGATACTTGTGCAATACAAGATCTTATATTTGCTATAGTGTGGGCGTGGTAGGAAGATTCATGGAAAATCCTAAGCATTTTCACAAGCTACCAGTTAAGAGAATCACGAGATATGTTCAAGGCACATTGGAGCATGGAATTCTGTTTGCAACATATTTAAAACAAGAAAATGGAGACTTGGTTGGGTATTCAAATTCAGATTGGTGTGGAGATAAGAATGATAAAAGGATCACTTCAGGCTATCTGTTCAAATTCATGAAATCTCCAATAGCATGGAGCTCAAGAGCAGCCAGTGATATCACTTTCTTCATGCGAGCCTGAATACATTGCTGGCAGCTATGCAGCCTGCCAAGCATAGTGGTTGAAGTCATTGACAATAGAGCTAAAGGTGGAAATTGGCAGGCCAATTCCATTGATGATTGATGTAAGACCCTTAGTTTTAAATTCTAATTTATGCAATTTTAGTATATTTTTGGTGTTGAATTTTGAGGTTTTTTAGCCAATTTTAATGGTATTTTGTGTGTTAAATGCCAGAAATATATTTTTGAGACCGCTTAAAATTATTTGGCGAGAAATAATTTATTTATGTTACGAAGAATTTATTACCGAACGATTTTGCTAAAAATATCTCTTGTTGCTGAAAATTTTACCTGTCAATTGACTTACGACGAGAGTAGATACTTTTATTAAATTAGTTTGAGATGTGAGTGAGGTGATGTGTGTAAGAATTTTTAAATATTTGTTGGATTAGTTATATATATATATATATATATAATGTTTAGTGTAAGTAAGTAATATATATATATATATATATATATATATATATATATATATATATATATATAGATAGATAGAACGAACAGAGGAAAACAATTTTTCCCGTGCAGCTCGCCTTCTCCCTTCTTTCTTCTTCATTTGGTTTTACGAAAAAGAAAAAATTAAGTGTGGTGGTTTTAAAAAAACAAAACCCCAAAAGGGAAAGTTGCTTTTTGCCACGCTACGGTGCTAGTGAACTAACTTTGGAAGTGACATCGCGAACGAAGTTTTTACCGGAATTAATCGTGGCGCCGTAATCGATTGTTAGAGCTACCGTTGAGGTAAGGGCTCCTTCCAAACTTTTAGTTTGCATTTAGAACCTTATATGTGATTTTGTGGAGAATAAATTTGATGTGTTTGAGGTGTAGATTTGTGGAAAATGAATTTAATGTGTTTATGGTTGAAAATTAGGAGATTTAAATTGGTGATTTATGGTTGAAAATTTGGAGATTTAAATTGGTGATTTATGGTTAAAAATTTGGAGATTTAAGTTGGTGATTTATGGTTGAAATTTTGGAGATTTAAATTTGTGATTTATGGTTGAAAATTTGGATATTTAAATTGGTGATTTATGGTTGAAAATTTAGAGATTTAAATTGGTGATTTATGGTTGAAAATTTGGAGAATTAAATTGGTGATTTATGGTTAAAAATTTGGAAATTTAAATTGGTGATTTATGGTTGAAAATTTGGAGATTTAATTTGGTGGTTTATGTTTGGAAATGTGAAATTTTGAATTAATGTAGATTATTTGGTTGTAAATGTTTGGTGTGTGAAAAAAATATAATTTTGAGAATTTTGTTTTGGTTGGATACATTTTAGTTGTGAATAAATTGTTATAAATATTTATGTTTATTAGTTAGCTCCTTGAGTCTCGAAAAGGAATCGAGACCTATGGCACCGAGTTAGCGGTGGGGAGAACTCTGATATATTAATGTTGTTGTGGTGATTCATGTTTGGTGTGATTGATGTGTTCATAATTAATATTATGAATTTTTGAGATGTATTTTATGTGTAGATTGGTGGAAAATGAATTTAATGTGTTTATGGGTGAAATGATGGAAGTTGAATTTAATGTGTTTGAGGTTTGGGTTGTGGTGATTCATGTTTGGTGTGGTTAATGTGTTCATAATTAATACTATGAATTTTTTAGATGTGTTTTATGAGTGGATTGTGTGGAAAGAATGAATTGATGTGGTTTGATGTGAATTGCGGGATTATAAGTAAATAAGTTTGAGTATGCTCTGTGTTGAATTTGAAATATCATTAGTGTTAAATGAGTATTAAAAATGGAGAATCTTTTAATAGCTGCATTTACTTAATGGTTGTAGTGAAAAGAGTCAGAGTATGCTCAAGCATCTTCATAGTACATGGTGACCGCGATGGGCCATGGTGATAGTGGTGACCGGATGGGTCACGTGATGATGCCATGTGAATTGTTGGTTCATCTTATCCTTACGAGGATTATCGTGTCGTGCTGATCTGTGAGAGATTGCACTCTAGAATGTGCTGATCTGTGAGCGATTGCACTCTAGAAATCAGTGTAAGGCCTGTGAGAGGCGACACTTTAGTAAATCGTGATAGGCTATGAGAGATTGCACCTCGGTAATTAGTACTTGCCTGTGAGAGACCGTATAATTATGATTTACGCCCCTTCGAGGAGGGTTTTGGTTTGGAATTCCGGAATCATGTGCATTGGCATATAAACATTGCATTACGGTGCTTGGCACGCGAGTCATGTTTGATATATCATAATGGTTGTATATACATATTCGATTGTGGTTTGTGATTGTGTCGTATTTGATGAGTGTTATTGATTGACTTTATGTGGTAAGCGTTGAATGATTTTGAAACGTTTTCAAAACTGAAATTCTGCTATTTTCACAGTTGTATTCGGATACAAGGATGTTGTATTCAAATACGACAGTGCAATTTTGTTAAAAACTTCATTTTTCAACTTTGATTATGCATGTTTGGCATATGAAAACCCTTTCTAGATGTATGCTAAGTTGAAAGGTCATTTTGTGCATTAAGAATTTAAATGCTATGTGATATTTGTTAATTTCAGTTAATGACCTTTACAATTATTGTATAAACCTGGGCTTTGCCCTCAGATGAGAATCATGATCGTCCTACCAGTTAGTATCTTGGAGATGGGAACGGAGTTAGACTTACCTGACCATTGCTGTGTCAGAAGGATTTCTGCGGGGCGCGTAGAGATCACCCGGGTTATAGTTTTTTTGTAGCATGATCAGATTAGATGGTTGTATAGGGGCTAGATGTGTATCTATTGTGGTTGTATTCATTTCATTCTGGAAGATTGTACCTATACCATATATTGTCAGCTTGACTTTTATTTTGATGGGTCATTGTACCACTTTTTGATGTTACGTGGGGAAGTTAAAATTCTTGAGGCAGTGCTTTTGTACAGGTGGCTGCCGAGAATACCCCAGGGGTATGAGCTACGTTGGATAGGTCTCATATCCCCGGTGTATTTTTGTGTTTTAAATACTTTGGATTTTCATTTCAAAACCGTTTCTGCTATTTGTAAATATTGTTGACTTTGTCGTTGAGTTACGACTTAAATATTTTATCCAAAAATATTTATTTCATTATTTATTTATGAATTCGATTTTAGTTTATTTTAAATAAATAAAAACAGGCTGTTACAATTGACAACATTTCAGCAATAAATCTAGCAAAGAACCCTGTGTCTCATGGAAGAAGCAAACACATTGAGACAATGTTTCATTTATTAAGGAATCAAGTTAGAAGATGCAAGTTGAAGCTCATTTATTGTCAAACTGAAGTGCAGTTGGCTGATATCATGACCAAGGCATTGAGGACAAGTAGATTCGAAGAGTTAAGAATATTAGTAGGTGTAAAATCACTTAGAAACTTGAATTAAGGGAAAGTTTTAGAAACCAAGAACGTTCTGGGAAAAGTGTTAGATACGAAGAACGTTCTTGGTAGTAGAAAGTTTGTAATTCAAGTTAAACATTGAGTGTATGTAATCTCTAACTAATTAACCACTTGATTAGTTAGTTAGGAGTTAGTTAGAATGAATGTAAGCCATGTATAAATAGTATAGCCATTGCAATAAAGATTAAGCCCATTCATTTACATTAATTCATTCCTTCTAGTTTACTTCCATTGTAAGCAATAGCTTGAAAGCTATTACAATTTAGTTTGATGAGTTAGAAGACTGGGAAACTGATATCCAAAATGATCTTAAATTACAAAAATTAATGCAAGACTTACTACAAGATGCCAACTCTCATCTGGGGTTATAAATTCAAAGATAGGAAGAAAAAAAAGTTCAAAGTAAGGTTGGTGCTACCAAAAGGGTCCTAAAAAATTCCTATCTTGCTGAAGGAATTCCATAATTTAGCCATAGGTGGGCATTCAGGATTTTTCACAACATATAAAAGAATCCCAGCTATTCTATATTGGGAGGGAATGAAGAAGAATTTCCAATAGTATGTGACCAATTGTGAAGTTGGTCAACTAAACAAGTATCAAACATTGTCTCCTGATGGTTTATTGTAGCCTTTGCCAATACCCACTCAACTAAGCTGACATTTCCATGGACTTTATAGAAGAACTATCCAAGGCTCAGGGTAAGAATGTGATTCTAGTAGGGGTGGATTGTCCGACCAAATATGCTCATTTTATTCCTTTAAGTCATCCATTCACCATAAAAGATGTTGCTGAAAGTTTGATCAAAGAAGTGGTCAAATTACATGGTTTTCCTTCAACAATTGTACTTGACAGAGATAAGATTTTTCTAAGTCATTTCTAAGCTGAATTGTTCAAAATGGTAGATACAATGTTAAAGTTTAGTTCAACCTATTACCCTCAAATGGATGGACAAACTGAGGTTGTCAATTGGTGCTTAGAAAAGATGCCTTACATGGACTAAACCAAAACAATGGACTAAGTGGTTAGGGTGGGCATAATTTTGGTTTATTACCAATTACAATAGTTCACTAAAGTTGACTCTTTTCAAAGATCTTTATGGAAGAAATCCTCAATATTTACTTAGAGGGACCAATATTTCCTCAGTTGTTGAAGAAGTAAATTTTTTAATCCAAGATAGGGGTCGCATCCTTCATGATTTGAAAGACAATTTGGTGAAAGCCCAAGTTCAGATGAAGGCTTATGCACATCTGATAGCGTTTTAACAAGTGTACTGAATCGTTACAAGTAATAATAAAACGGTAGTACCGAGTGTCGAACTCAATGATTGCATTTTACTATTGAATTATATTTAATTACTAAAATTGAACAAAAAGTTTTCGATTTGATTGAAATAATATTTAAAACTAGCAACGGTAATAAAATTGATCCTTTATAATAAGAAAAATGTCAGGAATGAGTTTCACTTCGAATCCAATCTTGATATCTAATATGATCCTAGTTACTAAATTCCTTTATTGAATTATTACCGAATTCTTTTTATTATTCTTGCCCTAATGTCTTAGTGATAGAACCTTTAATTCCAAAGTAACCCCTAATTCCTTAGTGGATTTAATATTAGAATTAAGTCTTACACTACATAAATTCTCTTGTTAAACTATTGCCTTTGCAACTAATTTAATTGGTTTCATGACATGCCTTTGCAACTAATTTTCTGCATCGTTCTCCTCTTTGGAGTCTGAATTGGGTTCCGGTGTCTTCATGAAATTTGTAACTATGGATCTTAGCTTTCATTTGCACTTGGTGTGACTTTAGTTGGACATCTACAACTCCAGATATGGCTAAAATACGCCACATAGGTCATGTTGATTTCTCACCAAAATTCTGCACTGCACTAAAACAAAGAAACAACGCAAAACTACGAAAAATCTCTACTTAATCAAGCAAATAAGAACATGAACATTTCATTAAATCCAAGAACTAAAATCAACAAAATATATCAAATAACTCCTCAAATTAACTAATGAATAAAAGATAAATAAGACTAAAAACAATGAAAAATATGCATATGATGAAGAGTCATCACAACCCCAAACTTAATCTATTGCTTATCCCCAAGCAACAATTGATTTCAGATTTGGTATAGTTAAAAGCAAACTTATACTCAATTTCTCAAATCAAATCAAACACAATTCTCAAAGTCCCAGCTACTACAAAACATTCATCATACTCCATGGTTGCTTACAAAAAAAAAAAAAACACCACAATTTGTACACTTTTGCATTCATTCATCAAATTCAACTCTCTTTTCACACAATCTCTCTGAAATTTATCTCAAGTGTTTAGCAAGGGTTATGAATTTATCACTCAATCCTAGAACATGCATCACGCTACCATAGGCTTGAAAAAATTCTAGTTAGCAATCACAATGCAATAAACACATACACTTTTGGAAGACTTTTGGGTTGTAATGGGGCTTAGGTAAGGGTATGACATTTTGTGATAGTAGGCTTTACTACTTGGAGTTAGGTACACATTTTCAAATTATTCTACCACTTTTTTTTCTTCACATTTTCATTGTGGAGATTCTGAAACATTGACAAAAGAACCAAGAAGATGTTATTTATCAAAATACACAAATTGATTTTTTTTTTCTTTTTCTTCTTTTTTTTATTTTTTTTTTGTTTTGAATTTTTTTCTTCTCCTTTTTTTTTTATTTTTGATTTTTATTTTTGAGAACCACCACCCCAAACTTGAAATGTTGCTATCCTCTGAGCAACCCCAAACATAGAACTTTACCAAGACGAGACAATTTTTCCTACCTAACTCCAACTAAGGTGATGTAATTAAAGTTAAGTCTTTGGCTTGTAATGTGGCTCAAAGGGGCTAGCAAAGGATAAAATTTGCATAGGGTAGTTAGAAAGACTCAAACAACTAAACAAAATTGCCTCAGTGTATGCATAAATTACAAGTGATGCAAGTCAGAATTAGTGCAAGTTCTGAAGGGATAACACATGTCTGGATAATCACACAACAAAGAATTAGAGTGTATAGGCTCAAAAGCTCACAGCTAGGATAATAAGAGAGAGTATGAACTATCTAAATGATGCCAAACATGCCACTACAAAATTTATTATGATTTTTTTTAATCAACAATGCTAAAGTGAGACTTCGACAACCAAAGAGTAATCAACAATGCATGCATTAGTGAATCTCGTCGAATTAAGCAATGATATGAGCAAGGAAATAGAGTTTAAATTTCAAAATCTAAAATAGATAGTTTAAGACTAGCTTAAAGTTGTTAAAAATTCCTCATCATAGTGCACGTTTACACACAATAAAAAAAAAAAGTACAAATTCAAATAACAAAAATAAGATTGCAAAAATAAAAGTTACCTCTACCTATGGGTTGCCTCCCACGAAACGCTTTTTTATGGTCATTAGCTTGACGCCTCAACCATTGTCAAGGTGGCATATATGACAGAAAGAACACATCATCCTTCTCACCAAGGAATACATATTTCAAGTAGGCAATTGCTTGAGCTCAACCAGTGACGTCTCTTTCTTTTTCTCTACATACTCATTTTCATTCCCTTTCAACTCCTCCCATCTAGTATGGAAGTGGGGGGAGTGAGATGGTGATGCTTCTAACATGAATAAAACATCTTTTACTCTTGGATCTTCACTATCTTTAACGACATCTTGGGGTAGGCATAACACTCTTTCTAATGGTAGAATGAGTCCTTGATGTTCAACTTCTTCATCGACTATCGAATTGAAAATTTCAATTCGGTTGCATCCTTCTCTTTCGTTTAAATGCTCTATGGCTTTTAGAATATTGAATGCAACTGTTTCCTCATTTAACTTAAAAGTTAAGGTGTCATCCGCCACATCAATCATATCTCTCCTTGTTGTGAAGAATGGTCTCCCCAAGATCAAGAGGATATCATTATCTTTCTCCATGTCTAGTACCACAAAATCCACTGGAAAAATGAACTTATCTACTCTGACCAACACATCTTCCACCACCCCATATGGGTGTTTCATTGAACGATCCATAAAATGTAACATCAGTTGTGTGTCTTTGACTCTTCCAATGTCTAACCTTTTGTATATGGAAAGGGGCATAAGACTCACACTAGCCCCAAGATCACACAGGGCTTTTCCAAAAGTTCTATCCCCAATAGCGCAAGGAATAGAGAAGCTTCCAGGATCCTTGAGCTTAGGTGGCAGCTTCCTCTGTAGAATAGCATTGCACTCTTCAGTAAGCATCATTGTTTCACCGCCAATTTTTCTTTTCTTTAACAAAATCTTCTTCATGAACTTGGCATAAGCCGGCATCTGCTCTAGTGCTTCTGCAAAAGGAATGTTAATTTGCAATTTTTTAAAAACATCAAGAAAATTACCAATTTTTTTTTCATTTTCTTCCTTTCTTAATCTTTGATGGAATGAAAGTCGAATTTCAGGCTTTGGCATGGCCTCCTTTTTCTGCACCACAGGCTCTTCCTTCTTTTCACGACCAATGTCCTCCTTGACTGATGTAAGGGTGACCATTTCCTCCGAGTGGGTTGAAGTTGAAGTGCTCCCACTCTTTTTGACTTTAGGTGGTACTGGTTCCCTTTCCTTGCCACTCCTTGTTGTCATGACATTGACATTATTTCGCGGATTTGGAATTATTTCACTAGCCAAACTTCCCGGCACTCATTGTGCTAGTTGTTGAGCAAGTTGACCCAATTAGGTATCAAGGTTCTTTATTGAGGCTGAGTGATTTTTCTGGATGGCTCTTGACTCTTCAATGAAATAACTTGTGCTTGTTACTAACTTCTCTATATTTAGAGCTGCCATCCCCTTCTTTATCTCAGCGGCAATAACATCTTCTATCTGTTTTGAGAGAAACCTCCCTTGAGCCAACCCAGCATCCATAACATTCAATTCCAGTATACCACTTGTTGACCCACCACCTATATCATACAACATCATTTGTTCATTTGATGCCATGATCTCAATAATTTTTCGTGCTTCTGATGCGGTTTTGTAATTCAAAGAACGACCTACAACATCATTTTGTTCATTTGAGAAGTGTCGTCATAAGCATGATTGGAGCATCCTACTAGTAAACCCTTGAACCTCTTGTAAGTGTCACGAAGAGACTCCCCTTCTTTCTGTTTGTAACTGGAAATCTCTTGCCTTTTTCTAACGAACACAGTTGGGGGAAAGTATTGTTCCAAGAACTTATCTTCAAGGTCATCCCATGTGGTGATGCTACCGGCAGGAAAGGAATTAAACCACTCCTTAGCATCATCTTTCAATGACAATGAAAATAGTCTCAACCTCTTGCCTTCTTTAGAACAACCATCCATCTTCACTGTTTTACATAGTTCAAAGAAGTTTGTGAGATGTCTATTGGCGTCTTCGTTATGTTTACCGGCAAAATGAATCTCCTTCAACTCTTGGTATAGAGCGGGACTCACTTCAAACTTGTTGACTGTAAGTGGTGGGTTATGGATGGCCAACCGAGCACAGTTTCTATTTCGATTCCCATACTCGTCGAGGGTACGTTTAGTGGTGGTGGATCAGCCATCTCTGCAAATATGAAGAAATCCCCCAAATCCTCTTCTTCCACTACTAATTGTCTTTCCCTTTGTCTCCTTTCTTGAACCGCCTTTCGATTTGCTTTCACAGTTTTTTCGATTTATGGATCAAAGAGAAGTTCAGCTGACGATTGGCCTCGCATACAAGGTTAGACAAATTGTGATTAATAAACAGTTTTAAAATAAAGAAAAATAAATAATTAAAATAAAAACAAAGATTTTATTGCAGAGCAAAAAATTTCAATTAAGTAAATAAATTATACTCAATAGTGATATGGCAATCCCCGGCAACGGCGCCAAAAATTTGATAGCGTTTCAACAAGTGTACTGAATTGTTGCAAGTAATAATTAAAACAGTAGTACCGAGTGTTGAACTCAAGGATTGCATTTTACTATTGAATTATATTTAATTACTAAAATTGAACAAAAAGTTCCCAAATTGATTGAAATAATATTTAAAACTAACAACAGTAAATAAAATTGATCATTTATAATAAGAAAAATGTCAAAGATGAGTTTCACTTCGAATCCAACCTTGGTGTCTAATCTCATCCTAGTTAATGAATTCCTTTATTGAATTATTACCGAATTCTCTTTATTATTTTTGCCCTAATGTCTTAGTGACATAACCTTTAATTCCAAAGTAACCCATAATTCCTTAGTGGATTTAAGATTAGAATTAAGCCTTATAGTACAAGAATTCTCTTGTTAAACTAGTGCCTTTGCAACTAATTTAATTGGTTTCATGACTTGCATCTATCTCTAGACTACAATATCATGAATTTCTCATCTCAAGCATTCATAAAGTCGATTTCCGTTTCAAAATACGAATCGTAGAACATTTTAAAGTTGATCAAGCAATAAAAAGCATTAAGCACAGAGATGAGAAAAATAATTCAATGAACTCATTGATATAACTAGAAATCAAATTAGAAAAATAAGGGTTTCATCTTGTCTCACTCATCCCTAACAAATAGGGTTTAGTTACTCATGACAGAGATAGAAAAGATAGAGATTATAGAATAATTACAAGAAATATCAATGAACTAGAACTCCAAGTGTTTCCCACGGATGTTAAGGTTGTCTAAAATACTCCTAATGGGTTTTTTGAGGTCCTCGTTCATTGGGAAGACCTTCTAGACTTGGAATCTACTTGGGAATCATTTGAGGTTATTTAGGAGCAATTTCCTTCATTTAACCTTGAGTACAAAGGGACTCTTTTAGGGAGAGTATTGTTAATGTGAGACCTCTTATAAAGAATATTTATAAGAGGAGGGGGCAAGTTTAAGGGTTGTTTATATGTGTGGCAATTAGGTGCAGTTATTATGTTTTTAGACAGATATTTGTGGCAGTTAAGAGCAGTTACTATGATTTTAGGTAGTTTGTGGTGTGAATAAATAGGAAAATTGAATGCTATAACAATTATTTTGGAATTTTAGAAGTGAATGTTAGGAGAGACCAAAACTCTCGAATCTTTGGAATAGGAGTGCCAAATTGTGTGATTTCTATGTAATCAGTCATACTCAATGAATAAATTCAGTGTTTGTTTATTAATTTACTTCTCTCTTGATATTGGTTTCTATCAAGATCCTACCCAATCATGTGTTCGAAAATTGGACAAAGATAATACAATAAGCTCTTACTAAAAAATATCACGACGTCTCCAATCCAAACTAAAACAAACTCGAAGCCAAACAAATATCTCCAACCCAAAACTAAGAAACCAGACCACCAGATCGCAAGATTCCAACCAGCTACTCCATTGCTTCAAGGATATAGATCAAATTACATAAATCAAGCAAACCAGAACCAACACCAATTTTTATCTTATTCACATATCAGACACTGCAATGGATTATTATGCCAGCATGCAAAATTTTGTCCAAAATTCAAGTTCCTGAAACCATTTAGTCAAGTCCAAGAATGGATTTTAATTCGAGACACCAAATTGTCTAGATCAACTAATTCTCCTTTACACAAAATTCTATTTCTAGCAAGCAATATGTTCCATACCACATCCAACCACACAAGCATCCTCTATTTCTTAGCCTTTTGGCCTTTAATAAGCTTACTAAATCTCATGAAATGTGCAACTGCATTAGACTCATCTAATGCATTCTATGGAGAATAATATCCATAAATATTTTTAGACGATTTTTATTAGATTTATATTATTTAAATTTAAATATATTTAAGATTTAGAATAAAATATTATTAAGATATACAGCGGTGGCCCTGAGCATGGCCCATGGCCCATTTTTTAGAAACACCAAAATTATTATTTTTCTTAGTAGTTAATAGTATTATATTTAAGTTTTCGTTGGTGAACAATGATGGAGCTAAATATCACTAGAAGGGGGGTTGAATAGCGATTTTGGCGTTTAAAAATTATTTTAACGAGCTTATGAATTTCTGTCCTCTCTGAGAGGATGCGATAGAGGATGGAAATTCAAACTCTTTAATCAAAAACAAAATAAATGCAGGAAGAGTAAAATGAGATAGACACACAAATTTTATACTGGTTCACCCAAATATGGCTACGTCCAGTCCTCACACTCTTGTGAGATTTCACTAACACTCAATCAGATCAACCTCTAACCGAGGATGATTACACTTTGTGTATTCTCAAGCTTCACCAAGCTTACAATCAAGTTTTAATTATTTTCAAGTACACCTTACTTGAAAATTACAGAATGATATGAGTATGATTGCTCTCTCTTTTCTTAAACACTTTCTAAAAAGATATTTCAAAGATCTAGTGTGTGAATGTAGAAAGTTTGAAGAGAGAATGAATATTGCTTTTGATAAACTTAAGATTATTGATCTTTTTCTGCAATATTGGTGTGTGTTTGATTATGGAGAGCTTGCTGCCTTTTATAGAGTTCTTGAACAACTCTTCCATGTGTTTAAACACTTCATGACCGTTGAGGAGGATGCATCAAAGAGTCCAATGGTCTTTGAGCTGAAATTACAAAAATGCCATCCAGCTGTCTTGAACAGTGCTAGTCCATCCTCAGCCTTGAGGTTCAAACCTCCTAGGTACTTGGTCCATTGTAGCCTTTTTCTATTTCTTTCTTCAAGACATGAAACAGCTCTTTCTTTGACTATGTGAGCTACAGCAGGCTGAATTCGTGGAGTACAAGGTTTGAATTCAACTTTTGAAGAATGATGTGACAAATTGTTCAACCTTTTACCTAGTACTAGCCGTCCTCTACCTAGAACAGCCTATCCTCGTACTAGTCCAAATGTGCTTTCTGACCTCTTTAGAAAATATGCTTTATTGGGTCATTCATGGTTACAATCTTGTCATCTTAACCTGATTAAGAATCATGGTTACGTTGCTGGATGTATTTTGTGCTTTTACGAGGCCATCCTCAAGTAGGCTCAACCCATCCTGTTGCTTGCAAATATGATGGTTTTGAGTCATATGTTCATCCTTTTAGTCTTTATGATTAATAACCTGTTTTCTACTATAAATCCACTCAAGAACACAAATTAGTCCTTAATCACAATCATAATCTCTTAAGTAATTTTGTTATTATTAAAATCAATTGAGAGAGATTTTGTCTCAACAAACAACTTGACCAAAAATATAAATTACATAGCAAAAGAAAGTTTTAAGAATTAGAAGCATATTTATGAAAGACTTAAAGAATATGAATCAAGTGGTGTACACATGATTTTCACAAGTAAATGAATTGACTTACAAATAAATTTTAGAAAAATATTAACAATTGATAAATATATTTAAGGGCTTTTAAGAAAAGAAAAAAAATTGAAAAACTGTTTTAATTAAGATAATTTCTATTGTTAGATATCTTGTTAAGCAAAAAAAAACAATTTTTTTTAAAAAATTGAAATTGTATTTGTTACAATATGTTACAAAATAAATTAAATAGTCACACTTTGATTTTTATTGAAAATATTTTTTTAAAAGAATTTTGATTATGAAAGAATCATTAATGTTTTTTCAACAAAAAAATGCAAGGAGAATGATATTTAATAGCTATAAGGGCACAATTTTAATGGTGCGCCTATGACACCTATATTTGTATGACCGAACATGAGGATATATAACTTATATTTTTTTAGAATATATTTAGATTTGTTCTTTATTTAAGGGATATGATATGTTTTTATATTACAATTTAGTTTTATATATAGAGCGATAAATAAAAGTTTATGACATAAAATTTCACACAAAAGAAGAAACCATCTCCATACAAAATAACTCACACATAATTCCACTTCAACAAATACAAAAACCCCATCTGCGGTATCAAAGTTATGGTTCATACTTGAACCTATAAAGAAGATGAAGAAACCAAAGAGAAACAAAATTCAGTTTGGTTTGTAACCAAAAACTGGTCTTCATGTGCTACATGAGGATAGATAACCATAATCGAAAGTTTGTCTTCATTGTTATATGAGGATAGATAACCATAACTAAAAAATGATCTTCATGTGTTACATGAGGATACAGAACTATAACCAATGCTATATCTTTATGTATTACATGAAGATGTAGGGCTATAACCAAAGACCACTTTTATCCTGTGTTTCATGATGTAGGGTTATAATCAATGGCTACTTCTTGTATTTCATGAAGATGTAGGGCTAAAAATAAAAATAAAAATAAAAACTACATATTTTTATGTTACATGAAAAATACTCATGTTTACATGAAGGATATGAAGAAAAGAAAACCACAACAAGAGCCATCAAGATATTCAATCTTGGAGGACAACGAAGACATAACAGGAAAAAACAATCACATTAAAGAGAAGCTAAAGATGCAGTCTCATTCAAGAAAGATATTTAGTCAAGGAAGAGTGTTGAGAATAATATGTCTAAATATCTTTAGAAGATTTTATTTATATTATGATTTAGAATTAAATATATTTAAGATTTAGAATAAGATATTATTAAGATATATAACTTATATTTATGCTTAGAATATGTTTTGATTTTTTCTTTATTAATTAAGGAATATGATATATTTTAAATTACAATTTACCTGTATTTATAGAGCGATTAATAAAAATATATGACAAAAGATTTCAAATAAAATCTTTGACCTTCTTCGTACAAAATAAATTACACATAATTATACTTCCCAAATACCAACAAAAAAAAAAACCCATCACATCCAACCCAACCATCTGAAAATCTCAAGCCATTATATTCGAGCAAAGCAGCAGACCATAAACAAATGATGATAGAATCCGTCAGCAAAAAAACAAAACACGCAGGCTGAGTTATGTGATGCTTAATCAATACCTACATCGCCTTAAGCATATGATTTTGTATTGTATCATTCGAAAATACTTTATTTAAGAATCACTACAGCAAAAATAACATTTTATAGCACACCTTTTATAGCGCTTATTAAATACAAGCGTTGTTGTATAATATTTTAAAATTAACAGAGGATACAACAGCGATTTTTTTACAAGCGCTGTGGAAAAAGCGCTGTTGTAGGGTTATATAGGGTCACATAGCGCTTGCACATAATGTTTACAATCCTTTTACAGCGCTTTTGATAAAAACGCTGTAAATTGAAGCGCTCTCACATAATGTTTACAGCGCTTTTGGAGCGCTTTGTATACAAGCGCTGTAAAATATAGCGCTCCTACCTTATGTTACATAGCTTTTAAAGCGCTTTTTGTAAAAGCGTTGTAAATTACACGCGCTTTCACATAATTAAATGACCTATTAGAGCGCTTTTTATACAAGCGTTGTAAAAGGTTTGCGCTTCACATAATTAAAGGACCTATTAGAGCGCTTTTTATACAAGTGCTGTAAAATTATTCACTTTAAATAAAAATCATTCACTTTAAATAAATAAAAATAATTTTAAAACCAATTTAATACGTGTTCCTAACCCTACGAACCATCATCTCCTCTACTCTGCGAACCCTCATCTCCTCTACTGGGCGCCCATCTACTGCTCCTCCTCTAAAACAAATTGGATACATTGTCTCAGGTACTGTATTTATTAATTTGTTGTTGTCACTAAAACTAATAAATTGTTACATAATAAATCATATAAAATCTATTCTTTTTTGAAATTTGTTGATCTGTTCTGTTTTGAAATCAATTAACGTCTATTTGAATCTTTTGCATTCTTCACTGCAACGTTTTTGTAACGTCCACTTAAATCATATAATATTATATTAAAATAAAATTAATATAATATTAATCATAATTATATTAGTATAAAATAATGATTAAAATAAATCTATCACCTAATATATATTTTATTTATTTTAAGTTATAATGAACAAAATCTAAAGCATAAAAGGAGATTTTAGTTAAAATTATAAAGCTTAAATCTAAAGTTATTTTAATCATTATTTTATACTAATATAATTAATTTAATAATAATAAACAAATAAAACAAAAGATTTTAGTTATTTTTTTGAATAAGAAAATGAAAATTAATTTAATAATAATAAATAAATAAAACATAAGATTAATAAATTTTAAATTATTGAAGTGAAAATATTTTAAACATTACTTAACAAAAGTTTATTATTAATAAAGATCAATTTGTATGTTATTTTATATTTAAGAAATTTTTTGAATATTGCATGGATGAAATTCAAAAAAAATATTTTTCAGGGACTAAAACTGAAAAATGTTATATTTACAGGGATCAAAAACTATTTCCCTTTGTCAATTAACGTTTTTGTAACGTCCACTTAACGTTAAGGACCAAAAATAATTTTTTTTGATATTATAGGGATGTAAACCAAAAAAAATTATTACGAGGACCAAAATCAAAAAATGTTATATTTAGAGGGACCAAAAACGTATTTAAACCTTTTGGAAAACATGTTAGAGCAGATGAATTGGAAGGAAATTTAGTATGACATGGAATTGATCAAAGCTATACATGTTGGATAAGTTGAGGAGATTGCAAAAGCAGTTGAAGAAATCTTCGGGATTCTCCTAAAATATTTGAGAGTTTGTTGAGTGATGGAGAGAAACCATTTTATAATGGTTGTACTAAATTCACAAGATTGTCAGCGATATTAAAGTTGTACAACTTAAAAGTGAGTAATGGATGGTCTAATAAAAGCTTCACAGAATTAATAACACTCTTAAAAGATATGTTGCCCGATGATAATGAACTTCCTAGTCGAACCTACGAAGCTAATGGAATTTTGTGCTCTATTGGCATGAGTTACGAAAGGATTCATGTGTGTCCTAACTATTGCATTTTATTTCGAAACGAATATGAATTACTAAAGATGTGTCCGAAATGCAACGTCTCTCGATATAAAAAGAAAGAATCTACTCCTGCAAAAGTCGTGTGGTATTTTCCTATAATACCAAGATTTAGGCGCATCTATTGTAGTGAAGAAGATTCAAAACACTTAGCATGGGATGCAGATGAAAGAATTAGAGATGGAAAGTTTCGACACCCTGCAGATTCTCCACAATGGGCAAAAATTGATCACGAGTATCCTGAATTCGGGAGAGAGTCAAGAAATCTACGACTTGCACTTTCTACTGATGGAATGAATCCACATGGTCTTCAAAGCATGTCACACAGCATGTGGCCTGTGATTTTGTTGATTTATAACCTACCTCCATGGTTATGTATGAAGTGTAAGTTTATGATGTTGTCTTTGTTAATTTCAGGACCCAAAAAATTGGGGAATGATATCGACGTATACTTGACTCCTTTAATTGAAGATTTAAAAATTATGTGGGAGACATGTGTGGAAGTTTATGATGGGTATAAGAAAGAATGTTTCAATTTGAGGGCTATGTTGTTCGGCAAAATTAATGATTTTCCAACATATGGTAATTTATCAGAATATAGCATTAAAGGTCAGTTTTCATGTCCTATATGTGAAGAGAGTACAAATTGGATGCGGTTGAAACATTGTAAGAAGAATGTATTTCTTGGACATCGTAGATTTTTACCTTATAGTCATCAGTATCATGGGTGGAGAAATGCATTCAATGGAAAATCAGTGGAAGATAAAGCTCCTTTAGCACCGGTTGGATATCAAATACTTGAAAAAGTACAAGGTTTGACCAATAAATTTGGCAAACCTTTTGCAGGAGAGCTGGTCAAAACTGGGTGGATGAAAAAGTCAATTTTCATTGAATTGCCATATTGGAAGTCATTGTATATAAGACATTTCATCGATGTGATGCATATTGAAAAAAATGTATTAGATAGTGTTATTGGTATGTTACTCAATGTTCTAGGAAAGTCTAAGGATGACATCAATGCAAGATTGGACTTGGTCGATATGGGATAAGAAGTGAATTGGGTCCCGTAAAGAAAGGAAATCGCACATATCTACCTCCAGCCGCCCATACTCTATCTAGAAAGGAAAAAATTGTTTTATGTAAATTTCTACACGAAGTTAAAGTTCTAGAAGGATACTCTTCAAACATTAAAAATTTAGTTTGTATGAAAGACCTCAAGTTAAAAGGTTTGAAGACCCATGATTGTCATATTCTAATGGAGCATTTGCTACCAATAGGTATACGTTCCATTTTACCTAAAAAAGTTCGACGAGCTATAACTAAATTATGTTTCTTCTTCAGTGAAATTTGTAGTAAAGTGATCGATCCTCATAAATTACCGATATTGCAAAGGGAAATTGTTGTTACTTTGTGTGAGCTTGAAATGTATTTCCCACCCTCGTTTTTTGATATAATGGTTCACTTTATTGTTCATCTTGTTAAGGAGACACAACTTTGTGGGACAGCTTATATGAGATGGATGTATCCGATAGAACGATATATGGAAATATTAAAAGGGTACGTAAAAAGTAGAAGTGGACCAGAAGGTTGTATTGCTGAATGGTGCATTGTCTTATAAGCTGCTGAATTTTGTACTGAATATCTGTCCAATGTTGAATCCATATGGCTTCCCATGTCTCGTCATTTGGGAAGAATATCAGGAGAAAGGATAATTCGAAAGAGAGTAATGACTATATCAAGGACAGAATAGAAGCAGGCACAATTGTATGTTCTGCACAATGATGATGAGGTTTAACCGTATGTTACAATACAAATGGATCAGTTGTCTAGTTTGAACATGAATAGGAATCAAAATTAGATAACTCGAGAGCACAATCGAAGTTTTATAACATGGTTAAAAAATCACATTAACTCAAAGTTTGATATAGACCCCGAATCAATTTCACAGAGATTGAGGTGGCTAGCAAATGGTTCAAGTTTACATGTCTTTTCTTACACCGATTATGTAATTAACGGCTACACATTTTATACCAAAGAACAAGATGATCAAACCACTATGCAGAATAGCAGAGTCACTCTCGTAGCTGAAGTGATGCATATCTCAAGTGCAAAAGACAAAAACCCAATATGTGCAAATCTATCATATTTTGGGGTTATCGAGCGCATATGGGAGTTAGACTACACAATGTTTCGTGTTCCCATATTTGCTTGCAAGTGGGTCGATAATAATAATGGCATTCGGTTTGATGAGTCAGAGTTCTTGCTTGTTGGTTTTAATAAGGTAAGATACAAAGATGAGCCTTTTATTTTAGCGTCGCAAGCTCAACAAGTGTTTTATGTCACTGATCCTGCTGATGATAAATGGTCTGTTGTCCTATCGACCAATAAAATAAGTGATGATAACAATAATGATGAAGATGTTGGTAATGATCTTTTCTTTTCAACATCACAACCACATGAAATTGATTCAAGTGGTGATGGTTTATATCTTAGAGATTATCATGATAAAGGAATTTGGATTAATCCATCGTTTCGTATCGTTAATGGACAAACAAATGTGAATCCCACCAGGAAAAGAAGAAGGGCATCTTAATGTGTTTAATTGTTTTATATAAGCCATGTAATCTGAACTGAGTTCATGTAATTTAATTGTTTGATCCGCCAGAATTGAGCATTTTAGTATTTAGCTTGAACTGTATTTGATTTTCTGCTTATATTTAGCTTGATCTTAGTGTTTTATACTAAGATCATTGCAAACCCTACTGTCCCTACGAACCCTATTACGAACCATCTCCATCTTTATTACTATCCCTACGAACATTACGTACTCCATACGAACCCTCATTATGTATTTCTGCAAACCCTACTCTGTCCTACGAACCATTCGTATTTATGCGCACTCTTCTCATTGTTCCTTCTTAAGCGAAGCCGTAACCCTACGTATTTCTTCGCACTCTTCAGGTATTATATTTATTAGTTTTTTGTTGTCACTAAAATGCATGTTGAACTTATACTACTACTTACTTAGACTACTGCATGTTGAACTTGTTAAAGTTATACTGAACTGCATGTTGAACTTGTTGTAGATAAATGGATTCCAACAAGGATTTAGATTGTCAAAATGAGGAAGTTGTCAACACTAAGACTTATGAAAATGAAGTTAAACGTGGTGCAACCATTATGCAAAAGGTCATAAAAGCAAGAAGTAATGGCATTAAAATTGAGGTATATTATACTTTGTTTGCTGTTTATTTTTTATCTTTTTTGAAAGCATGTACTTACTCTATGAGTTTATTAGGTGGGATGGAATGAAAGTGGCCAGCCAATTGAGCCCAACAGTTCCATGCTGGTAAGTTATATTGGTGCTGTTGTTCATCAGAATATCCCAATTACATTTGACGATTGGAGAGATAAGGCTTTGAAGGATGCAAAAGATATATTGTGCAATGATGTACAAGTAACTTTTTTACTCCACTTTTTTGTTACTTATAATTTTTTCCATTGAAATACTTCACTCAAACTATATCTTTATTTGGTTTGCAGTCTACTTTTGATGTTGATGAGGTGAGAAAAAATTATGTGCTTAGAGTTGCCGGAAAAATACATCGGGGATTTAGATCTCATCTCTCAAACTGCAACTTAAGAGATCGTGATGGAAATGTGAATGTTGAAGCTCCAAAAATATATAAACACTATATATCAAATGACGAATGGAGCGCACTTGTAGCTAAACGTGCAGACCCCACGTTTGTGGTAAGTGACTAATTTATTAGCAATTGTGTTTTATTACTCGTATAGGGTATACACGTTTAGAGCAAAAAATTGTAAGTAAACATCACTTTTATATAATGTGGTACATTATGAACTATAGTTTCTAACTAATATTTTGTTTATGATCTTAACGAATAGCTTTTGTTTATGTCTTAATGAATAGCTACAAGAGACCCAATTCGATCAACCATTGGGTCGTCATATTTTGTGGAATGAGGCTCGTGTGAATAAAGATGGAATTGTTGATGATGAAAATGTTCAAAAAGTGATACAACTTTGTGTAAGTATATTATCACTTTAATATTTTTTAATCCTACAAGTAAACAAGTTAGTTGTAGGGACGTACTTGGTAAAGTATTTAATGTTCCTGAATATTCTGACCGTGTGAGGGGTAAAGGATTTGGAGTAACTCCAAAAAGCAATTTTTCACAAGAGAAGTGCACAAATCCATCTATAGAGGAAGTACTAGAGAAGCTCAAAATCCTAATAGACCAAGTGGCATTCTTGGTGAAGACGAATAAAGAAAAGCAACTTCCAGAGCTCCAACGTGAAATACAAATGGAGAGTGAAAACGCAAGTTGCAACATTGGTCTTAAAAGTCTTCCCGAGGTAATTAATTACTTAATAAAATAAGAAATTCATTCAACCTAATTGTTTCACATACTTATGTATTAACCATTGATTTAGGGTGTCTCTACTTGCGTGTTGTATTTATCCTCCCCTACTCATCGCAAGGTTGGAAAAGGAACATTGTACAATACCTTTGGAGAAGTATTGCACAACACTCCGATCCCTGCCGGCCATGTCAAAGTATCACCCGTGATTGCTTTTGAACCAAATGCACCGTTGCCTATACGGGACAACGATGGAGATATGAAGTATTTGAGAGACGCAATAAGTAGTTACGTGGCATGGCCCAAAAATCTTGTTGGCCTTGACAAGGTATGTTTAATTGATATGTATATTTAATTGCACGATATATGATTATGATTGATTATATTTAATTGCTGATTTTTTCCGCTGTTAACTTTAATTTCACATTTATTTAGATTCATACAAAGTCTAAAGGGAATGACAAAAAGATTACCCGCAACGAGTCATTCACGTCACCAAAAAAGGTTTGACATTTTTTCATATTCAATTAACTAACAAATTGATTAACCTCATTTTTTCAAATTCAATCAAAACCACCCGCACAGCAAACTTGCCAGAATAAAGCCGCACCACAGCTGGATGTTCATGGTAAAAATAAAGCTGGCAAACTTCAAAAACTGGAGGAAAATAAAGCTGCCAAAATTCAAAAACTGGATCGTTGAAAATCAGTTGCTGCTCCAAAAATAAGTCATCTATGCCTTGCTCGATTGGGGTCGTGTCTTGACATACAAGCAAAAACGAATATGGACAGCAATGATTCACGTATCATAAGCATGGAGAAAGCTATTTTCGGAGATGAGTATGAAGAAATACTTGATAAAGAGCACATATATGAACTTCTCAATCATAAGGAGCTGAGTGCTACTATCATCAGCATATACATTAGGTAAAATACTTTATTTAAGATAAAAATTACTTTTAATTGCATTTATTGGTAATTAATTTAATTTATTGGTAATTAATCTAATTTGACATTTTCATTGAAGGTTTTTGTATGAGAAGTTGGTGCGCATGCGCAAATTGTCAGATAGATTTTCATTCTTGTCTACGCATAAGCTTTCAATGTTTAAATTTGATCTTGTTAATGTAAAGAAATATGTTGTTGATATCCTATTGGGAAATAATGTGAAGGATAAGTTGTTCCTTGCGCCATATAAATCAGGGTAATTATATATTCTTTATTTATATCTTTTTTAATTTATGATACTTAATTTATTAGTTGTTTAAACAAAATTGCCAACCAAATTTTTGTTGTTGTAGGGCACATTGGGTGTTTTTTGCAATCAATACGACCTCTAAAATTAAATACTATTTAGATCCCTTGCACGGCCATTACAACAATCACTCGGATATAAAGACTATCTTCGACAAGTAAGTAATATTCATTTATTTCTTACATATATATATATATATATATATATATATATAATGTGTTTGTTAATGCTATAACAATCACATTTATTTGATAGTGCTTTACAAGTTTATCGAGCTCAAAGGGGTGCTACAGTGTCGAAGCAAAAGTTAAATAACATCACATGGATTTCAATAAAGGTTTGAAATATATGCCTTTAAAATTTCATTTACAATCAATGCACATATTTATTGACTTATATGTTTTATTTTATAGTGCCCTCATCAAACTAACAACATAGACTGTGGGTACTATATATTGCGATTCGTGAAGGAGATTGTTGATATGAGTCAAACTATAATTCTAGAAACGGTACAGTATTTTCATTATATTTTAATTTTCATATATAAACTTGTATATATTTGATTCTAACTTAATTATGTTCAAATATTATATCGCACTGTACTTTGACAATTCCAGTCCAACATACTCTGAAAGAGATCTAACTGAAATAAAGGAAGACTGGTGTAAGTATGTGATTGCTGAAAATTATTTAATTTGCTGGAAAATTGGCATGCTGCAAGGTTGTGAAATTGACATTATTGTTGGAAAATTGTAAAAAATAGTAGTGTTGTGAATATGTAAAAAAATATGTAAAGTTATATAATTCTATTATGAATATGTAAAAAATATGTAAAGCTATATAATTCTGTTGTGAATATGTAAAAAAATATAGTAATTGATGTGAATATTCAATTGTTGTACATGTTTAAATGAAATTGTTGTTGTTGTGAAATATAAGTAATTGGGTGTTGTTATGAACTGATTGTTGCTGTATATATGAACTGATTGTTGCAGTTACTGTTTAAATGAAAAATATAGTAATTGTGTCAATATCATGTGCTGGAAGAAAATGATTTTGGAAAAAATTTCAAAGACAGCGCTTTCTTTAAAGCAATGCCATAAAAAACCTGTTTATACAAATAAGCGTTATTTTAAAAATTCCATTTACAGCGCTTTTTAATAAAACTAGAATAAGAATGCACACATTACATCGCTTTTTTGAAAAAGAACTATAAAACGTGCATAAGAATGCACCTATTACAACCCTTTTTTGAAAAAGCGTTGTAAAACTAGTACAATAAGCAGCGCGTTTTTAGAAGGGATTTACAGCGTTTTTTTGAAAAAGCGTTGTAAAACTAGTATAACAAGCAGCGCGTTTTTATAAGGGATTTACAGCGCTTTTGAGAAAAGCGCTGTAAAATTAGTACAACAAGCAACATGTTTTTAGATGGGATTTACAGTGCTTTTGAAAAAAGCGCTGTAAAACGAGTACAACAAGGGTGTTATATATGCACTTATTATAGCGCTTTTTTATGAAAAGCTCCGTAAAACTACTCTAAGATAAGTGTTGAGCGCTATATATTACAACGCTTTTTTATTTTAAAGAGTGTTGCTGTATCTTTTAACAGCGCTAGATACTACAGCGCTGTAAAGGGCTTAAAAAAGCGCTGTAAAATGCTATTTCTCGCGTAGTGAATGTTATATGCACTTTTTACTGAAAAACCACCAACCTTATCGGGACACCAACCCCATCAGTTCTGATAATTATGTACCGGTTGAATATTCAACAATGAGCAAGCTAGTTCATCCTCTTGCAACAGCTCAAAGAAATGAGAGCAAAATTCCATCTGAAATTCCATCATCAGGCCGACTCCCTCCAATTTCCTAATTCAGCAACTGATGAATTTTGTTGCACTGATTGTGCAAACAAATCAAGATACAACTAAATGATTTGTCCCCAATCCATTTATGTAACAAGAATTGAATCTCTTTTCCATTACAATGATTGCAACAAATATTTTATGTGAAACCACTTGAATTCACACCTATCCAATTATTCGGCAACAAGAGATTGCTCCATCAAATGGAATCTTGTTGACGCATGTGTACTTCTTCGTTTCTTGTGATTTTTGGAATCATAGGAGCATACTTATATTTTAATAGATCCCACCAAATAGCTTTTCGATCATTAAGAATTCTTGATTTCCACTTATTGAGCAATTGATTGGTTCGTTGTCATGATGAGCCTTTTTAAACTTTAAGCTTGCTGACAAAGAGCCATTCAAGTATCTCATAATCCATTTGAGTGGTGACCAAAGGCAATGCCCCTGGATTAACCATAGATCTACTGACAACATTCACGGAATAAGCCAAATTTGGCCTGCTGCAAATCATACCTTACATTATGTTACCAACACCACTAGCATAAGGAATGATACTCGTCCTTTGTCTTTCCTCATCAATCTTAAGAAAGTCTTGCATGGACAATTTGATATTTTGTCTTAATTGAGTAGTAACATGTCTTGACTCATGCATTCTAAATTTAGTGAAAACTTTCTTCAAGTAGGCAGCTTGTGATAGGAATAATTATCCCTTCATTTTGTTCCTTTGTATGTCCATACCTAAGATCCTCTTGGCCTTTCCAAGTTCTTTCATCTCAAACTCATTACTAAGGTCATATTTCAGCTTATTAATCTGATCCTTATTTGAGCTTGCAAGAAGAATATCATCCACATAGAGTAATAGATAAGCAAGAACTTGACCTACCTCTTTAAGGATGTAAACACACCTGTCAAAACTGCATCTTTGGAAACCACTCCTTATAATGAAATCATCAAATTTCCTATACCATTGTCTAGGACTCTACTTTAGACCATACAAAGATTTTTTAAGAAGGAAAACCTTGTTCAGGTTGTTGCATATAAATGGTTTATTCAAGATCACCATGAAAAAATGTTGTTTTGACATCAAGTTGCACTAATTCCAAGTCATGTTGAGTAACAATTGAAAGAAGTATTCAAATAAAACAATGTTTCACAATAGGTGCAAAGACTTCATTAAAATACATCCCTTCAAGATGAGAAAATCCTTTGGCTACCAACCTTGCTTTAAACCTTATCTTCCCTTATCCTTGAATGCCCTTCTTTCTCTTGAACACCCATTTTGATCCAATTACTATCTGTCTCTTGGGAATGTCAACCAAAATCCATGTCTGATTATTTTCAAGTGATTGCATCTCTTCATTCATAGTTGTCATCCAGGCTTCTTTGTCTTCACTATGAATGGCTTCCTTATAATTGTTTGGCTCAACTATTTGAAGATCTTAAGCAACACTTAAAGCATAACAAATTATGTCTGCCTAACCATACCTGATTGGAGCCTTGATAACCCTTCTTTCTCTATCCTTTACCAAATTGTAATTGGCCAAATCTGGTTATGTTGCAGTATTATCTTCAAGTAATGTATCAGTCATGTCTCCATGATTAACCTCTTGATCTTCAGATGACTCCACCTCAATATGAACATTCTCAGTATTGTTGCTTGAAGTGTTGTCCTGCTAATGGTCCTTGTCAATCATGGCCATTCTTGTTTCATCAAACACTACATCTCTTGATACGATACACTTAGGCACACCTTGGTCAATTCTCTACAACTTGTAATGTAAGACTCTGAATTTTCTAAACTCTAATTTATGCAATTTTATTGTATTTTGTGTTGAATTGTTTAGGCTATTAGCCCAATTTTTATTTTATGAAATTAAATACCAAAAGTATAATTTTGTTAGAAGTTAGTAATATATTTTTGGAGAACCAAGTAAAATTATTTATTGGAGAATAATTTAAGTAAATTTACGGAGAATTATTATCGACAAAAAATGTTAGATGTCACATGCTACTGATAAATTCATCTGTCAGTTGAGTTGCGACGAGAGTAGATATTTTTACCAAAGTAGATTGAGGAGTGATGTGATGTGTATAAGAGTGATTAGATGATGTAATGATACTTTTATTAAAGTACCTAAATATTTTAATTATAATAACTTTCTTTTGGTAAGTTAAGAAGAAAAAACACTCATCCCTATTCCTTATGAAATCCACGACAAATCCCTCTGTTTCCCACACTTCATGTTTTCCTTTTTCCTTTTCCTTTATTTGTAAAGTGTTTGTGCTCTAAAGTTAGTGAGCTACCAAGTGATTTTGAGAGAGATTGAGAGGTCTTTTGGAGAAGTGACCAAGAGGAGAAAGATGAAGGTGCAAACACGAGAAGGGGGGTTGAATTGTGTTTGCCAAAGTTGACAACTTTTTGATAATTTATAAATAAATAAATAAAAACTAGTTTGGTTTTGGTGACTTACTTGGTGTAGAAGCAATCGGATTCAGAGATAGCAAGCAATGAAAGCATAAATAATTTGACACATAGATTTATTCTAGTTCACCACTAATTCAAATACCATTAATTACAAAGCACCTGACCCTCCAAGTTAGTCTTCCCAAACAACCTGACAACCCCAGACTTTTGAGGAACTAACCACCTTGACCCAACAAGCCATGTCTTCGCCTAACAACCTGACAACCTCAGATTGAAGAAGGAACTAAACCACTATCAGGAAGGATACAAGAGATGGAAACTTGAGTAGTTTCTTCTAACAAAGCTGATAATAATAATAACTCTCACACTATAAGAAAAGAACACTCAGAAAATATTTATAACTTGAACAAGTGTTTCTTTCTTTGAACTCTAAGATGAATTGAGAACTTTGAGCTTGAGTTACTCTTTTCTGCTTTTTGATGTTTTTCTTCTTCAGCCTTGAATGTATTTATAGTGAAAATTTGGGCTTCAATTTAGTCCTTGTTTAATTTTGAATTGTATTTTGTTCAGATTGAGTTTGTAAATTCTTCAAATTGATTATATTCCTATTTTGTGAAGATTGAATTTGTAAACTCTTCAAATCTTCATCAAATGTCGATCAAATCTTCTTCAAATCTTGACCATATTTTTTCTTTCAACGTGGTCAAAGATTTTCTTCAATTATGAATATGAATCAAATCTTATTTTAGATTTTCATCAATTATAATTTGGAATCAAATCTTATTTTAGATTTTCTTCAAAAACATGAATCTTCTTTCATACTCTTTGAAGTCAAATATATTGTTTTCATAAAATACTTTTGTTAACATCAAAACTCTAAATGTAAAACCAACTTGGTTCCAACAATCTCCCCCTTTTTTATGATGCCAAAACTTGTATTTTTGATAACAACCTTTCTTTATATTTCCTTGACTCCTCCTAACTTAGGGCTCCCCCTAAGTCTTAGTATCATTTTCTTCCCACTTTATCAAATATCTTTCCCCCCCCCCCC
>JBBPBP010000003.1:25011910-25028056 GCA_037974735.1 Cicer chorassanicum
GTTAATAATTAAATTTAATACATTTGTTTCAAAAGTAAAAATTTGTTTTCTTTATAATTTGGCCCCTCGTAAAAGTGGTTGATATTGTAATCTCAAGAGACTATTATTAATATTAATATCTCTTATTTTAATTTATTTTTAAAATTTAAATAATAGTGCAATTTTATATATTTGTCTTAATTAACTAATAGTTATCTAAAAGTAGATTATAATATGACTTGAAAGTATAATCATATTTACATTTATTTTAGAACATTTGGAAATAGAAATCTATCCTATAAACATTTCATATTTATTTGGCTAAATACCACTCATGATTCCTTAACTTAATTTCGGTTAACGATTTAGTCCTTTATCTTTTTTTTTTCCCGATTTGGTCATTTATGTTTTTAAATAATTTGAGCATTACCCTTTAAGTGGAGTTCCGTTAAAAAAAATTAAAAAATCTCTCATCTAGATCATTGCATATGTTCATCAAACCTCTAGGAATGATTGTCACTGATCAGAAGTGATGTCTGTGGAGTATAAATACCCCCTAGCTTCAGTTTTAACGAATCAATCCTACTACCAGACTTAGAACAAACTTTGAATATTTTTCTGAAATATTTCCAAAACATAAAGGGTAACTTTTTCTGAACACGGAGGAGATATTTTTTTAACTTTTTCTTAACGAAACTCCACTTAAAGGATAACGCTAAAATTATTTAAAAACATAAAGGACCAAATCGGGAAAAAAAAGAAGATAAAGGACTTGTCAAAATCCTGTTTCTATTTAATATCCCTAAAGTATAGGGATTCAGTTGAATAGGAGTAATAGTAGGAGTAATAGTAGGGATTTAGAGGGAGAGTGTTAGAATATTAGAAAATATCTTATAATATCTATTATATTATATTATATTAGAGTACCTTGAGTTATTTCCTAGGATCAATTTATATTCATAGAGTATCTTAGAATATCTCTCATTATTATTATGATTTGTTCCTAATTTAGGATTTAGTCTATGTTTCTCTATAAATAGAGATTAGTATTGAGTCTTTTGTAATCAAGTCACCATTATGCTATATCAATAATATTCAAACCCTAATTATTTTCTCTCCTCCTTTTCTCTAAAATCCCACAACTTCAACATGTATTGCCAATTATTCAATTCCAATAAATATAATTTTATTCTAATTATTGAGATGATATATTTCAATAAATATATTTTTACTCTAATTTCCAACATGGTATCAGAGCACTCAATCTTTGAGAGCCTTGCTTCCACATAAACCCTAGCCGCCTTTATGGCGGTAAATTTAGCCACCTTCATTGTGGCCCTTTGCTTCCGCCTTCATTGCAGTGCCGCCTTCATTGCGGTTAGCCACCTTCATTGTGGTCCTTTTTGCCGCCTTCATTGCGGTGCCGCCTTCATTGCGGTTTCTATTTTCCTGAAGCCACCTTCATTGTGGTCCTTTTGCCGCCTTCATTGCGGTGCCGCCTTCATTGCAGTTTCTATTTTCCTGAAGCCACCTTCATTGTGGTCCTTTTTGCCGCCTTCATTGCGGTTTCGCCTTCATTGTGGTTTTGCCTTCATTGCAGCAACTTGAGATTTCTTTTTGGCCTAATTTGCACTCCATATAACTCCTCCTATGACAACCTTGCAGATCTTCTAACTAAAGGGCTAAAGAGTAGCAACTTTGAAAGAATTGTATTCAAGCTGGGAATAAAGAACACCTATTCGCCAACTTGAGGGGGGGTGTCAAAATCCTGTTTCTATTTAATATCCCTCAAGTATAGGGATTCAGTTGAATAGGAGTAATAGTAGGAGTAATAGTAGGGATTTAGAGGGAGAGTGTTAGAATATTAGAAAATATCTTATAATATCTATTATATTATATTAGAGTATCTTGAGTTATTTCCTAGGATCAATTTATATTCATAGAGTATCTTAGAATATCTCTCATTATTATTATGATTTGTTCCTAATTTAGGATTTAGTCTATGTTTCTCTATAAATAGAGATTAGTATTGAGTCTTTTGTAATCAAGTCAGCATTATGCTATATCAATAATATTCAAACCCTAATTATTTTCTCTCCTCCTTTTCTCTAAAATCCCACAACTTCAACATGTATTGCCAATTATTCAATTCCAATAAATATAATTTTATTCTAATTATTGAGATGATATATTTCAATAAATATATTTTTACTCTAATTTCCAACAGGACTAAATCGTTAACTAAAATTAAGTTAAGGGACTACATGTGGTATTTAGTCTATTTATTTCATAGTTTGTCATAAATGTTTCCTTGCACCACAGTTCTGCTCAAAGAATTAATTCATTTAATGCTCTGTACAAAATTATATATTAAAATGAGACAATAAAACAAAATCCTATAAATCATAAAATCATTATTGTGTTCCCAATGTAATGAATCTACATTTTCCAATGTTGTCATTCGGGGTTGTACGTTATATCTCTTTCTAAACTAATTCAGTTTCATGGTTAATTATTCTAGCATTCTAAAATGTTATTTTTTGATAATAAATGCTGGAATATGAAATATGTGAAAATATAAAAAATATTTTAAGTATTTTGACACTTGAAAAATATATACACGGTAACTGATAGATTCTCAAGATATATGGGTGTGTAAAAAAGGAAGAAGGAGGGTAATCATTTTAAACATTGGATTTTGTTTGCCTCAAAAAAATGGGACACACGAGATGTTCGAAGAGTCATCATGCGAATACGATATTTGTTTTCATTCATCCATTGAATCGTGGGGCGTAGAAGATCATAAGTATCAAGAAGTTAAAGAAATGATAAATAATTTATCTATAATGCATAACACACATAAATCATGCATCTTATATTCATAATTTACTTATACTCATGCATCTTCATTCATACTTTACCTATACGTAACAACCTTGCATAATGCATAACATGCACGAATCATTTATATCTTATATTTATATTTTATTTATACTCAACACCCTTGTGTTACATTTCTCATTATATGTGTTTTAACATTCGCATTGCAAATATTATATACATGTTCACCCTCTTTATTTAACTTCTATACTAGACCCAACTGCATTTTTTTCCATTTCTATTGATCCACACATTGGTAACCAATATGAAGACGATTATTTATATTTTTGTCGATATACGCATCAGTAACCAATCCGAAGACGATAATTTATATTTTTGTCGATCTACGCATTGGTAACCCATCTGAAGATGATGATTTACATTCTTATTGATCTACGCATCGATAACCAATTTGAAGACGATCATTTATATTTTTGACGATCATTTACATTCTTGTCGATTTAAGCATCGGTAACCAATCTAGCAATCATTTACATTTTTGTCGATCTACACACTAGTAACCAATCTAGAGATAGTCATTTACATTTTTATTGATCTACACATCAGTAACCAATTTGATGACGATCATTTATGTCGATCTTTTACATTCTTGTCAATCTACGTATCGGTAACCAATCTGAAGACGATCATTTACATTTTTGATCTACGCATCACAATCCGAAATACGATCATTTTTTTTCATTTATGCTAATATGTGCATCAGTAACCAATCCGAACACAATCATTTTTTATTCATGTCAATATACGCACAACAACCAATCTGGCTGATCATTTGTTTAGTTTTTCATTACATATCACTGAAGTAACAATGTCAATTAGAAGGAAGGAGGGTTTGAATTATAATTGCCCCTTTTGAAAGATTCCTGTTTGAAACTAAAAGTTTTACTCAAGATTGATCTTGGTTATAACGAAGATCGATCTAGGTTAGTGGAAAAACAACAATATCAATTTTATCAATATAAAAGCTGATTGTGATGCATGTAATAAATAGAGATAGAGATAGAGAGATCGCTCAAGCATGTATCTTGGTTCACCCAACCCGGGTAACCGTGAGATTTTCCACTAAGTGTTCAAAACAAAGAACATTCTTAGTTTTATAACACCTAGCTCAGATCAACCTTGATATGTTACAAAGTTAAAACCTTTCCACCCAGAAAGGAGTTCAATCAAGTCACCTATCAACCTTGATAGGATTTCTTACAATCTACCCAAACTATACTAAACTCTTATAGTTTGAGTTTTACAATAATGATGAGATTGTTTTGTTAGAATCTGAGATGTCTTAACTCTTGTTTGAGATCTGATTCTTTGATAGAGAAATATATGAGAATGATTCTATGAATCGAATGGGAAAAATTAGAACTGATTCAATGTATGTGAGTGAGAGAAATTCAAGTATGATTGAAATGAGTAATGAATTTTCTTGGTACTTGAAGCTCTGATTTGTTCTTCATCGTGAAGCTGTATTTATAGGCTTCAAGATGGCTTATGACAGCTCATTTAACCGTTGGAAGAAGGCCAGCTGTCATGAGAAAGTGAATGGATAAGATCAGCCAAAAAGCAAGAGAGTTCATGCTGAATCTAGGAACATTCTTGAGATCCAAGATCGTTCTTCGAATTGGTTGGAGATGAGATGACTTGTACTTGTGATCCTATCAGTTTTCTGAGATGATTGCTAGCTTTAAGTCAAGTGTGCAGGCCTGTTTGAAGGTAAATCAGCAGTGCACTTTATAGTCCTGTTAATTGTACTTACACTTACTTATTTTGGAGAATGATCTTGCTTTATACTTTTCATGAAGTATGTCTTTGATCCTTCGAATTCTAGAATCATTCTGATTTAGATTGATCCTTGCTTATTCTTGATGAAGATATGAGATGAATAAAGCTTCCAGGATTCAGTCTTTCACAAAGAACTGATCATTCTTGATTATGACAGAAGTGAAGATCGATCTTCGTTTTACAGACATATGGCAGGATTGATCTTTGTTTTACAAACTGCTGTCCAGAATGATCATTTGTCACTTTTGCTTTGAGTTGTGCTCGTTAATCTTTGATCTTTTTGAGTGATTCTTTTGCTCATATGAGAGCTGTATATTCCTAGTATATGAACTGGAAATCCATTCGCGATTTGCAGGAGCTTTCCTTGCATTAAAAACTGATTTGGTTTTGCTTGTTGAAAATGACAGAAACGTGGAGAACGTTCTTGGTTTTTCAGATTATGTCAAGATCGTTCTTGATTCAGTTTTGTTCATTTTTAGCTCTTTCTTTAAACTAATTTCTCTTGCATTTGCTTTGTACCTATCTTGGATTATTTCCCTCAAAAGCACAAGTTAGATTAACATAACATTTAGAATCATAATTAACATTCTTAATTAACTTTTTGTTTGTTTTCATCAAAACATTAAATTGAGATTTTGTCTCAACAATCTCCCCCTTTTTGATGATGAAAAACATGTTAATTTAGATTTTCACTTTGATTCTAATTTTAATCACAGAGAGCTTAAAAGCTCCCCCTCAGAATATGCTTCAGATTTTTGAATCAACATAAAATATACACATAAAATCTAAAATAATTCTCCCCCTTTGTCAACACAAAAAGGTTGGGGAATACAAAGGAAATGTATACTACACATAGAAAACAATGAGTAGACTCCAGTTTTAAGAAAAATAACATTTTCTAAAAACTCCCCCTGAATATTTGAAATTGATATCCTTCAAAATTCCAAAACACGAGTAAGATAAGATGAATGTGAACATGAGAGAGTGAGTGCATATAGGGAAGCAAAAATAAGATGAATGTGACAACATGTCAAATATATTTTCTCTCTTTACAAAATATTCTTATGCTAATAAAGTTTGTTTTTTTCAAAACTAATTTTTTAAAACGATCAAAGAGATTTGTTCACAAAAATAAATGTTTTTGTTACAACATTTTTCCAACCACGCATATTGACAATAAGGCACATGTTCAAACTTACTTTTATTAGTAAGTATGTATGAGGCTTTTTGATTGATGCTATCATACTTAAAATAAATTTAAACATTTGAGATCAATTTTCACAAAAGAAGTGAGCAACAAAAGACTCATTTGCAAAGACATATATTAATATGCCTCAAAATGCTCAAATATCAATTTTTGACTTCATGCCATAATCTTTTTGGATTAGTTTTGTGTTTTAAAGAAATAAGAGACACAAATCATTTTCATGAAGACCAAACATATATTCTCTTGTTGAAATCCTTCAAGAATAAATCCTACACAAGGATATATATTTAAAATATATTGAAGAAGGATCTTTTTCAAAAACCACATTATAAACTCAATTATTATTATTTTAAAAAGAGCCATATTCAAAAAATTATACTCAATCATCAAGCAATGTATTGACTACTCAAAATATGCAAAAAAAAAAAAAATTGAGATCATGATAGAGAATACTTTTAAGGACATAGAGAGGTGAATTTAAAAGAAAAGATGTTAATTCATTTAACATGATAATTTGAATTTATGATAATGATTGAGTTCCATGAATGAATTAAATAGTAATCATGATTAGGATATACCTTGATAAGATCCAAAGCAGCACTTGAATCAGACAAGTGGACAATGTGAGCATATGTTGTTTAGAAACGAAGATTGTTCCTGCTTGATCATCAGAACATTCTTGGATCCTGTTTTGGACAGCATCATCATTTAAGTCCAAATTATGTGTGGCATGCACTGTATTCATGCAATACTGCTCCATAGTCAAGCACTTGTTGCACATAATTCCCCTGTTTGCCATATCCTCCACAATAGACACAATTTTTGGATGATTGTTCAGAGGCATGTCAACCAATGTAGTTACACCTTTAATAGCAGCAACTTTGGTACCATATAAATCCCTCCAAATTAGTTCTTCTAATAATTTGATCATGAGGTTCCAAAAACAAATTAGGTAGGTGTAGGAGTGCCAAAAACAAATTGTTCAAATTCTTTTTAGAACTTGTTGATGTTCTTCAACCATATCATCATCATAATAGAACTTGTGGAGAATGTTCTACTCTTTGTGGAGAATGTTCTCGTCTTTGTGGAGAATTTTCTAGTATGAACATTTTTGCTTAAACTGAGCTTTCTCTTAGATCCGTTTTGTTTTGCCACTTCATGATCAGACTTTGGAGTTTACATGGATGATATTTGAACATTAACAACTTTGTGATTTATCCAATTTTAACATTGCAATTATTTTTCTTCACCATCCTATCTTTCAACATAAAAATCAACATAGTCATCAAACATAATATGCATAATACCATATATAGTTTGGGCCTTGCGATTTTATATTCTATAATATTTATAGAATGTAGAGTATTCAGAAAATATACTTTGATGACATTTTAAAATAAATTCAGCCATACTTTCTTTATCATGCAAAATAAAATAATGACATTCAAAAATGTTAAAGAATGGTATGTTTTGCTTTCTATTTTCTCAAAAATTCATATGAATGTATGTTAAAGATATTTTCTAATAGAGCCAAGATTAAAAATATGGAAAACAAATTTTATGCATTCTCCCCCAATATTATTTTTCAACACTAGGAGGAGTGTGAAACGAATATTGTTTATCAATCTCGTGTTCCTAGGAAACAATCTGTTGTGACTGTCCAGATTGTTCTTCCTCCTCATCATCTCTTTTGATAGAAATAATTGTATTTTAGTAAGAGGAAAAGTAAGAACAACATCTATAACACTGTGCCTATGTTTTAGCCATATGTTATTGACCAAATTGAAAATAAAAGGAATAGTGAACAAAAGTAAAAGGTTAGACCAACTAAGTGAATCATAATTCAGAAAAGCAACACAATTTGAATTCTTATTAGCAATCTTACCATCTATGACACTTATACAATTAATCAACTACTTTTTGTTAGCCATAGATAGTTTCCTAAGACCTATCTTGTACTCCAAAACTAAGCACCTTTGATGTACTGAATTGTCTCAACTATCTAGATGAATTCATGTACAAGTGTATAAGCATATATTGAAGATTACTACACATGCTAATTTCACATCTAATAAGAGGATTGGTACATAAAAAATCATTTATCAGTTTCAACAATCCTTAATTGATTGGTTGGTTCCACTCAAATTATGGATCAAACAAGTCACCAATTAGACATAAACAACTAGCCATTTCTTGTAATTAATTTTTTTTAAACAAACTTCATATTGTTGGAATGTTCTTTGACAAGCAAATCATGTGAAATAATATTTTCATCAAGGAATAATTTTTGAAGAATGATTTTTCAAATTTCCCTTGATTATTTCTTATAGAAATGACAATACTTTTTCAAAAGACTTTAAAAACATGATTTGTTTGGAAATTCATCCAAGTATAAAACATAATGATTGTTCTTTAAACTGAAACATGAGGATGTTTATTTTACATCAGCCATGTGGAGTTTTACTTTGGAGTTTTAACATGTTTGTCATCATCAAAAAGGGGGAGATTGTTGAGACAAAATCTCAATTTAATGTTTTGATGAAAACAAACAAAAAGTTAATTAAGAATGTTAATTATGATTCTAAATGTTATGTTAATCTAACTTGTTCTTTTGAGTGAAATAATCCAAGATAGGTATAAAGCAAATGCAAGAGAAATCAATTTAATGAAAGAGCTAAAAATGAACAAAACTGAACCAAGAATGATCTTGACATAATCTGGAAAACCAAGAACGTTCTTCACGTTTATGTCATTTTCAACAAGCAAGATCAAATCAGTTTTTAATGCAAGGAAAGCTCCTGCAAATCGCAAATGGATTTCAAGTTCATATGCTAGGAATATACAACTCTCATATGAGCAAAAGAATCACTCAAAAGGATCAAAGATTAAAGAGCACAACTCAAAGCAAAAGTGACAAATGATCATTCTGGACAGCAGTCTGTAAAACGAAGATCGATCCTGCCATATGTCTGTAAAACGAAGATCGATCTTCACTTCTGTCATAATCAAGAATGACCAGTTCCTTGTGAAAAATTGCATCCTAGAAGCTTTATCAATTTTATATATTTATCAAGAATAAGCAAGGAAAGATCTAAAACAAAATCAGCCCAGAATTTGAAGAATCAAGACAAGCTTCATGAAGGAATATAAAAGCAAGATCATTCTTCATTTGTAACAAACGCAAGTACAATAGTACAGGCTGTAAAAGTACACCACAGTTGTACTATCAAATCAAGCCTGCAAACTGACTCAAAGCATGCAAGCCACTTCAGAAAAGCTTCAAGTCAGATCACATTTAACTCATTTGAGGATCGATCCTGGATTGCAAGAATGCTCTTGGATTCAGCTTGTTCACTCTTGCTTTTGGCCTGCTTCAATCTACTCACTGTTCTATGATAGTTGGCTTCATCTCAATGGCTATGTGAGCTGTCCTAACCTCTCTTGAAGCTTATAAATACAGCATCAAGATGAAGAACAAATCACAACAAAAAGTACCAAGCAAAGCATCAATCATACATTCATATTCGAGCTTTCTCAAATATCATTCTTTAGCTTGCAAATCATTTTCTTTGTGTTGTGTTGCAATCAGTAACAACTAAGTCTTAAGTTACAGAATCTATTTCTCAAACAAGGGTTGAGTAATATTCAGATTCTAATCATCTTCATCATCATTACTTTGTAACTCAAGGCTAGTGTATTATCATAGCTTGAGAAGTGTGTGGAAATCCTTTTATGTTGTAAAAGGTAATTTGTGAAATCCTTACTGAAATAGGCTAAGGTAAATATGAGAAATTCCTTTCTAAAGTAGAAAGGTGGAAGTTGTGTAAAGATCAAGATTGATCTACGAAAGTTGTGTAACAACCAAGAACAATCTTGCCTTGAACACTTAGTGGAAAATCTCACGGTTGTGAGGACTGGACGTAACCCGGATTGGGTGAACCAGGATAAATGCTTGAGTGATCTCTCTATCTCTAACTCTATTTTTTACATGCATTACAATCAACTTTTATATTGATAAAATTGATATTGTTGTTTTTCCACTAACCAAGATCGATCTTCGTTATAACCAAGATCAATCTTGAGTAAAACTTTTAGTTTCAAACAAGAATCTTTCAAAAAGGGCAATTATAATTCAAACCCCCTTCCGTATAATTGACATTGTTACTTCAATTGGTATCAGAGCTTGTCTCTATAGAATTAAAACACTCAAAAAGTGTTAGAGCAAAAGATTCAGGAAGATAATGTCAAAAGCTAAATACATTGCTGAAGGAGGGTCATCATACAGACCACCATACTTTGATGGATCAAATTATTACTTCTGGAAGAGCAAAATGAAATTATTCCTAAAGTCACAAGATACTGGTGTGTGGAGAATCATCATATATGGAGAGTTCATACCAAGAGTGGATCAAAACGACTCAACATCAGCTGAAAAGAAAGAAGTTGAGTTGACAACAGATGAGAAATCTAAGGTACTCCTAAACTCAAAAGCTCAATTATTTTTATCATGTGCTTTAAGTAGGGAAGAAAGTGAAAGAGTAGATGAATGTGATACTGCCAAAAAGTATGGGACACATTGCAAACTCACCATGAGGGAACAAGCCATGTTAAGGAAACAAGAATTGACATTGGCATTCGAAAGTTTGAATTGTTTGAAATGAATGAAGGAGAGACACTCGATGAAATGTACTCAAGATTCACAACTATAATGAATGAAATGCGCTCCCTTGGAAAAGCTTATTCAATACAAGGCAGGGTAAGAAAGATCATAAGATGTCTTCCAATCACGTGGAGACCAATGGTGACAGCTATAAGTCAAGCCAAGAATCTTGAAGTACTAGGCTTGGAAGAACTGATTGGAACATTACGAGCACATGAAGTGCTGCTACAAGAAGACAGACCAATCAAAAAGGGCAAAACAATAGCTTTGAAAGCATCTCAAGAAAGTCCGCCATTACAAACAGATGAGGACTCATAAGAAATCGAACAAGAAGATGTTGATGAAGAAATAGTTCGTCTTACAAGAAAGATACAAAGAATGTTGAGAAGAAGAGATCACATTAAAAAGGAATTTTCAAATAAAAAGGAAAACTTCAAAATAGAGGTAGACAAAAGTCAAATCACATGTTTTGGATGCAATAAACAAGGACATTATAAAACTGAATGTCCCTTGAACATAAGAGCACCAAAGAAGTTTCCCTTCAAGAAGAAATCAATGATGGCAACCTGGGATGATTATGACAAATAAGAAACAGATGAACCTCAATAAGCAAACCTGTGTTTGATGGCAAACATTGAAGATACAGAGGTAACAAATTATGAACCATGTCTTGTATGTAAATAAATGGAAACTGAATTTGATAATTTGCTCAATGATTCAAACTTTTTCTTTCAAAAATGTAGTTCCTTTAAAGAAAAATTTCATAAGGAAAAAGAAGAGAAAGAGAAAGTTCAGGCTATGAATGATAAACTTAAAGAGATCATTCAAAATGTGAAAGAGTCTCAACTCAAAAATTTTGAATCTGAAAATTTTGAAAGTCAAGATCGATCTTCACCTCAAACGGAGAACGGTCTTCTCAAGGCTGAAGTTGAAATTCTTAAAAATGATTTAACAAACTTCATTAAAGCTACTGAGACTTTTCAGAAAAATCATGGGGGAACATTTGATAAAGCTGGTCTTGGTTTTGAAAAAACGAAAATATATGAAAAAAATTTTGTTCCGGAAAGAAAAGAGGATAAATGCAAAACCAAATGCTCATATTGTAAGAAACTTGGACATTTGGAATTTGCTTGCTACTTTAAGAAAAGAGATGAAAAGGTTAAAAGCCAAAGGTTTTTTAAAAGCGAAGATCGTTCTGCAAATAAAGCTAAATTAGTTTTGAAAAATCTGCAAAACGAAGAACGATCTTCAAGTTGTTCTCAAAACGAAGAACGATCATCAGGTTGTTCTCAAAACGAAGAACGTTCTGGAACAAAAGCATAACTTTCTCCAGAAAATCTGAAATAAGGAGAACGGTCTGGAACTTCAAAATCAAGATTAAAACCCCTTAAAACCCAGATTTCGAAATCAATTCAAAGATCAACAATTAAATGCTCCTACTGTCTCAAAATTGGTCATCATGAATCAACTTGCTATTTTGAGAAGAGATCAAGTTTTAAAAAATCTTCTAAAAGAATATATACTAACCATCAAGGACCCAAAAAAATATGGGTACCAAAGTCATTACTAACTTATGATGTAGGTACATCATCCAACAATCAAAAAAGAATATTGATACATGGACAAAGCATGCTCAATACACATGAATGGAAAAGTATGGTGCCTCATCTCATTACAAAAATTTGGAGTGTCTATAACCTTTTGAAACATTAACAAATCAAAGATACATGTATCATCTTATTTTTGCTTCCGTATATGCCCTCACTCTCTCTAGTTTTAAAAATGAAAAAATGGATCTACTTTTTACCAGTAAGGATGATCTTGTTCACTTTCATCTTATCTTACTTGTGTTTTGGAATTTTGAAGGATATCAATTTCAAAATATTCAAGGGGAGTTTTTAGAAAATGTTATGTTTCTTAAAACCGGAGTCTACTCATTGTTTTCTATGTGTAGTATACATTCCCTTTGTATTCTCCAACATTTTTGTGTTGACAAAGGGGGAGAATTATTTTAGATTTTATGTGTAGATTTTATGTTGATTCAAAAATCTGAAGCATATTTTGAGGGGGAGCTTTTAAGCTCTCTATGATTAAAATTAGAATCAAAATTAACATTCTTAATTAACTTTTTGTTTGTTTTCATCAAAACATTAAATTGAGATTTTGTCTCAATAATCACATCCTTGTCTGCTTTCGTATCACTGCTTTAGCATCACACATGCATTTTACCCTCTCTTGCATTAAGAATTAATCTACTTTCACAATTTATTTATACAAAATTTAGATTCTTATATTTAGTTAACTTTAACAACGATAATGTTCATATTTTTTTTAGGAAATATAATTAAATAAGGGAAGTTGTAATGCTTCAATTTTGTCCGACCAATTAAAATAATTCCAAAAAAGTAGGTAACAATATGTTTAATAAACATTTTGCACTTATTATTATTAAGTCTAAAAATTGTCATTTTATAAATCTGGTCTAATTTTGAGTCTATATGGGTTTTCGTTACATTACATTTAACATCAAAAATAAAATAAGTAAATAAAAAAGAAATGTTTTTCTTCAGCCGCATGTTGCATGCCTGCTTTTCTTTGCCCCTTTTTTTTGCTTTCCTCCTTTCCTCATTTGTCCTGTTTCCCTGCTACAAAACTTGCAGCAGCGCCCCTTCCCCTATTTAGTTCGTCTTACAAGAATGATACAAAGAATGTTGAGAAGAAGAGATCACATTAAAAAGGAATTTTCAAATAAAAAGGAAAACTTCAAAATAGAGGTAGACAAAAGTCAAATCACATGTTTTGGATGCAATAAACAAGGACATTATAAAACTGAATGTCCCTTGAACATAAGAGCACCAAAGAAGTTTCCCTTCAAGAAGAAATCAATGATGGCAACCTGGGATGATTATGACAAATAAGAAACAGATGAACCTCAATAAGCAAACCTGTGTTTGATGGCAAACATTGAAGATACAGAGGTAACAAATTATGAACCATGTCTTGTATGTAAATAAATGGAAACTGAATTTGATAATTTGCTCAATGATTCAAACTTTTTCTTTCAAAAATGTAGTTCCTTTAAAGAAAAATTTCATAAGGAAAAAGAAGAGAAAGAGAAAGTTCAGGCTATGAATGATAAACTTAAAGAGATCATTCAAAATGTGAAAGAGTCTCAACTCAAAAATTTTGAATCTGAAAATTTTGAAAGTCAAGATCGATCTTCACCTCAAACGGAGAACGGTCTTCTCAAGGCTGAAGTTGAAATTCTTAAAAATGATTTAACAAACTTCATTAAAGCTACTGAGACTTTTCAGAAAAATCATGGGGGAACATTTGATAAAGCTGGTCTTGGTTTTGAAAAAACGAAAATATATGAAAAAAATTTTGTTCCGGAAAGAAAAGAGGATAAATGCAAAACCAAATGCTCATATTGTAAGAAACTTGGACATTTGGAATTTGCTTGCTACTTTAAGAAAAGAGATGAAAAGGTTAAAAGCCAAAGGTTTTTTAAAAGCGAAGATCGTTCTGCAAATAAAGCTAAATTAGTTTTGAAAAATCTGCAAAACGAAGAACGATCTTCAAGTTGTTCTCAAAACGAAGAACGATCATCAGGTTGTTCTCAAAACGAAGAACGTTCTGGAACAAAAGCATAACTTTCTCCAGAAAATCTGAAATAAGGAGAACGGTCTGGAACTTCAAAATCAAGATTAAAACCCCTTAAAACCCAGATTTCGAAATCAATTCAAAGATCAACAATTAAATGCTCCTACTGTCTCAAAATTGGTCATCATGAATCAACTTGCTATTTTGAGAAGAGATCAAGTTTTAAAAAATCTTCTAAAAGAATATATACTAACCATCAAGGACCCAAAAAAATATGGGTACCAAAGTCATTACTAACTTATGATGTAGGTACATCATCCAACAATCAAAAAAGAATATTGATACATGGACAAAGCATGCTCAATACACATGAATGGAAAAGTATGGTGCCTCATCTCATTACAAAAATTTGGAGTGTCTATAACCTTTTGAAACATTAACAAATCAAAGATACATGTATCATCTTATTTTTGCTTCCGTATATGCCCTCACTCTCTCTAGTTTTAAAAATGAAAAAATGGATCTACTTTTTACCAGTAAGGATGATCTTGTTCACTTTCATCTTATCTTACTTGTGTTTTGGAATTTTGAAGGATATCAATTTCAAAATATTCAAGGGGAGTTTTTAGAAAATGTTATGTTTCTTAAAACCGGAGTCTACTCATTGTTTTCTATGTGTAGTATACATTCCCTTTGTATTCTCCAACATTTTTGTGTTGACAAAGGGGGAGAATTATTTTAGATTTTATGTGTAGATTTTATGTTGATTCAAAAATCTGAAGCATATTTTGAGGGGGAGCTTTTAAGCTCTCTATGATTAAAATTAGAATCAAAATTAACATTCTTAATTAACTTTTTGTTTGTTTTCATCAAAACATTAAATTGAGATTTTGTCTCAATAATCACATCCTTGTCTGCTTTCGTATCACTGCTTTAGCATCACACATGCATTTTACCCTCTCTTGCATTAAGAATTAATCTACTTTCACAATTTATTTATACAAAATTTAGATTCTTATATTTAGTTAACTTTAACAACGATAATGTTCATATTTTTTTTAGGAAATATAATTAAATAAGGGAAGTTGTAATGCTTCAATTTTGTCCGACCAATTAAAATAATTCCAAAAAAGTAGGTAACAATATGTTTAATAAACATTTTGCACTTATTATTATTAAGTCTAAAAATTGTCATTTTATAAATCTGGTCTAATTTTGAGTCTATATGGGTTTTCGTTACATTACATTTAACATCAAAAATAAAATAAGTAAATAAAAAAGAAATGTTTTTCTTCAGCCGCATGTTGCATGCCTGCTTTTCTTTGCCCTTTTTTTTTGCTTTCCTCCTTTCCTCATTTGTCCTGTTTCCCTGCTACAAAACTTGCAGCAGCGCCCCTTCCCCTATTTATTTATTTATTTATTTTGTTTTTTCTTTAGTTTAATAAGGTTATTATCTTCACCATTTGAACACTCAATCAAAAACATCAACCACTTATTTCCTTAATTATCTGAGGTTGCTTGATTTTGCTGCAAAACAATAAAAAAATCTAGAACTTCATTTTATCTCATGAACACAAAGATTCAACACTTTAGCCTATAAATTGAGACAAAAAATCAATCAAAGGAGAAAAGAGAAATGGTTGAAATCAGAAAACAATAGGAAAAAAGATTTTTCTATACAAAGTTTAGAAACCCAATAACAACCTTTTTTTATTATATATTTTTTATTCTACCATGAAAACAAAAACCCAGAAAAATAAAACATAAAATCAAACTCATTTTAACATCTCATCAAAGAATTTCCTAGTACGCACAACCACAACTTATTTCTTCTTTCTTTCTCTTTTTGTTTTTTTTCTTTTTCCTGCGTGCATCACTTTCTTTTATTCTTTTATAACCCTTTTTTTTTTGTTTTCTTCAATTTTTTTTATTAATTAATGTTATGTTTTGTTTTTTTTCTTTATATAAAAAATTAATGATTTTTGAGTTTTAGGTCATTGTTTGGTTGTATGGGCTC
>JBBPBP010000003.1:25032344-25091369 GCA_037974735.1 Cicer chorassanicum
TATTTTAAGTTATAATAAAAAAATCTAAAGCATAAAATAATTTTAATTAAAATTATAAAGCTTAAATCTAAAGTTATTTTAATCATTATTTTATACTAATATAATTGATTTAATAATAATAATTAAATAAAACAGAAGATTAATAAATTTTAAATTATTGAAGTGAAAATATTTTAAACATTATTTGGCATAAGTTTATTATTAATAAAGATCAATTTGTATGCTATTTTATATTTAAGGAGATTTTTGAATATTGCAAGGATGAAATTCAAAAAAATATTTTGCAGAGACTAAAACTGAAAAGTGTTATATTTACAGGGACCAAAAATTGTTTTTCTTTGTTATTTAACGTTTTTGTTACGTGCACTTAACGTTAAGAACCAAAAATAATTTTTTTTTGATATTACAAGTATGTAAACCAAAAACAAAAATTACGAGGACCAAAATCAAAAAATGTTATATTTACAGGGACCAAAAACATATTTAAACCTTATATAAATTAGGCTGTTTTTTACATACTCCATGAAGCCAATTTTATAATATACTACATTCAAAACAGAGAATATATTTTTTACATTTACTTTTAGTCAATTTTATTTGTTTTTGTTTTTTAGTGAATGTATTATATTTAAATATTACTATTGATTACAAATTATATAAGAGAATAGTTAAGATAATATTGACCTGTCTTATGTTATTATTTTTACACAATTCATGTTTTAGTTTTTATCCTATAAGATTGTATTGAATTAATTGTACTTTTAAGTAACTAAATTATTTTTTATTTTGTGGGTATATTTATTTCAACTATTATTCAACGATGAAAGATAATTATTTATCAAAAAGTATATAATAGATGTAAAATTATTGTACCATGTCAACTAATATATTATAATATTATTTAAGGATAGTATTTTATAAATTAAAATTTATATTAAATTTAAAACTTAATATTATATATAACATATAATCTATATACCGTGCAACGGACTGCTATACTAGTTTATATTTATTTTAAAACAATATTTATCTGTAAAAACGACACTTATTTAAGAACATATTGAGTATTGAAAAGATAATAGATGTTAAGGACAAAACTATTAAATGTAGGCTTGAAAGTTTAAATGCTTTAAAATAGAACGTTGAGTAAAAACTATGTAATAATTTTTTTTTTTATAAAGACCAATATGCAGTATACTTTTTTAATAGTAAATTAATCATATCATATTTAAACACGTTTTTATTAGAGAAAATTTAGACCATTCAATTACTTTTGTTTTTATTTTTATGAAAATTTTAAATGTTATGAACTATTTTTTTTTCTTACAAAAAGTGAAGTAAATTTGTTTTTATACATATATATATATATATATATATATAAGAAATCGGTGACAGAACTGTCGATCAACTTCCGCAATCAGAACATTGGCATAAGATCCCCAATTAGGAAGGACTTCAAATTTATTTTATAATAAACTCTAATCTTTAAAAAATTACATTGATATCCTTGATTTTGTATATTAAACACTTTAAAATGTTAGAATCTTGAAGTTAGAACTTTATGATTTTAGAAGTCCATTTTTTTAAATTTGAACATGACCTTACAAAACATTTAGACAGCCCTATCCAAGGGAGTACTTGTCTTTTTTTAAAAGAAGAATACTCACTATTGATTTAATGTATCGAAAAATTGAAAAAAAATTCCCATAACACATTTATATCGAAAACTTTAAAAAAAGTTTTCCAAAATACAAATATGTTCCGAAAAACTTTAAAAAAAAATTTTAGAACACAAATGTTTCCTGAAAATTTAAACTTTGTGTTCTATAAAACTTTTTTCAATTTTTGCACCACACAGACATGTATCAAAAAACATAAAATTTAACTTTTTTTTTAGAAAAAAAAAATAAAATTGAATTTTTACTAAAATATAAGGGTAGGAGTATAAACGTAGGAGTATGGAGTAAAATATTTAAGAAAAAAAATTATATTATGTGTTAATTTATCTTAGCAATGCCATATAAATTTTTCTTTTTTTGTTTTGTTCTCAAATAAATATTGTATACATAATTTTCAAGTTATTAAATTTTAGGCTTAATTGTATTTTTAGTCCTCTTATTTTTATTGATTTACGAAATTGATCTCCCTATTTTAAACTCGACAATTTTGGTTCATTTCTTTGATTTTTTAACTAAAAAAAGGCGACGTGACATGTTTTAAATAACGTGACATATAATACGGCGTTGTAGAATGATTAACATCCATGAAATCAAAATAAAACGTCGTAAAAACTTAACTTTCAACTTCAATTTTTTTCTTCATATTTGTAATTTAATTAATGACATATGAGTAATTAATGCATCTAGATGGTTCTACCTCATGGAATTGCATGTCATATCATTTAAAATATGTTAGATCATCAATTTTTAGTTCAAAAATTCGACCGAAGAACCAAAACTGTTGACTTTTAAAATAGGGGGATCAATTTCGTAAAGTAGTTACAATAGAGAGAACAAAACTATAATTAAACCTAAATTTTACTATGCATCATAACAATGAAAAATTCTCTAATAATTAATAAAGACATATTAGAGACTAAAAAAAAAGACAAATTAGAGGGTTAAAAGCTATTATTGGAATATGAACTCACATACTGTTTCTCTCAGGGTTCTTTTGAAATCCAGTGGTGCTAGTTGTCTTTCTCTTCTATATTCATTAGAGGTGGATGGTTTAAATCTATATTTTAACATAAAATCACAGCTCCGACTCTTTTCTCCCTCTTATTTAATTAAGAGGTTTCCACATATTTATTTAGTTTTTTTTTTTCTCATTTTGTTTGTATTTTTGTTGTAAGAGTGTGGTGTTGTTTTGATTTTCGTCTTAGTGTTGTGTTGTGGTTTCTTGTCTCGTTGCAAAGTTTTAGTTTGTTTCAAGTTTATACTTTATGTGTTTGTTGAAATGTTTCAGGATTCATTTAGTCGGTACTGTAATTTGAATAAAGGACTTATGAAGGATATATATCACTAAATTCATCATTCTCTCGGTCTTGCCTTACATATGTCTCGTCAACATGTGATTGGATTAGTCATATTAGAAACTACCTATAATCTGTTAACAATATAGAGAATCTCACAAGAAGAAAGAACAGAAGACGGCTAGGTTTCTAATATAATACCAAATCTTTTGAATTTAAGAGTTACAAAGAAAATATACAATAAAATATAAAGGAATAGACTACCTTTAACCTATAAATATAAAAAGTCCGATAGTATATTATCTAACATCTAAAAAGTAAAAACTCAATAGCATGTTATCTAATATTCATTCAAACTCATGATCCATTAACAAGAAGCATCAAGAGTTTGTCAATCAAAAAAAAAAAACATACTCTATAATAGAATTAACAAAAATATTGAATAATAAATAATATAAAATTAAAATTAAATCAACTAATATCATATCCAACCAAAAATAGTAATCAAAGATGAAGGACCATTAACCAAATAGAAGAATCAATAAAAAAATGAACAATCAAACATAAGAAATCCAATCAAAGCAATCAAGCAATTAAGTAACGCCGGAAAATCGCGTTGAAAAGTTTCAAACTGCGTCGAAGAAAGAACGAAAACGCATCCGAAAAATCAATCAAGGTAACAACAGTATGCCAAAGCAAAGTTAAAAGATGCAAACGATTTTTTTCATTTATTTAAATTGACTTGGTACCAAACCAAATCAAAAATAAAAAAGGAAAGCCCAACAAATCAAGCAAAACCAATGTGCACCGTTTTCACCCGTAGACGTAGTTACATTAACCCACGACCAATAATGCTTTCACCCACAAAGGCACAAAGTGCATCAACAACCAATTGAAAAACACCCACACCTTAAAGCATTCTACTGCCCCAATGCTTTTTTGTAAAAACCAATCCAAAAATCCTCAAAAAGGAACAATAAGTGAGGGTACAGAGGCAACCAACCTGAGATGCAAACGGAGGCTACAAAGCTTTTTATAATTTCAAACCTACATACACAACTTAAACAAATTTCTAATTAGATCAACTTGCTCTTTGATACCATTCCTAAACATTTGAGAAATCCACAACAAAATAGTGGCAAAATAGTTCAGAGGATCGAATCAAGCTCTAAATACTATGTTATAGAAAATCACATAAAAGAATAAAAAAATGATATTACCTTTAACCTTGTTTTTACTGCAAACAAACTTAACTCATTTCATTCAAAATAGTAAATTCAATAAAAGAAGGCGTGTAATCAAAGTGTTGGTAATTAACATACAATATTGACCAAGGAGTGTAATCAAAGTATTGGTGACTAGCATACAATATTGACGCTCTAGCTAGCAAGTGAGAGACACTATTTGTTTGTCTCCTAATAAAACTTTTCTTGAAGTTGTGGAAATTTGATAGAAAAACTATACATGAATTTACAATAGCTCCAAATTCCGAGTGAGTGAGGGTTGGACAAACCCAAAATGCCATCAACCAATGCCTTGCAATTGAGTTCTATGTGTTGGATTTGTGTTGGTGACAATTGCTGCAAGACTTTTATAGTGAAGTTGTTGATGAAGAGTTTCTGTAGCAAATTCCAAAGCGTGTTGATACACTAGCCTTTAGGTTCGATTCGCCCCCACCAATCGGATGCAAATGAGATAACCAGCGAATCCCCTTCAGGGTACTTTGGAAAACCTTGATATGATTTGCACTATCACACCAAGCGTATCTTTCAATAGTATTTTACAAAATAATGTTTCCTATTCTTCACTCATGCATTAGAGAAGAATAAGATGACTTAGAATATAAGAGTAGGTGGGAAAAATGGATGACAAGCACTTGAAATTCGTCTATGCATTCTGTCCAAAGTGACACTATTTATAGAAAAATAATGTCACTTGAGGAAGATATGTAATTCTTGGCTCTGCCCTGTTTTGCGAACCAGTACATATACATATAACGTTCAATATTTGAATGAATTGTTGTGATGGCCTAATGGTTAAGAGACGCCTTTTCACTGGGCTGTGATCTGGGTTCGAATCCATCGGATACATCTTTTTATTTTAAAACCAACCATTGCGCCTTTTCAAAGCGGAATTTATTCAAAAAGAAAGCCCAGCCAAGAATCGAACACGAAACCTTATAATGACTGATAAAGTGCGCAACCACTAGACCAACAACAATAAAATGTCAATAATGACCAATTATGGATACATATATTATCTTCTTATATTTTGGAAATATCTCACACTATGAGCACAGTAGTAAAAGCCAACTCCTCAACCCAAATCAAAGCCTCCTTTAAACCCAATACCTCGGCTTCCTCCAGTGGTGGAATGCCTGTGAACCAGGCTGTCTTAGCGCGAACGAAGGCACCATTTGCATCTCTCTATCACATTTCCACACCAAAGAAACCTCTATCTTTAAAATTTGATGCGTTGACGTTGCACTTAGAGGCGCCAAGCGATGGTTTCAGCCATAAAACAGTCCCCATTGCAGTAGCAAAGCTGCTGTTTGCGTTGTGTTGCTGATCTGCTGTCAGCTTATAGCAGTAGCAATACTGGTCCTACAACGTGCACTCGCCTGCCTCCAATGGTTTAGCAAGTCTTGCGCAAACTGGATCGAAATTAAATGCTTTGGTGTTAGAGAAAGGAAGATATTTTTAATAGGAAATTCACAATTTGCTTGATGCTTAATGTCAAGTATAATGAGATATTTATAGCAACAAATAGATAACTCTCGGCATATTTCTAGGAACTTCCTAATTAATACTCACTTCTAGATACTTCCCACATTTTTTATAATTAAAGCATTTATTGATTCTTACATAGAAATTCAACATGGTTCTAAACTTATCTAATTTTAAATTAGTAATAACATTGCTCTCCCTTAATTTGAAATTTTCTTCTTCATTCCATGTCTTGCTCTTAATCTTTGAAAGTCTTCAAATTTTAACGGCTTTGTAAAAATATCTGCAACTTGATCTCGAGTCTTCACATATGTAAGCTTAACTTCTTTCTTGGCAATGCATTCTCTTATGAAATTGTACCTTGTGTTTACGTGCTTGCTGCGATCATGAAACACTGGATTCTTTGCAATTGCTTGTGGAGACTTGTTGTCTATACAAATATTAGTAGCTTCCTTTTGTGGCATATGAAGTTCCTTTAATAATCTCCTTAGTTAAATGGCATGACAAGTGCAAGATGTTGTTACTACATACTCTGACTCACATGTTGAAAGTGTGACAATAGATTGCTTCTTTGAACTACACAAAAAGCACAGTCCCAATGAAAAATATAAAGCCACTAGTACTTTTTCTATCATCAATATCTTTCGTGAAGTCGCTATCATAGAATCCAAAGAGTTTAAAATTATTAGAAGAAGAGTAAAATAGTCCATAATCAAGCATACCTTTAAGGTAGCGGGGTATCCTCTTAGTGACTTTCATATGTATAGTAGTAGAAGCTTCTATGAAACGACTCACTACTCCAACCGCATATAGAATATTAAACCTTGTACATGTTAAGTATCTTAGACTTCCAACGAGGCTTTTGAAAAAGAAGGGTCCTCCTTTTGTCCATCTTCAAACTTTGACAACTTCAATCCGCTCTCCATTGGTGTGCTCACCGGATTGCAATAAAACATTTTAAATTTCTTCAAAACTTCTTTTGCATAGTTTTCTTGAGAAAAAATATACCTTCTTCCAATTGCTTTACTTCTAGGCCTAAGTAGTATGACATGAGCCCAACATATAAGAGAAACAAAACACAATTTTTTTATTAGATTGACTAATTGTTATTTGTTTTGGTAAATATATGTGACGACACAATAATAAAAAAATACAAAAGTTGTACATTGACTATTTTTAATGTCTAAATAAATATTTAAAAGTGTTTGAACATTTTATCAACTATATTGGTAACATTTTTTAAAATATTGTGTATCAAAATTTACTTATTTAATTTGGTTTACACCAGATTTCACGATTTCTACTTTTTATACACTCCAACGTATTATTTTATCAAAATAGTAAGATTTCATGATTTTGTCCTTAGAAAAAATGTGTTGGGTTGTACGAAAAAACAATTTACTACTTGAAAAAAGTTAAAAATATACATAACAATATCAATATTTCAGAAAATATATAAATTTTTCTCTAAGTCCACATGAGTAATGATATAATAAGAAAAAATAGAAAAACAAATTGTTGGCCTAATTCAAAATTATATCTCTCTATTTGATTTAAATATTAATTTTAGTTATCTAATAAGTGACATGTGATAGATTTCGTAGATATTATAAATTTTATTAAATTATTATTTTTTCAGTAATGATACTATATAATATTCAATTTGAAAATATTTATGGAGGAATAACCGTTATTAATAATAATGGAGGACAAATAATTGATATTTATTGTATTGAAATTGATAACTTATGGCACATGAATTGGTAATTTATTGTATTGATTGATATTGATATTGATAATAGATAATGGATTTTGGGGCAGATTCAGATTGGTCAGGAGACAGAGGAAAAACTATGGAGGAATAACCGTTATCAATAATAATGGAGGACAAATAATTGATATTTATTGTATTGAAATTGATAACTTATGGCACATGAATTGGTAATTTATTGTATTGATTGATATTGATATTGATAATAGATAATGGATTTTGGGGCAGATTGGAATTGGTCAGGAGAGGGGAAAAACTATTTAGAAAGTGAATAGGGAACTCTCTAGGAAGATGTATACATCAGCTTTCTAGTTGAGGTGGCAAATGTTCGCTTACGTGAAGAAAATAACATGAGGTGGCAGAAGTCTCTTTTAATTATATATAATAGATTTGTATTGGTTGATATTGATATTGATAATAGATAATGGATTTTGGGGCAGATTCGGATTGGTCAGGAGAGAGAGGAAAAGCTACGGAGGAATAACCGTTATCAATAATAATGGAGGACAAATAAATGATATTTATTGTATTGAAATAGGTAACTTATGGCACATGAATTGGTAATTTATTGTATTGATTGATATTGATATTGATAATAGATAATGGATTTTGGGGCATATTCGAATTAGTATGGAGAGAGGGGAAAAACTATTTAGAAAGCGAATAGGGAACTCTCTAGGAAGATTTACACATCAGCTTTTTAGCTGAGGTGACAAATGTTCACTTACGTGGAGAAAATAGCATGAGGTGACATGAGTCTCTTTTAATTATATATAATAGATACCTCAAGTTCTAGTTTTATATGAATTCTTATTTATTTTCTCAATTATTAATCCTTCTTTAAAATTATTAACAAAGATTCGTCATTCAATGTAATATTATTTTCCCTAAATTATTTCTTTGATTGATCATACAAACAATATAATTAAGAGAAAGTATAAAGAACCTAGAGGTTGAGTGATTGAAAGATTAGTATCTATGTTTCAACATACAAGAATTATAATCTCAATTATCCTATAGTTCTACCAATTAATTGTAGTTGGTCACTAGTTAATAGATTGATTAAGGCATGCAAAGGTCGGCCATCCCAAATATGTAAATAAAATAATAGAATAAATTAATTGAGATAAACAACAAAAATCTAAAATAAAACTAGAATTTAAAACTATGACATAGTAAAAAGGTATCTTAATCACAAGATTCACCAAAGACCCTAGAAGAGAGCTTAGTTAATCATTGACATATAGAAAATAAAGCAAATAATAGAAGTGTTCATCAATTAAAGGAAAAGAAATAAAACCCTTAAAGAGTATGAATTTGTTTGCTCCAAAATTTGAGACACTTTACTCTAGCTCCAAGCACTCATAAGTTTCCAAAGTGTTTCTCCTTATTTTCTCTCTCTCTAATTTTTTCTACTCCTCTGATTATATGTTTCTGGTGTGCAGCTCCTCTTTTCCTGTTTTTGATTTCTCCTCCTTATGATAGCAAGAAGATCCTAATTTTATGCAACAACCTTCCCTTTTTTGGCAACAACCTTCCCCCTTATTTGGCAACATTTTCTTACCATAAAATTCAATCTCCTTGAAGTGTGCAACAAACCTCTTTCTTGCACTCATAAGCTGGAATATTAAACTTGATATTTTTGCACTAGAAATTTTTTCTAGCTTGCTTGCCAAGAAGACAACCTTCACACAATTGATTTGGATGATTGATTGAGGGCATCCCTTTCACCATATTATTTTCTTCCATAATTTTAAGTGCACCAAAGTTCAAGTTACCATACCTGATATGCCAACGCCATGCTTCATCTTGGACACTCATCTTCAAACATTTTGCTTTAGTAGTTCTTAGGTTCAAGATAAACATTCTATTTTTGGACATAAGAACCTTAGCGATTAAACTGTTATTTTGATCTCTAAGCTAAAGATGTTTATTTTTCACAAGAATTTCGTATCCTTTTTCAAGAAGTTGGCCTAACTCAAAATATTACTCTTTAATTTAGGCACATAGTATAAATCACTAATCAACTTATGGCTCCCATCTTTAGAAGAGATTAGAATCGTACATTTCCCTTCAATTTTCACTTTTGATGAGTCTTCAAAGGAAACATTTCCATTCATCTTTTCATTAAGTTCCACAAATTTCTCTTTGTATCCACACATATGGTTACTTGCACCATTGTCCAAGTACCATGAACTATTAACATCTCTCTCTTCTTCCTTGAGTGTTAGCAACAAAGTTGACTTTTCATCTTCGTCAACAAGATTAGCCTCTTCTTCCTCTTGTTTAGGAGCATACGTCATTCCCAAGAAAAATGGCCAAATTCATGACAGTTATAACATTCAACTTTAGATTTGTCATACCTCATTTCACTTTGATAATAGCCATAACCTCTTCCTCTTCCATGAATTATTGGTGATGAGTGACTTCTTTCTTCGTAGTTTGATTCACCATTGAAACCTCTTCCTCTTCCTCCTTGGCCACGACCACATCCTCGTCCTTTTCCTTGTTCATGTCCACATTCGTTTTGACTATTGAATCCCTTGTCATCTTTCAACAAAGCTTTGATATTGAGAACTTTCTTTACTGGCTCTTCTTGCCTTTTCTTCATTCTTTCTTCTCGAGCTTGCAATGAACCTTCTAATTCCTCAATGGACATTGAGTCAAGATCTTTTGATTCCTCAATAATACACACCAGGAATGAAGAATTTTCTCCACTACAGGAACATCCTCTATCTTGTCTCCATATATCTACATTTGATTAACAATTGTCTTTACCCTTGAGCAATAATCTGAAATTGATTCGGAATCCTTCATCTTCAAAGCTTCGAAATCTTCCCTTAGAGATTGAAGTCTTATCTTCTTCACTTTGTCAATGCCTTGGAGTGATTTCTCCAAAATCTTCCAAGCTTCCTTTAAATTTGTAGCAATGACAAACTTCTCAAACATAGAATCATCCAAACATCGATGAATGAGAGTAAAAGCTTGTCGATCCTTCTTCCTTGTCTTTGCCAAAACCTCATTCTCAACTTGAGACAATCCCTCCTCATCTTATGGCTCATCATAGCATTTTTCAACAATCTCCTATACACCTTAAGAGCCAAACAATGCTTTCATGAGGAGCACCATTTTTCATATTTCTCTTTTTTTAGAAGAGGAAAGTGGAGTGTAATCACGAGTCGCCATTTCTTAAATCTCACAACCAAGCTCTAGATACCACTTTGTTCGAGAAAAGAAGGTATTTATAGGTACAAATAGATAACTCTAGACAAATTTTAAGGAGCTTCCTAATTAATACCCACTTCTAGATACTTCCCACATTTTTATAATAATTAAAGCACTTCTAGATTCTTACATGGAAATTCTACATGGTTCTAGACTTATCTAATTTCAAATTAGTAATAACATTTGGATCTTCGTTCTCCCAAATCTTTTTGTTCCTATCCAGACACACCATAAAACCATAATCACATCTAGTGATATTGGCATATCAAGTGTTTCCATTAGCCAAAATAGTAGCCCAACAAAGTTGTCCGCAATATCAACGAACAGACTTAGCAACCCTCATAAACATGCCATTTTCCAAACCGGTTGAACTTTGTTGCATGAAAACAATACATGCCACTCGTTCTCGGGGTTTCTATTGCATTGGGAACATACTGTTGGACATGTAACTTCTTTGGATTATAGTCAAATGTGTGTAGGAAGAACACCTCTTGCAACTTGCCAAAGAAATTGTTTCACTTTTTTGTGGTAAATCAAGTTTCCAAAGGTGCATCCAATTTCCCGATACTCTAAGTTCACTGTTATCAATAAGTTGCTCCACAATGATGTAATATGCTGATTTCACACTATAGTCTCTTCTATGAGTAAATTTCCAAAGCCACTTGTCTTCTTCCTCAACATGATAGACTGGTATGGAGTAGATCAATTGTGCATCGTGGGAATTAAAGATATTATCAATCAATTCATGCCTCCATGTACTTATTGTTCGATCTATTAGATCCCCCACTTTCATATTTTCTAGGTCTGACACGATTTGAGAAGTTACATAAGAATTCACTAGGTCACGTAAGAAAGGTTCATTCCCCACTTTCACCTTACTACCATATCCCAATCTTCATCTCAACCCACCTTTGACCACTACCGGTAAAGCATGGATACTACCGTGCTTTTTTCGCATAGATAGACAATCCCAACTAAACTAATTTATATCTTTACCATTGCCTCAATTCGATCTCCACCAAAAAGAATTTATCGTTCTCTAAATCTCCTCCCCTAGAGTAGTGGGGAGAAGGAAAACACTCATACTATATGAGTGAATGGATTCAATTATTGATTTCACTAAAACTTCCCTTCTTGCTTTTGAGAGATGCTTTCCAAACCAACTTGTATTCTCTTCCAAATCTAGACACACAAGTAACTAAAATGCCTTTTCTATTTTGTACACACTAGGCATGGTAATCCCAAATACCATCTTGTACCTATTCCTTCGTTCACATGGAAAAATTCCTTCATCTCTCCCTTACATCCATCGGGGAGTGTTTGCTGAAGAATATTTTTGATTTTTGCATATTTTTGGATTTACCCAAGGCCTCTTCATACACCTTCAACGATTGGCTCAAATTCGCCCTGAAAAATAGAAAGTTGTTGTCAGCAAATAATAAGTGTGTCAAGAGGGGAGCCCTCGACACACCTTGATACCATAGATGTATCCTTTAACTTGTACCAGGAATTACGAGGTCTACACCCTCACCATTATTTGGACATGGTATTGGGCGTTCTCCATGCACAAACCGATCCAACTAATCCACATTTCATGAAATCCAAATCTCCTTAGCATGTTCTTTACATAGCTATAACTCACTCTATCATATGCTTTGCTAATATCAATTTTCAATGAAACCTCACCAACCTTGCCACCCGTTTTACATTTCACATGATAGAGTACTTCAAAAGCAACTAGAACATTATCAAGAAATGATCTATCAGCAACAAAAGCAACCCGTTCTTGGAAAATACACAAAGGGAGTAAAGGTTTAAGACAATTAGCTAAAACCTTGGAAATAAATAGTGAAATAGGATGAAGATCCTTCATAGAGTCGGGATTGTCCTTTTTGGGAATTAAAACAATATTTGTTCACATGAATTGAGTTGGAAACTCATTTCTATCAAGCCACAACACATTTGTCGAAAGATACACTCACCACACATCTCCCAAAATTGCTTATAAGACGTCGAGTTAAGCTCGTTTGGACCTGATTGATGGAGAATCATTTTAAAACTCTTTTTAAAATTATTCTCATGAGTGGAAAAATTCCCTTAACCAAGGATCACGTAAGCACAAAATTTCACTAGAAGGGTTCACGTGTTTATCTCTTGAAGTGTCAAATAGACAAATCACTAACACCACAAATGTAGTGTCTCTATTCAGTCCACTTGGAATGTCGCTTCGTAATGGCGTATGTGCTAATTGATGATTACAATAAGAAGACACAACAAAAACTAAACATTCTATGTTTTTTTATTAGTTTAGAGGAGGCACAATATTTCATATATATATATATATAATGCTATTTTATGCCTTTTTGTTTTTCCTTAGAGGACTTTGTACACTACAAGCCCAGTCATTTTATTTAATTAAATCATTATTTAAATAAATAATAATTAAATATTTACTTTTTGATTTAACCATTCTATCGTGTGACCCTATAAACTCCCACTTAATTAAAAATAATATTTAATATTAAAATAATATTAAATATTATAAACAATGAGTGACATCCAATATAAATACTACCCCTAAGATTTATATTAATGTGATGAATTGATATCTCATGTCCATGACCCGTGAGATGTGGTCATCAGTCTACACATATAATAGTCTCGACGTATTATTGTTGTCCTAATTAACAATAATACTTTGACTATGGGTACTTTAAGAATAGCATTCTTAAAGTTCAATAAAGGCTCACGATGAAGTCACACTAGATGTTCTATTGAGCAAACTATCTATTCAAAGGATTCTATTATATTATATGATTAATAACATAATAAACGATGCTGTTTACATATATCTAAAATTAGATATATGAATTAAATCCATGATACGAATAATAATCTATGTAAAGTAGATTGACGCTAGGACTTACACCAACAATCTCTCACTAGCATTAGAGCCAATCAGGCATCAACAAAACACCCATCGATCTAGTGTGAGTATCATGCTACTATTGTTTAGTGTAGCCATTCTGTCCATGTTTACTTCTCTCATTTCGATCATCTACTGAATGAGATAAAAGCAACTAAGTAAATGGTTGGATCATTGGTGAGATCAAGATTCTATACCTTACACAATTACTTCATCATCTTCACAACGAGATCAATGAAGTTTGCAAAGGTAGAAACTATATCAAGTTCAAAAGAAGTTTCTCCTCCAAACACCCTTCTAATCACATTATAAGTAGATATACTCATCTTTATAAGAGAATTAGAAATTAACCATGATTTGGAACTCCTCCATCTCAAGGTACCACAATATATGCAAAACATAATCCAAATTGTGATATGAAATTACTTTTATCAGTTTGGAAGTAGCGTCAATGTAATACCTTACACTTACCTCTTCTTTACCATTTATCAAGAATATGTCTTTAGCGAATTAGATATTAAATGACATTCTAGATTACAATTTAATGACCTTCACTAAATTGAATTGGTACCTTTTGTTATGCTTATAACATATGAGATATATGGCCTAATACATATACTGATGTACATGAAAATTCCAATTTTAATGAAAATTATTCTCATGTATTCTTTCTCAAGTGATGAGACAAAAATTAGTTTCCTAGAAAAATCATTGTGATTTTATCATATGTACATTGACTAAGATCAAGCAACTTCGTAGATCTATCTTTATAGATCTTGAATCCCAACACTTAGAAAATGTCACTTAAGTCATTTATCAAGAAACATTTCTCAACTATGCTTTTATGCTTCGTATGTATATTGTTATATGATAAATTATACATTTTTCACATATAAGAGCAAAATCAATAACTCTCCACTAACCTCTATATGTATACAAGTTCACAAGAGAATCTATGAAAGATTTGAACATCCCACCATAGTCTATACCATAGATTTGGATGAAAAATTTCTTAGCACACATGACTTAAAGGTATTCATTATACCATCCATTCTAGTCTTCAGTTGAAGGCTGACATAATTATTGGGCCTAAGACTAGTGAAAGGGTAAAAAAGAGAAGAATCATTCTATTAATGATAGGGCAGATAAACTATCTGAATTGTAGGGATTTTAATTACACATAGGGGAATAAATTGAGGAGGGTAGTGGAGCATTGCTCATGGATAATTATTCTTATCATTAAATTAGAAGAATAATATTTTCTCTGGAGGAGCTATGCTCTGGGCTATACACTATATCAGAATTTTCCCTTCTTCCATAAATCAATAAATTCCCATTTCATCTATCATTTTACTGTTCATAGATTCCTATTTTTCTGTGACTTTATCATTGGTCCGACCTGCCAAATCTTCGAGAAGTACTAGTGATTTTTTGTATGTTGTACATGCCATCTATGTTGTCAGATCGAATGCAAGCGGTTGAAGCAAGACTCTCAACGGTGGAAGACCTTGTTCTCTAGAAGTTGTGGGAATTTTGCAAAACTATGATGAGCGAGTTCACAAGGTTGCTAGAGCAGTACCAATTGGAACGGGGGAACAATATGCGCATTTTGAGGACTCAATGATAGAGTATAAGATGGCAGTGTGTTGAGACAAAATCTCTCTCAATTGATTTTAATGATAAGAGATTATGATTGTGATTAAGGACTAATCTGTGCTCTTGAGTGGATTTATAGTAGAGAACAGGTTATTAATCATATAGACTAAAAGGATGAACATATGACTCAAAACCATCATATTTGCAAGCTAAAGGATGGGTTGAACCTACGTGAGGATGGCCTCGTAAAAGCATAGTATACATCCAGCAACGTAACCATGATTCTTAATCAGGTTAAAATGTCAAAATTGTAACCAAGAATGACCCAATAAAGCATATTATCTAAAGAGGTCAGAAAGCACATTTGGACTAGTACGAGGATAGGCTGTTCTAGGTAGAGGACGACTAGTACTAGGTAAAAGGTTGAACAATTTGTCACATCATTCTTTAAAAGTTGAATTCAAACTTGGTACCACACGAATTCAGACTGCTGTAGCTAACATAGTCAAAGAAATTTCCTTTTCATGTCTTGGAGAAAGAAAAAGAAAAAGGCTACAAAGGACCAAGTACCTAGTACCTAGGAGGTTTGAACCTGAAGGCTGAGGATGGACTGGAACTGTTCAAGACAGTTGGATGGCAGTTTTGTAATTTCAGCTCAAAGAGAATTGGACTCTTTGATGTAACCTCCTCAACGGTCATGAAGTGTTTAACACATGGAAGAGCTGTACAAGAGCTCTATAAAAGGCAGCAAGCTCTTCATAATGAAACACACAACAATATTGCAAAAAAAGATCAAGAATCTTAAGTTTATCATAAGCAATATTCATCCTCTCTTTATACTTTCTACATTCATACACTAGATCTTTGAAATGTCTTTTTAGAAAGTGTTTAAGTAAAGAGAAAGCAATCATACTTATATCACTCTGTAATTTTCAAGTAAGTTGTACTTGAAAATATTTGAAACTCGGTTGTAAGCTTGGTGAAGCTTGAGAATACACAAAGTGTAATCATCCTCTACAAGAGGTTGATCTGATTGATCTTTAGTGAAATCTCACAAGAGTGTGAGGACTGGACGTAACCATCTTTGGGTGAACCAATATAAAAGTTGTTTGTCTGTCTCTTTATACTCTTCTTGCATTTATTCTGTTTTTGATTAAAAGTTTGAATTTCCATCCTCCAGTTAGCATCCTCTCAGAGAGGATAGAAATTCAAAAACTCGTTAAAATATTTTTAAATGCCAAAATCCCTATTCAACCCCCCTTCTAGTGATATTTAGCTCCATCAATTGGCATCAGAGCAAGGTTCTATAGAAATATTACATCTAACAGTGTAAGAGAAAAAGATCAAAAGAAAAAATGTCAAAAGCTAAGTATGTTCCTAAAGGAGGATCCTCCATCAGACCTCCCTACTTTGATGGTACATATTACTACCACTGGAAAGGTAAGATGAGATTGTTTCTCATATCACAAGATAACAACATGTGGTCTATAGTTGAGAACGGGGATCATGTCATCAGAATCAACAACACAGATGCAACCTCCGACGAGAAACCTCAAGCACATTGGACGACTAATGAAAATTCCAAGGTACTCCTAAACTCTAAAGCTCATTTATTTCTAACGTGTGCTTTGAGCAGGGAAGAATACGATAGAGTTGAAGAATGCAAAAACGCCAAGGAACTTTGGGACACTCTAAAGATTCATCATGAAGGATCAAGCCATGTAAAGGAAGCAAGGATTGACATGGGAGTAAGAGAATTCGAGTTATTTGAGATGAAGGAGGATGAAACGGTTGATGAAATGTTCTTAGGGCTGACAATCATACTTAACAGCTTGAGATCTCTTGGAATGGTTTATTCTGTTCAAGAAAGGATAATAGCGTTTATTTATCTCTTGGAAAGGTTTATTCGCTTGAAGGTGCTAATAGCGTTTCAGCAAGTGTATAGAATCGTTGCAAGTAATAATTAAAACGGTAGTACCGAGTGTCGAACTCAAGGATTGTTTTTCTATCAAATTGCGTTTAATTGCAAAAATTGAACAAAAAGTTTCTGAAATGATTGGAATAATATTTGAAACTGACAAGAGTAATAGAATTGAACTTTTATAATAAGAAAAATGTCAGGGATGAGTTTCACTTCGAATCCATCCTTGGTTTCTAATTTGATCCTAGTTATTAAATTCCCTTATTGAACTATTACCGAATTCTCTTTATTATTCTTTCCCTAATGTCTTAATGACAGAACCTTTAATTCCAAAGTAACCCTAATTCCTTAGTGGATTTAAGATTAGAATCAAGCTTTATAGTACAAGAATTCTCTTATTAAACTACAGCCTCTGCAAATAATTCAATTGATTTCATGACCTGCATATATCCCTAGACTACAATATCATGAATTTCTAATCTCAAGCATTCGTAAAGTCCACTTCTGTTTCAATATACAAATCGTAAAACATTTTAAAGTTGATCAAGCAATAAAAAGCATTAAGCATATAGTTGAGAAAAATAATTCAATAACTTATTCATATAACAAGAAATCAAATCAGACAAATAAGGGTTTCATCTTGTTTCGCTCATTCCTAACTAATAGGGTTTAGTTACTCATGACAAAGATACAAAAGATAGAGATCCAAGAAGAATTACAAGAAAGATTCATGAATGGTTCTTGATAAAACTCCTCCAATGAAGTTAGAAATACCCGTCATTGAGTTTCTTTGCTAGGGCACAAATCTCCAAACTTCCCAATAGCAAAAAAGATCCATAGAAAGTGAGAAAACACATTTTTATACAATCAACAGTGCGCCATGTGCCCCTGGCGTGGAATTTGTGCTTTAGGCACAATTGGACAGAGTCAAGAAGGCCGAAATACGTCCCAGACGCGGGTTTTGCGCTTCAGGCGCACGACATCTGTTGTGTGACATTTATTGCATTTTTCTCCTATTTTGAGTCTGAATTTGGTTATGGTGTCTTCATGAAAGTTGTATCTATGGATCTTAGATTTCATTTGCACTTAGTTTGACTGTAATTGGACATTTACAACTCCTGATATGGCTGAAATAGTCCACATATGTCATGTTGGTTACTCACCAAAATTCAGCACTACAATGCATAATATAGTGTTTCTCAAAATATAGTGATATTTGGAAACGATGGGGGAGAAGAGTCAGCGAAGACAACAACCGTGGTCTCAAGCATCTGTCGTATTCGGAATTGATGGAGCGGCGGACACGTGGGTTATGTTTTTGTTGTGGGGGAAAAATACCATTCTCTTCACCAGTGTGCTGAAAAGCAGCTCTAATTTGTGATTTTGGGAGACGGCGAGACGGTTAACGAAGAAGGTGAGGTGATTGCCATAGAAAATATGGAGGATGACGATGAACTTCTTGATTGCAATTCCATGGGATTGTTTGATATTACTGAAGCAAAGAAAATATTAGATAATAATCCTCCAACAACTTTGCAACTCAAGGGAACTCAAAAGGGGCTTTCCATCGTGGTTTTAATTGATAGTGGCACGAGTCACAATTTCGTTTCACCTTGTGTAGCTACTGCATTGGGGTTAATAGTGGAACAAGGAAGATCGATGTGAGTAAGGTTGGGAGACGAGCACTGTGTGTCCACTAGGGGGAGGTGTAGAAAATTGCAAGTACAAGTAAATGATTTCACCACTAATGTTGATGCTTTTGTTTTGGAATTGAGTGATTTGGATATGATTTTTGGGATGGCTTGGTTGCAAAGATTTGGGAAGGTGACCTTTGATTGGGAGAAAATGACCATCAATTTTCAATGGGAAGGAAAAATGGTGGAACTACATGGTCAATTCTTTGCCACAAAGACTTGGCCAAATCAAGGCACTTCAAGCATAAACTGAAACATTGTATAGTTTATTGGAAGAAGAATTGGTTCAAATTTCAAATGAAGAATTACAAGAGCTAACTCAAGACCAACAACAAGAGGTTCAAGACTTGTTGGAGAATTTTAAGGGAGTTTTTGAAGAGAATACAAGGCTGCCTCCTGAACGAGATATAACTCATGCAATTGAATTGAAGAAAGATGCAGGTCCTGTGACTTTTAGGCCATATCGTTATCCTCACTACCAATTGAGAATGTGTGGAGGCGGTACTTATCTCCCATGTGCCGGGCTCATATCCCACATAAGCCAAAAACTCGCTATTTCCACTAGGTGGATAGGGGGACGAGAAGGTCGTGAGGTAGCACTATCAGTAATGGTAATGGTTAGGGTGTTACACTTTACGTCAACTTAAATATCACTTGAACAGGGCCCAAGAACAGATGAAGAGATATGCGGACAAGAAAAGAAAAACATATTAATTTGGAGTGGGTGAATGAGTATTGTTGAAGCTCCGACCCCATAGACAGCAGAAAGTGACTAGAAGGTTTAATCAGAAATTGGCTCCATGGTACTTTGGACCATTTCCTATCCTAAAGAAAATAGGGGCAATATCCTATAAGTTGAAGTTGTCTAAAGGAAATGGAATGAATGCAGTGTTTCACATCTCACAACTTAAGAAAGCTATTGGAGACTATTCTGCTTAACCTCGACTACCAGACGAGTTAGAAATGGAAGCAGAAGAATGGGAAAAACCTGAAGAACTGCTGGCTGCATGATCAGTGATGAAAGAAGGATAGCTGGTGCGACAATGGCTGGTGCGTTGGAAAGGAAGAGCTGTAGAAGAAATAACTTGGGAGGATGAATTATTACTAAAAAGTCAATTTCCATCCCTCAGTCTTGAGGACAAGGCCGCATTTCCTGTTGGCAGTAACGACAAAATTATTGGGCCTAAGACTAGTGAAAGGCCTAAACTTGTTGTGTGTTGAACGTATGTCTCCAAGGGAAAAAAATAGAAGAATCATTATATTTATGATAGGGTAGAGAAACTCTATGAATTCTAGGGATTTCAATTACACATAGGGAAATAAATTGAGGAGGGTAGTGGAGCATTGCTCATGGATAATTATTGTTTATCATTAAATTAGGAGAATATTGTTTTCTCTAGAGGAGCTATGCTCTGGGCTATACACTGTATCAAAATTTTCCGTTCTTCCATAAATCAATAAATTCTCATTTCATATACCTTTTTACTGTTCATAGATTCATATTTTTATGTGACTCTATCAAAGACCCACTTTCATCCTATATACGTCAGGGCAACTCCCTCAAGGACCAATCTTGTTCGTTCACATGGATTCCCTCATATATGCTATATGATACAACTTGTAGTATCTATCCAAATCTTGCATAACCAGGTTAATTGAAATATCCACAACACTTTTGGAATCAATTAGTGTTCCATTACATATAGGTCTTGTGGTGCTTGGATCTCTCCATGTTCTACAATTCTCCCACTGGTTCTTATGGAGATTTAACCTATTTAAGGAATACATCAATTTCAACGACAAACTCTTTACCATTGGAGACTTTGTAGAAAAGTATCTTTATTTTCCTAAGGATATTCCACAAATTACATTTATTTAGTTTGGTTTCAACCTTATCAGAAAACTTGACAAATCAAATATTCATAAATGTCATTTGTGGCCTTTCAACTTATTCCATATCTCATATGGAATCTTTATAGCCTCATATGAAATATGATTACTCTTTAAGATATAGTTGTATAAAATCCATATTTCAAAAAGAGTTATTATATTTGACTGACTGATAACAAATCAGAGCATGTCTAACCAGGTTTGATTTAGGTAGTCGTCAAACTTCTTGCATAAGTATTTACCATTATGATCCAATCATGTGATCTCAATACTCTTGCCAATATGATTTTCTACTTTGTTCTTCAACTCTCTTAATACTTCAAAAGTCTCTTAGTTTTTGTTTCATAAGATACACAAACCCTCATTTACTATAGTAAATGCAACAAAGTTAAGAAATCCACCTTTTAAAATCTTGTTTTGTGGCCCATATACATCTCATGTTTCATGCCAAAATATCACTAACTCTTTCATTATGACTAATGATCAAAGCTTAGTAATCATTTCTAATAAGTAATTATCATAAACGTCAAATAATTTTCCATTGAATGAGTCCAAGAGACCATTATAATGGCACTTGAAATATATTTCTTATTTATATAGCCTAAACAATAATGTCAAGGTATATAAGAATCAAATAATTGGATTTGAACTTATTTGCATATATGTCATATATGGGAAACTTGAGATCAACTACACAATGGTTCGTGTATTTCAAGATCTCTAAAATTGAAAACATCAGTTGAATAAACAAAACAACAATTGTTCTTTTTTTTTTCCAATAAAATATTATTTCTTATCATCTCAAGAAATAGAAGTGATGTTTCTAAGAAGGTTTGGAAACTAATAAAACTTATTAAGGTCTAAAGTAATCCCAAAGTCAAGGTTCCTATTGTATATGTAGAAACAATTGTTGTATATTACATATGTAGGTTGACTTTTTACTTAAATCAAGATTCTACTCATTTACGTATTACATCATATACACATGTTGTAGAAGGAGTTGATTTCTATGACAAATTTTTGAAGAGAAAGTCTAACTTTCTTTCTTCAACTTGTACTATTTCTCGTATATTAGACATTTTTTTTCCAATGTTTGGTCCGACCATATTAGATATAACACTTTCTTGTGTAACCCTTCTTGCCAACTTAAATGCAAGAATACATGGCTTGAATTTATTCTAGTTCATGTGCTACTTGCTTTTAGTAGGCTTCAAGTCCTTTTCTTATATAGACCATTAATAGTATTTCATTTATGACTATAACCATCCAACAGCTCTTATCGGACCATGTCATTGGAAAACTCTTGAGCAATAGGAAATTCCAATTTATCTTGGATACGTACTCAATAATATGAAGTACATGAGGATTGGCTAGTTTCCGTTTATCAACTATTAGCTAAAAATGGTCAGTAAGTCTAGCAACTATCTTATCTTGCTTTCTCTTAATAATGATCATATCATAAACTTTCATGCTTACAAGACTAAAGTATCCTACATTTAAGGAATTGACTTACGCTTCTCACAAGCATCCTTTCGGTCCTAGTAGGAGTAGGTTACTCAAGATTCGATTACTCAAAATTATACAATTGTTCACAAATTTGGAGGACCATCCATAAGAAATCATAACCATTCTAGAAGTTCTTTTTTAGATATATCTTGTCCTTCTTAAGGACATTTCACAGTTAATATTGTGTTTAATTTCATGATAATTTAAATTATGTAAACATGCAAAACTTAAGTATCATGATTAAAACATAGTTAATAAATAAAATTTGTTCCCACTATTTTTTTTCAAATCAATGACCTTACTATTGATTCGGAAAATCCAATTGGAAGATTTTCTAGTGGACCAAGATCCATATTTCGTCTTGTTAAGAGATAGATGTGTTGACTCACCCAAAATTAGACTATTTAGGTAGGAAACACCTTTCTAATTACATCAGATGACAATCAAATCTTATCATATTGCGTCTCATCGAATAGAATAGTGTGCCTAACTTTGGTATGACCCACACTATACGATACTGGCCTCGACAAGTGCCACACATTAGAAGACATTTAAACTTAATATTTAATTTTAGAGATTTTTATTAGGCGATGTCATCGGTTTTGGTATTTCATACAAACGTCTCTCAGCATGCATGTATATATACTCTCACAATTTAAAGCATATAAAACATATACTGCAAAATATATAAAACATGTTAAGAAACATCCTACATGTCATGCATCACACAAAATATATAAGACTAGGTAATAAAGTTATGACCACCTAATGTGAAAGACAAAATTTAACTAAATATAAATTATAAGTCTTCCATCTTTGAGTTGACTTAGAAATGTCACATATACTGCAAACATCAAAGATGTTGGTTTTCCAATTTCAAAGAAAATAACTCAACGTCTTTTACTTGGTCCCCTAGATGTATGCCACTTATACCCAAATTTCTTCATAAGGATACACAAGTATTACTAATAAGGTGTGATATTTCCGTAGTTGAAGATGTAGTCTTGTACATAATTTTAAGATGTGATATTGACTTTTTGAATAGAGGCAATGTTTTGTATATTAATTTTAATAACATTAGGCACAATAATTGTTTAGAAGCCTTTTATTAATAGTATTATTTATGTTTGTAGGAATCATTAGTAACATGAAAAGTGGATAATCATGTACCTATATTTGAAATGAAGAGCATAAAAGGAAAAAAGTCATATGGCTGCTCTAGAAGATCTGTGTAAAATAAAATGTGATTTTTTAGTTGTAGCATTTTTTCGTGAAGAAAAATGTAGATTCACCCACTAGTGGAATTTTACTTTTTTAAGTCGGTTAAAATGTACATTTTAAGTCTGTTTCGTGTCCGAGTTAATAGCAAACGACTTAATAAACATGTTGTTTTTTAACTTGTTTCATGAACCGACTTAACAGAGCTTCGTCTTGTTAAGTCGATTTAGCTTAACCGACTTAAATATCATAAATTCAGTCCAACATTTTTCTTATTTTGTTTTTATGCTCTTGCTCCATACATACAGAGTTTTGTACTTGTACCCATAATTTTGTATAACCATATAATAATCAAAATATACAATATCAGAAGTTCATACAAAATATACAGTACAAAGAAGATGTCTCCCATTTCTGACTACTCTCGACAAGATGAAAAATGATTTAGATGTCCATTAACAAAATTACAATGTAGCAATATTCAATAGACATATATTCAAGCATATACTTCAATAAGAAAATGCAAAATTTAGCTGAAATAAAAAAAGAAAAAAAATGCAAATAATAAGTTCATCTCTAGTCTCCAAACAAAAGAAAACAAAATGATAAAAAGACACTTCAAAAATATGAGTTTGGCATGTCTTTTTTTACTTTCTTTTCCATAATATATAATATATAGCTCTCCCTCAAATAAGATATAATGTTATTCTTTGGAAATGAACTTATGCCTATATATACTAATAATTTTAGGAACGTAGGGTCTGAACAATTATTGTTATATGACTTACATAATAAATTATCAACAATTGTAATGGTAGAAAATTATATAAAATTACTAACAATGGTATCTCTATATAAATAAAGTTTAATGTTCAATGAACAAAAACTTGAGAGTCAAACTTGTCTTAACGAATTGATGAAGTGGTAACGATAAAACGGCGGCAACAGATTCTGAAGTCGACGTTAGAAGAAAGTCAGGAACCCTGGTTGTAAGTATTCACAATATGGAAGTTAGAGAATACAATGGGGAGGTTTAGAGCGCAGAGGTTAGGGAAATGAGGAGATAAAATGCTTAGTGTACGGGGAGATAAAACGCTACGTGTACGAGGAGATAAAACGCTGAGTTTTTTTTTTGTTTATTTTATTTTTTATATTTTTTAAGTCTATTTTAAGTTGTTTATCAATATAACAGCGTTACATAAGTTTCAAATATTTACAAAATTGTCACCGCCTCATTTTATTAAGTCGTTTATCCAAGTAACCGATTTAAACATAGAGGAAGATGAAATATATTAATTTTGTATAGTCTGGTGGCACGTAAACAACTTAACTCGCTGTATTAAAAACTCCATTTTCTACTGGATCGTTCACACATGAAAACCTTCAAAATTGATCAGTGTGACAAGTTAAAGGCCATAATAGTTAGAACAAAAAAGAGAGAACGCGTGATAAACTCTCTTTCTCTACAAAAATCTCTTCACTTGATAAATCTTCTAAATTTTGAGAGACTTTGCATTTTTGAATCATATGAATCTTGGGATAAACAACAATATACAATGAGTTTCAATTTTTTTTTCTTTGAATATATTTGATAGGTTTAAATATGTCTTTGGTCCCTGCAAATATACCACTTTTAGATTTTAATCCCTGTAAGTTTTTTTTTTTAGATTTAGTCCCTGTAAAATCAGAGACCATCGGTTTTAATCCCTAAGAAAAAGAGCTGATAAATACACATCAACACATCATCTTTTATGATATATTAAAAATTAAAATATTTTATATTATTAAGTAATAAATTTATTCATTGATCATTTAATAATTAGTGTTATTTTATAAAGAAAATATGAATAAAAAAAAGAAGGGTTTATGGGTTTTTTTGAAAACTCTTCATTCTTTTAATGTTGATTTGACGTTAGAGATCAAAGTCGATCATCTCTAATTTTACATGGACTAAATCCAAACAAAAAAACTTACAGGGACTAAAATCAAAAAGTGGTATACTTGCAAGAACCAAATACCTATTTGATATTTTTTCTTGAAGATTTAGATTAAAAGTGCTAAACACAACGATATTTAATATACATATAGATTTAAAAAAAATCATAATTGATATTTTATTGCTTTACTTGGATATATAGCATAAGTTAAGAAATAGTTTATCACGCTCTCTAATTTTGTAGGATGAAATTGTGGGAGATCACATAAGCATATGACATCTCCCACTCATAGACAAGTTCCTTGTTTCCAAACTTAACTTCTTTGCTCGTAGAAGGATGCAACAAAATCAAAATCCTATTTTCGCATTCATCCATGAGTATTTTTGAGCATCTTGAGAAACTATAAATAAGAGATTGTGAGAACATAGAAGAAATAAAGGCAAGTGAAAATGAGATTATGTTTGGTGCATTCTATCATCTAATTCTCATAAAGCTACCTAACCTTAAGGCCTTCTTCAAAAGTCATTATAATCATTATTTTCCATCACTGCAAATAGTATAGATTAGAGATTGACCCAACATGGATATTTTTTCAAGAGGATTTTCCGATACATCTAAGCTTGAGGATCTCTCCATAAAACTTGAATCACTTAGACTTGACAAGAACTATATATATAACAAAGACATCAATGCCATTATTCAGGGTTTTAAATCATTTGTAAGTCGTATCTCTCAAAGTCTAAGTTTCCCTAAAATATATTCTTATGTGTGTTCTAGGAGTACATTTATATAATGAATTTTGAATTACTTTAAATGTTCCTTATAAAATATTTCTTCGACTTTTAGTCCTGACAATATTTCCCATCAATAGTTTTATCATCTATTGTTAAGTAACTCAGATGTATCCTCTTACATGTGAATTTTTAAGCACAAAAAGCTCAAGAAACCAAAATATCATAAATCTAGACCTAGAAATCGGATTTTAAGCTCATTTTTACATACACTTCTACCATAACAAATATAGTTTTAAGTAAATTCATGTGTACTTACATGTGAGTTTTTAAGCACCAAAAGCTCAAGAAACTTAAATATAAGAAATCTAGACTTAGAAATCGTATTTTGAACTCATTTTTGCATAGGCTTATATCATAACATGTATAGTGTATATTCAATGTTTGATAGATTTCTTAAGTAGCCCCAATTTATTTTGATTTAATAGGGATTAAAACTTCTTATGGAAAATGATGTGAACACTTAAAGTTAAAGAAAACATTTTTTGGGATTAAATACAAAATTTTAAATGTTTATAGAGTCTAAAAACATATTTAACCCTTTTGAATTTTGAGAATTAAAATAAAGGACTGTTTCTAGAAGAAAAAAAAGTTAATGAATCTTTTACAAGTGACATCACAAGGATGAGAGATGTTGAATTGGATCAACCTACATAATAATGGATACTTCACCAAAACTCTAAAATAGATTTCAAAGGATTTCAAAAATTGTTGATTCTTGTATCGTTCAATGATATACAAGTGCTTCAACATGTAGAAAAGTCAATATAAGTTATTGTTATTCACTAGTTGAGTTTTTTGGATCAAGAAGAGGGGTATATACATAAAAGGGAGGTTATAAGGTTTCAGAACCTAAAATAATATTTATGTTTCAATTGTTACAATTTGAAGAGTTTGCTATCTCATTCCACAGCAAGAAGCCTTGTTCAAATTCAGTAACTAGTTATTGTGCATTGTGAAATGATAGAGGAGATAGTTACAAAGGAAGAAGAGAATAATGAAGGACGTAAGAAAGTCAAGACTTTATTTCCTTAGTGGGAAAAATTTACACTTAATTATCTTTCTAACTTGGAATGTGTTTATTCTTGTGATTATGACTATGATATCCCATTGTACTATGATGGAGAGGACAAGGAAATAAAAATAATGATAAAATTCAAATTTCATTTCCACAATTAAAGGTTATAGTGCTTCGTGATGTTCTGAAGCTCAAGTGTTTTTGTTCGAGATCGTATGACTACAATATCATGGTGTCATCAATTGAAGAGTGTTTAATCATGAAAACGTTTCTTGTTGGAAATAATGGTATTATAAACGCTCCCATCCTTTATAGACTTGAATGGGATTTCAGCACTATACACACACATGGATACTTTAATTTGACAATATATTATGTTCAAAATTCAAAGAAATACAAGATAAATACACCCACATAAGGTCCCCCAACTCAATATTATGGAACGAGAGTGCTTAGAACAAATATTTGAATAAAATGATAGTGGGAATTATGATATATAATTTTCTTTTATCTGCCAAAATTGAAGCACATTTTGGAAAAATCATGGTCACATTTTAGGCTTCCAGAATTTGTTACGAATAAGTATCAAACGATGCAATGATTGAAGACATGTGTTTCAAGATGTTTCCATGGTCACAAGCCTTCCAAATTTGCAATTGCTTTTAGTATATAAATGTAAGAATGTGGAGGAGATATATGGGAATAATTGTAATCATATGAATTGTGTACAAGCACAACAACACGAGGCAAAGATCATATTCAAGACATTGCGGAAAATTGAACTAGGGAAGCTTACCATTCCTATGTGGAGTTGCCATGCTGTGAATATATAACCATTAAAGACTTCCTAGGGATGAAGATTGTTGGAACAAAGATGGTTTTGAAGAACAATTCCTTACTAGTTTTGTTGATAACAAAAGGAAATTTGTGAGAACAATTTAATGTACTACTTTTCTAAATTAAGTGTGCAGAAAATAGAAAAAACATATACATTTTAGACCCAGGCCCTAAATAAGAGAAAACGAAACAAATAAGATGAAATATAATAATAAGAGGAAACAAGAAGATTAAGGAAACACAATGATCAGAGGAAAAACACCTCGATGGGTGTGCACTCCGTTGTCTTTGATGTGTTCAGTCAAATGTTTACTCTGAAGCGCTCAGTCTAATAAACCAAGTTTGACTCTGATATGCAACATGATTCTGATAAGTTGCCTCTACTTCTAAAAGTAATTCAACCCAAGTAGATTATTGATTATGCCTCTGATATTTTGACTATGCCTCTAATATTCACACATTATAAACTAACTCTGATTTTCATTCTTCTGCCTCTGACAATGCCTCAAAAAAAAGTCAACGCATCTAACGAAAAGTCAATGGCTTTGATAAAAGTCAATTACTCTAGAAGATGCCTATGTTTAGAAAAAATTTGAAAAATTCTAAAAAAAGTCCCAGCTGGTTACCCACTGATTGCACTGAATGGAATATTTGGCTTAGTATTTTTTAATTGGGAGAAACGAGTTGCAAACATACTTCACCAATGATAATGGTAATAATTTTCAAATCTGCAGAAATGATCAGAATTGAAACAACACTTCATCAGACTAGTTCAAAACATTGATTCAGATATGAAAAAAAATTGAAACAATGCAACATTTCAATTTAATGTTGAAGCAAGATACATGTTCAAAAATTGAGATTATAACAGGTATCTTCTTTGTTTCAGGCAAGGTACATAGCTACATTGAGCAAATATTACAACAATTCTCACCAAACAACTTTTCAAAAATAAATTAAGAAAATCTTGAACAACAAAGTTTGGACAAAGTTGACAACAACATCGACAAACTTCAAACTAAGTTCGAAATTGGAATTTTGAAGAACATTGATACAAACAATTGATCCTACTTTTAACATCAAACACATTGATCAACATCAAATACTCAAAACAAATTCAAACATAATTATGGTTTGAATATTGAGTACTTGTACAAACACATATTCATCTAAGTGCTAGATAGTGTTAGACATATACATATTGTCTCATTGAGAGTTAAACATGTTGGAACCAAGTTTATTTTATACTTAGAGTTTTCATGATAACCAAAATATTTTATGAGAACAATATATTTGAATTCAAAGAGTATGAAAAAAGATATGGTCAAGATTTGTAGAAGATTTGAAGGAGATTTGATCAAGATTTATATACAACAAAATATGAACATAAGCAATCTGAAGGATTTACAAACGGAATCTGAATAAATACAAACAAAATCAATCTAAAGAATTTACAATCTCAATCTAAACAAAAAAAGGAACATAATCAATTTGAAGAATTTACAAACGCAATATGAACAAAATACATTTTAGAATTAAATAAGGACTAAATTGAAGCCCAAATTTTAACTATAAATAGATACTCAAGGATGAAGAAGAAAATCATTGAAAAGCAGAAAAGAGTAGTCTTAGAGTTCAAAGAAATATTCTCTGAGTGTTCGTTTCTTAGAGTGAGAGAGTTATTATTATTATCAGCTTTTTTAGAAGCAACTACTCAAGTTCCAATATTTTGTATCCAACCTGATAGTGATTTAGTTCCTGCTTCAATCTGGGATTGTCAGGTTGTTAAAAGAAGACTTTGCTTGTAGCGTCAAGATGGTTAGTTCCTCAAAAGTCTGGGGTTGTCAGGCTTTTGGGAATACTGGCTTGGAAGGTCAGTTGCTTTGTAATTCAAGGTATTTGAATTAGTGGATTAAAACCTTCTGAATAAGGGGACTAAATGTAGCCAAGTTAGTGGTGAACCAGAATAAATCTACGTGTCAAATTATTTATGCTTTCACTGCTTGCTGCCTTTGAATCTGATTGTTTCTACTCCAAGTAAGTCACCAAAATCGAACTAGTTTTTTATTTATTTATAAATTATCAAAAAGTTATCAATTTTGGAAACACAATTCGACCCCCCCCCCTCCTTCTCGTGTTTGCACCTTCAATTGGTTTTAGTGTTTGGTCTCAAGGTTGTGCACTATATTGTGTTTGAGAAAAGATCCAAGGGTTCAATATGTCTGATTTTGACCCATGAAGGAAGCAAACAAGTTCAAGAAGCAAAGGCCAACCTTCTAGTAAAAAAGTATGAGTAGTTCAAGATGGAAGAAGATGACGACATTTAAATAATGCTTTCCAGATTCCAGATCCTGGTCTTAGGACTAAAGGTAATTGAGAAAAGTTATACTACTGCTGATCATGTGAAGAAAATCCTTAGGAGTCTGACAAGCAAGTGGAGACCTAAGATCACTGCCATTCAAGAAGCAAAGGATCTGAATACTCTTACGCTAGAGGAGTTAATCAACTATCTCATATCACATGAAATTGAGTTTAAAGAAGATGAGCCCCAGAAGAACAACAAGACTCTGGCCTTGAAATCCAAGTAGAAGAATGTTCTAAAGGCAACATCAGAATCAGATGATAGTGATTCAGATGATCAGAATCTGAACTCAAAGGAAGAGGAAATTGCCTTCATATCTAGAAGAATTTAGAGGATGTGGCACAAAAAGAGGAAACTTTTCCCTCATAACGATTCCAAGCAGTCCAATAGAGGAAGGAATGAAAATTTTGACAAGAAAAACATCATCTGCTATGGATACAATGAACCTGGACATATCAAGTCAAACTGTCCAAATTTGGAGAAAAGGAAACACCAGAGGAAATATCCCAAACCCAAGAAGAAGAGCCAAATGGCGACATGGGATGATTCTAGTGAATCCTATGACGATGAATGTAACATCCAGGCATTTTATTTTATTTTTATATTTTACCTTATTATGAGTAGAGATAATTATTCTAGAAATTTGTTGGTGATAGTAACTAGTTTCTAACTTAATTGTATTGTGTTATTTTAACTTTTGGCAATAATATTAATAATAATAATAATAATAATAATAATAATAATTGATCGATGAATATGTCTCTCTAATTGTATCTTTATTGCCGATAGAAAAGAACCTTTCATTTATTGATTTTTTTTTATCTTAATCAACTATCAAGAATATATATGCTATATTTGTGTTATGATGTGTACATAAAGTAGTGAATGGGTTAGACGATAGGATCAACTGTTAGTCGTAAAAAAAAAACTCTTATGACCTTAGAAAAGTAAATAAATTAAGATAGTCGTTGATGCATTGTTACTCAGGGAAGGAAAGGAATGTTCTTAATATCGTTGGAGATATATTATTCGGAACAATATTATCTCATTATTATTGTAATAATGGTCACACTAGTAATAGATTTTTGTACGTCAATCTATAAAAAAATAAAACTAAAAAGTTTTAACACTAAGTGAGAAGTAAATTAATTTGTGAAGATGTAACACATTTGGAGCAAAGACCGTTGTGTGAGAATTTTAATAACGACACTTATATCGGTAAGGGCATCACTCTAATTATATATATGTATATTTGTGTTTATCCTGGAATGTGTGAGATTAAATATATATTATGCTGAAATAATTTTCATCCAATTGTGGAAAATAAATGTTTTGTGATATGTTGTTATAATGATTGTGTTGAACATGTTCAAAGTGTGGAAAATAAATGTTATGTGATATGTTGTTATAATAGTTGTGCTTGAAATGTTCAAATGGTGGGCAATGGACATTATATGATACGTTGTTATAATGGTTGTACTTAACGTGTTGCGGTTAATTCTGAAGGTGCAAATATGTTGTCGTTAATAAGTTAGCCTCACATTATGTTAATGATTTATTACAAAAGTGCCTACATTCATGCATTCATGCATAGTTGTGTGGTGCGTCCATAAGTGGTTAGAGTCCACAGATCCTTGTGGGGACTTTGAGTTAGTGGTGTTGCTTGGAAGGACCCACAAAGCCTTTGCGGGGGAGACAATATTCCGGAATCATTACATTGACATATAGATTAAGTAATAAGGTTTGTTTGGGTATGCATCTTGATTGAGGTGTGGTTAGTGTTTTATAAAGATAATTGATGTATTGTACCTCTTGGTCGTTTGAGTGAAATAAGTGTTATTAATTATGTAGATATTGTACTGTTATTTTTTTATTCTTATTTATTTATTGGTAAGTACTTTGGAGATGACCCTTACTTTTGGACATATGACACTTCTAATTTACTTGCACATTCGGGGGAGTTTTCAGAAGAATAGATGGAGCATATCTTTTAATTCTAGGGGAAGTAGTGGTCACAGCTTTAGGAAATTTATTTTTGTTGAACTCTAGTCTATACCATTTATTATTTTGGTACAACATTTTTGAATCTTACAATTTGAGTATTAAGTTATCTGATTGAGATACTTGAGGATTTTTAATTAATTATGGATTGTTTGTTTGTTTGAATTTACATGTGTAATTATATATTTTGATTGCACAGGAATTGAAGTAAAAAAAAAAAATGGGATGTTACAATGGACAAGCAGATTTGGCTCTAATGGCTCATACCAACTCCGCATCTGGATCCAACACAAATTTTGACTTTAGAAGTGAATCAAGTGATGAAGAAATTGAGGTATTTTCTGACTTTGCTTGATATAATTTAATTACTACTATAAAGGATTTTTTAAATAAGAATCACAAATTGTCTTTAAAACTAAAAACACTTAGAAAAGAAAATGCAAACCTAACTGAAAAAGTTAATGTTTTAAAGAATCAAAGTGTTGAATTTAAAACAGCAAATGCAACTCTGAAAACTAATATTATTTAACTTAAAACAGAAAATGCAACTCTGCTGAACTTAAGGCTGAAAATCTAACTTTGAAAAATAATCATAGTCCAACATCAATTGAAAATACCACATGTAACTCTGATAAGCATGAAGAAGTATTTCAAGATTTTCTTGCTAATGGTATAGAAAGAAACAAATATGCTTCTATGATTTATGGAGTTAGTAGTAATGGTAAAAAAAGTATAGGATTTGAAGAAACTATAACTGAACTTAAACTTATTCCCTCTGATATCTTGTGTACTGTTTGCTCTAAGAAAGGTCAATCAAAATTATCTTGTCCCATGTTAAATACAAGGAAAGACAAGTAGCCTTTTAGGACTAACAAATCAGAACCCAACCAAATTTGGGTACCTAAGAACAAAATTGTCTATATTGCAGATGCCCTCAGCAATCAAGTTAAAACACCAATTATGGTATCTAGACAGTGGGTGCGCCTGACATATGAAGGGAGAAAAGTCTATGTTCCAAGAACTAACACTGAGCAAAGGAGGCACAATGACTTTTGGAGGAAAGCAAAAAAGCCAGATCATTGGTGAAGGTACAGTTGGTAATGGTACTTCCCTTTCTATTAAAGATGTCTTGTATGTTAAAGGTCTTAAGCATAATTTATTAAGTATTATTTAGTTAAGTGATAATTATTATGATATTATATTCAATCAAAAAACATGCAAGACAATTAGTCAGAAAGATGGATCTGTACTCTTTACAGGTCAGAGGCAAAACAACATTTATAAGATAAATCTGTTTAGTCTAGAGAAACAAGAGGTTAAGAGTCTTATGTCAGCAAATGAAGAGAAACTAATTTGGCGCAAAAGATTAGGTCATGCAAACCTTAGATTAATTTCAAAATTGAATAAACTTCAACTAGTTAGAGGTCTACCTAAGCTTAGTTACAAAACTGAAATGATGAGTGAAGTTTGTCAAAAAGGAAAACAAACAAAGAACTCCTTTACTCCTAAGAACTCATCCTCTACCTCAAAGCCCCTTGAGCTCTTACATATAGATATCTTTGGGCTAGTGAAAATAACCTCTCTAAGTGGAAAGAAATATGGCTTTGTTATAGTAGATGATTACACTTGGTGGACATGGGTAAAATTCTTAAGAAGTAAGGATGAATCCCATAAAGTGTTTATCACATTTTGCAAACAAATAATGAATGAAAAAGGTCTTAAGATTTTATCAATTTGAAGTGATCATGGAGGAGAATTTTAAAACAAGTTCTTTGAAAGCTTTTGTGATGAGAATGGAATCTCTCACAACTTCTCCTCTCCTAGAACACCCCAACAAAATGGAGTTGTAGAAAGAAAGAATAGAACACTCCAAGAAATGGCTAGAACCATGTTAAATGATATGAATGTTGCAAAACACTTTTGGGCTGAAGCAATTAATATTGCATGTTATATTCAAAATAGAGTCTTAATTAGATCAATGTTGAATAAAACACCATATGAATTATGGAAAGGTAAAAAAACCTAACATCTCTTATTTTAAACAATTTGGTTGTACTTGTTATATGTTGAACACTAAAGATAACCTTGGTAAATTTGATTCTATATCTCAAAAGTGTACCTTCATTGGATACTCTGAAAGATCTAAGGCTTATAGAGTGTTTAATAGGGAAATTCATATTGTGGAAGAATCAATACATGTTAAATTTGATGACAAACAGCTTGACCTTGAAAAGTCAAAGCAAGGTGATGATAGTGCAGGTTTACCGGAACCAGAAGAAGCAGATGCAGACTAACCAAAAGAACTTGAAAAATCATAGGATACAAGCAAATTAGAAGAATATGATAAATCTTCATAGGCTGAATCTGATCAAGTCAGAAATAGTCAAGATAAGCCAAAAGGAAGATCTGGATGGAAGTACAAGTCATCTCATCATGAAAATCAAATCATTGGAAGTGCAAGTGATCCTTTGAGGACCAGATCATCACTAAAAGATACCACTTTGTTTGGCTTACTCTCATCAATTGAGCCTACCTATATTGATGAAGCATTGGAGGATGATGGATGGATTCTTGCAATGCAAGAAGAGTTAAATTAATTTAAGAGGAATGATGTTTGGGATCTACTACCTAGACCAAAGAAGAACATTATTGATACCAAGTGGGTTTTCAGAAACAAGCTAAATGAAAAGGTGAAGTGGTTAGAAACAAGGCAAGACTTGTCGCAGAAGGCTATAGTCAACAAGAGGGCATTGATTACACGGAGACATTTGCTCCAGTAGCCAGGTTAGAAGCTATATGTATCCTACTTTATTTTGCTGCAAATAATAACATTACATTATTTCAAATAGATGTTACAAGTGTTTTTCTAAATGGTTATATAAGTGAAGAAGTCTATGTTAAACAAACCCCAGGTTTTGAAAGTTTTGAATTTCCAAATCATGTTTTTAAACTTATGAAATCTCTATATGGTCTAAAAGAAGCACTTAGGGAATGGTCTGATAGACTTAGTAATTTCTTGCTTAAAAATAACTTTGAAAAAGGACAAGTAGATAATACATTTTTTAGAAAATAAATAGGAGATGACATTCTTATTATTCAAATTTATGTTGATGACATTATTTTTGGATCTACTAATGGCACTCTTTGCCAATAATTTTCTAAATTAATAAAGCTTAAATTTCAAATGAGTATAATGGGAGAACTTAAGTTCTTCTTAGGGATACTAATTCGGCAAAGTCAAAAAGGTATATACATTCATCAAACCAAATATACAAAAGAGCTTCTTAGGAAGTTTAAGATGAGTGATTGCAAACCTATGGCTACACCAATGCACCCTACTTGTTCACTTGAAAAAGATGATTCAGGCGAAAAAGTTGACCAAAAAACCTATAGAGGAATGATAGGATCCTTACTTTACCTTACTGCTTCTAGGCCTGACATCATGTTTAGTGTATGTGTATGTGCAAGATTTCAAGTTGACCCTAGAGAATCACATTTAACTGTTGTTAAGAAAATCCTTAGATACCTAAAAGGCACTACCAACCTTACCTTGTTCTACAAGAAATTTCCTAAGTACAAACTGATTGGATATTGTGATTCTGGTTATGTTGGAGATAAACTTGAGAGAAAGAGCACTAGTGGCAACTGCACCTTTTTAGGTGACAACTTAATATCTTGGTCAAGTTAGAGACAAAACACCATTGCAATGTCAACAGCAGAGGCTGAGTACATTTCAGCAGCTGACTGCAGTTCTCAACTACTTTGGATGAAGCATCAACTTGAAGACTACAAAATCCTGGAATCCAACATTATTCCCATCTATTGTGATAAAACTTATGCCATTTGTCTAACTAAAAACCCTATCTTACATTCTCGAGCTAAACACATAGAGATCAAACATCACTTCATTAGGGACTTTGTTCAAAAAGTGGTACTAAACATTCAGTTTGTAGAAACTGAACACCAATGGGGTAAAATATTCACCAAACCACTACCTGAAGATAGGTTTGAGTTCATCAAGAAAAACATAAACCTTACCTTCATATCTGACTGATGTTGTGATAACTTCAAAGTAGTTTAGTTTTTCATTAGTTTTTATATTTTATTGTAATATGTTATATTCATGTTATTAAAAAAAGAAATACGAAAAAAAAACAAAGAACAAAAAAAATGAAAAAAGAAGTTTCACTTTCAAGTTTTTTTGTCTGATGGCAAAAGGGGGAGAAAGATATTTGATCAAGTGGGGATAAAATGATACTTAGACTTAGGGGGAGTCAAATAAATAAAAAGAAAAGTTGTTATAAAAAATACAAGTTTTGTCATCATAAAAAAGGGGGAGATTGTTGGAACCAGATTTTTTTTATACTTAGAGTTTTTATGATAACAATATATTTGACTTCACAGAGTATGAAAGAAGATATGGTCAAGATTTGTAGAAGATTTGAAGAAGATTTGATCAAGATTTATCTACAACAAAATACGAACATAGTCAATCAGAAGAATTTACAAACGCAATTTGAACAAAATACGAACCAAATCAATCTGAAGAATTTACAATCTCAGTCTAAATAAAAACGGAACATAATCAATTTGAAGAATTTACAAACGTAATCTAAACAAAATACTATTTAGAATTAAACCATGACTAATTGAATACCTAATTTTAACTATAAATAGATACTCAAGGCTGAAGAAGAAAATCATCCAAAAGCAGAAAATAGTAGTCTTAGAGTTCAATGAGAGAAACACATGTTGAAGTTATAAATATTTTCTGAGTGTTCTTTTTTTAGAGTGTGAGAGTTATTATTATTAGCTTTATTAGACGCAACTACTCAAGTTCCAATCTTTTGTATCCAACCCGATAGTGGTTTAGTTCCTTCTTCAATTTGGGGTTGTCAGGTTGTTAGGAGAAGATTTGGCTTGTATGGTCAAGGTGGTTAGTTCCTCAAAAGTATGGGGTTGTTAGGCTGTTTGGGAAGACTGGCTTGGAGGGTCAGGTGCTTTGTAATTCAAGGTATTTGAGGGGACTGGATGTAGCCAAGTTAGTGGTAAACCAGGATAAATCTACGTGTCAAATTATGTATGCTTTCACTTATTGCTGCCTTTGAATATGATTGCTTCTACTACAAGTAAGTCACTAAAACCGAACTATTTTTTATTTATTTATTTATAAATTATCAAAAAGTTATCAACTTTGGCAAACACAATTCAACCCCCCCCCCCCCCCCCGCTTCTCGTGATTGCACCTTCAAAACACATACAGTACAAACTCTTGTAATTTGGCTCGTTAATGGATGTTGTTTTTGCCTCAACGTGTTACAAGAGCAACTAGAAGGTTGGGTAGAATTAACCAGGTGAGGTTAAGTGATTTTTTTAATTCAGGTTGAATTATTGGAAGAAATCCTTCAGGTGAAAGTACTGGACGTAGTCAGCTAGTTTGGTGGTGAACCAATATAAAATTCCTTGTGTGTTCTTTTTCTTCAATTGGTATCAGAGCTTTGTCTTCATGACTAAGCACTTATCAGTGCTGAGAAAAGATCAAATAAATTTTTCTATGATGACTAATCTTGCCGAAGAAGCCATTAGAGGAAATATTAACAAACCGCCATTTTTTGATGGAGAACGCTTCAAACATTGGAAAGACATGTTACAAAGTTTCTTTATCTCACATGAATAAGAAAATATGGGATTGAGTTGAAGAATGATACACTACCCTAACAAATGCTAATGGCCCTGAAGTGTCTAGAAAAAATATTAGTACTGAATAGAAAAAACTATATAAAATGCATCATAAGGCAAGGACCTTTAATTTAAATGCAATGACATTCAAATAATTTGAAAAATGCACAAATAGAGAATCGGCCAAGAGCACATTTGATGCTCTAGTTCTAACATATGAAGGAAACAAACATGTACAAGAAGTAAAGACAAATCTTCTTGTAAGAAAATATGAATTATTCCAACTGGAAGAAGAGGAAAACATTGAAACAATGTTTTTAAGATTTCAAATATTGGTTTCGGGCCTAAAGGATTTGGAGAAAATCTATACTACGATAGGCCGTGTAAAGAAGATCCTTACAAGTCTTCCAAGTAAATGGAGACCAAAAATCACTATCACACAAGAGGCAAAGAGTCTAAATAATTTTCCTCTTGAAGAACTCATCAGTTCACTCCTATCACATGAAATGGAAATGGCAGAGGATGAACCAAAGAAAAAGAAAAAAAAATCATTGGCTCTTAACTCAAAAGATAAGAAAGCCTTATAAGCAATTAATGAATCAGAGGATGAAGATGGCGATGATTTAGATGAACAAAACGAGGATTCAGAGGCTGAAGACCTATCTTTCATTTCCATAAAAATTAAGCATATGTGGCATAAAAAGAAATATTTTCCTTAAAGGGACGTCAAGAAATTTTAGAACAAAGAAAAGGAAATTGATAAAAGGAAAGTCATACGTTTTGAATGTCAAGAATCTAGACATTATAAGTCTGAATGTCCTAAACTTAAAAATCATAAGAAAACATCAAAGACAGAATCTCTTGTCCCATGTTAAAAACGTGGAAAAGTAGGAAACCTTCAAGTTCAAACAAACAAGGACCCAATCAAATATGGGTACCTAAAAACAAAATCTTTCGTCTTGCAGATATTTTTTGCAGCAAAGTTGAAACTCCTACCATGGTTCTTGGACAATGGGTGCTCGCGTAATATGACGGGCCAAAAGTCTTTGTTCCATAAACTAATCATGAGGGAAAGAGGAGTTGTGGGCTTTGGAGGAAACTAGAAAGGAAAGATCACCAGGCATGGTACAATTGGTAATGGTTCGTTACCCTCCATTAAAATTGTTTTGTTCATTCAAGTTCTAAGTCAATTGAGTGATAATGGTTATGATATTATTTTTAATAAAAATTTATGCAAAGCAATCAGCCAAAAGGTCGAATATGTACTCTTTACCGGTCAGAGGCAGAAAAACTTGTACAAAATAAATCTTTCAAAATTAGAAAAATAAGAGGTTAAGTGCCTTATGTCAGTAAATGAAGAACAATTAATTTGGCACAAAATATTGGGCCATGCCAACATAAGATTGATCTTAAAAGTGAAAAAACTTCAACTTGTTATAGGGCTGCCTAATCTTAAATTCAAAATAGAAGTTCTTTGTGAAGCTTGTCAAAAAGGAAAACAAACAAAAACTCATTTTTCTCTAAGAACTTTGTTTCTACTACCAATCCTCTTGAGCTTTGCATATAGATGTCTTTGGAACAGTGAAAACTGCCTCTGTAAACGGAAAGAAATATGGATTTGTCATAATTGATGATTACACTAGATGGACTTGGGTAATGTTCCTAAGAAATAAGGATGATTGTCATAAAGTATTTATTGCTTTCTAAAAACAAGTGATTAATGAGAAATGTCTTCCAATTATAACAATTTGAAGTGATCATAGAGATGAATTTGAAAACAATTTTTTTAAAAGCTTTTGTGAAAAGACTGAGATTTCACACAATTTTTCTTCTCCTAGAACACCACAACAAGATGGTGTTGTAGAAAGAACGAATAGATCTCTTCAAGAAATGGAACGAACCATGATCAATGAGATGAATGTTGCAAGGCATTTTTGGGAAGAGGCAATAAATTCTACATGCTACATTCAAAATAGAATTTTTATCTGACCTATGCTTAATAAAACACTGTATGAATTATGAAAAAAATAGAAAATCCAACATCTTCTATTTTCGCCAATTTGGTTGTATTGGTTATATATTAAATACGAAAGACAAACTTGGCAAGTTTGATTTAAGATCACAAAAATGCATTCTCTTAGGATATTCTAAAAGGTCATAAGCCTACAGAGTATATAATCAAGATACTCAAATTGTGGAAGAATAAATCCATATCAGGTTTAATGACAAACAACCTAACTATAAAAAGTTAGAGCAAGACGATGATTTCACAGGTACACAAGATCCATAGGAATCAAGCATCCCAAAAGGAACTCAAAAATCAGAAGAACCAAGCAAAATAGAAGAAATGGTCAAAACAAACGAAACTAAAACTAAAGGATAAGAGTAAATTAGGGGAACCATCAAGGGAAAAATATCCTCCAATATAACAGAGGATAGGAATGGAAATGATAAAGCAAATCAAGAACCTTCATAACCAAAAAATGGACGCAAATATAAATCATCAAATATAACCACTTTGATAATTGGAAATTCAAATGATCCTCTAAAGACAAAATATGCTCTTAAGAAAACTTTTCTATTTGGCTTACTCTTTGAACTACAACCAATCTTTATGGATGAAGCCATTTCAGACGAAGCATGGATTTTAGCTATGCAAGAAGAATTAAACAAATTCAAAAGAAATGATGTTTAGGATCTTGTTCAAAGACCAGAGGATAGGAAACCCATTGAAACTAAATGGGTGTTCGTGAGTGTTAAAGGAGAAGTTGTGAGAAACAAAGCCAGACTAGTAGTGCAAGGTTACAGTCAACAAGAAGGTATAGATTACATCGAGACATTTGCTCCAGTGGCAAGGTTAGAGGCTATCGAATCTTATTATCTTTTGTTGCATTAAACAATATCATCTTGTATCAAATGGACGTAAAAATGCACTTTTAAATGGATATATTAATGAAGAAGTGTATGTAAAACAACCTCCAGGATTTGAAAATGCTGAGTTTCCAGACTATGTCTTTAAATTTAAAAAATCATTACATGGTTTGAAACAAGCACTAAGGGCTTGGTACGACAGATTGAGTAACTTTTTAATAGAAAGGAAATTTAAAAGAGGAAAAGTTGACACTACTTTATTCAGAAAAACATCTAAAAATGATATTCTTATAATTCAAACATATGTAGATGATATAATATTTGGTTCAACTAATGAGCATGTTGTGTCAAGAATTTGCTATGATGATGCATAATGAATTCCAAATGAGAATGATGAGAGAAATGAAGTTTTTCTTGGGAATTTAGATCCAACGTAATCAAAATGGTGTACTAATCCATCAGACCAAGTACATCAAAAAAACTTCTCAAAAATTTCAAAATGGATGGATTCATATCCATGAGTACTCCAATGCACCTAACCAACAATCTTAACAAAGATGATTCGAAAACAATAGTTGATTAGTAAACCTTAAGAGGAATCATAGGATGACTCTTATACTTAACTGCTTCAAGACCACACATTCTATTTAGTGTTTGCCTCTGTGCCAAATTCAGTCAGATACAAGAGAGTCCCACTTAACAGCAGTTAAGAGGATATTCAGATACTTGAAAGGCACTACCAACTTAGGGGTGTTATATAAGAAATCATCAGAATACAGGTTAGTTGCATATTGTGATGTTGACTATGTAGGTGATAAACTTGAAAGGAAAAGCCCAAGTGGAAACTGCATTTTTCTTGGCAACAATTTGAAATCATGGTCCACCAAGAGGCAAGGTACAATTGATTTGTCAACAACAGAAGCAGAGTATATATCTGCTGCTGGTTGCAAGACTCAGCTTATATAGATGAAACATCAATTAGAGGATTACAAACTCTCTGAAGGTAAAATTCTTTTATTCTATAACAATACTTATGCCATTTGTTTAACCAAAAATCCAATTTTGCATTCTAAAGCCAAACATATTGAAATCAAACATCATTTAATCATGATTTTGTTTATAAGGGAATTCTAACATAAAATTTATCGACATTGAACATCAATGGTTGATATCTTTACCAAACCCCTTCTGAAGACATGTTCAATTTTATTAAAGAAAATATGAACCTTGTTTACATTTTTGAATAATGTTGTGATCAATATATGACATGCCTCTGATAAATTAAAAATTTTATTTTCCACATGTTCTTTAATATATCATATTTTGAGTTTTATACTCGTTTTTGTCTGATGACAAAGTGGGTGAAAAGAAAACGTTTTGTGAGAACAATTTTTTGAAAATAAAGGAGAAAATATTATGTGAAAAATTTCCCTCATATGATATGATTAGCTATTTTACATAAGGGAGAAAATACTTTTGAATAAATTAGAATATGCTTTGAGTTAGGGGAGCTTCTGATTAATTTATACTTTAGTTTTTATTACTAAATTGTTCACAAAAATAATGTTTTGTCATAAAAAATGGGGATATTGTTGAAACTAAAATGGTTTTGAAGAACAATTATGTACTAGTTTTGTTGATAACAAAAGAAAATTTGTGAGAACAATTTAATGTACTAATGTTCTAAATTAAGTGTGCATAAAAATAGAACAAATAGGTACATTCTAGACCCAAGCCCCAAATCAGAGAAAACAGAACAAATCAGAGGAAATAGAACAATCAAAGGAAATAGAACAATCAAAGGAAATAGAACAATCAAAGGAAATAGAACAATAAGAGGAAACACGAAGATAAAATGAAACACAATGATAAAAGGAAGCAACATGATCATAAGAAACGCACCTTGATGCACGTGCACTCCTCTAACTTTGATGCCCTCACTCCAATGTTAACTCTGAAGCGCTCAATCTAATAAACCAACTCCGATTCTGATATGCAACATGATTTTGATAAGTTGCCTCTACCTCTAAAAGTAATTTAACACGAGCATATTATAGATTCTACCTCTAATATTTTGACTCTGCCTTTGATATTCACAAATTATAAATTGACTTTGAATTTTATCCATCTACGTCTAACAAAATTCAATGCCTTTGATAAAAAGTCAATGCATCTGACAAAATTTCAATGATTATGATAAAAGTCAATGACTTTGGAAGATGCCTATGTTCAAAAAAAGACTTGAAAAATTCTAGATAAAGTCCCAGTCCGTTACCTATAGATTGCACCGAAATGAATATTTGGTTTAGTATTTTCTAATTGGGAGAAATGGGTTGCAAACAGACCTCACCATGACAACGGTAACAATTTTCTAATCTGCAAAAATGGTTAGAATTGAAACAACACTTCATCACACCAGTCCAAAACAAGGCAACGTTTCTATTTAATATCAAAGCAAGATACATGTTCTAGAACTAGGTTTATAAAAGGAAACTTATTTGATTCAAGCAAGATATGAAATTGTATTGAATAAATCTTACAACAATTATCACTAAACTATTTTGCAAACTCTTGTAATTTGGCCCATTAGTGGTTGTTGTTTTTGCCTCAACGTATTGCAAGATCAACTAGAAGGTTGGGTAGACATAACTGGGTGAGGTTAAGTGGTTTTTTGTAATTCAGGTTAAATTACCAGAAGAAATCCTTCAAGTGAAGATAGTGAACGTAGCCAGCCAGGTTGGTGGTGAACCAGTATGAAATTCCTTGTGTGTTTTTCTTATTCCCTTTGCTTTTATTTTTTGAATTGCTTTGATTACCAAGTCACTATTAAATTCCAAAAACAGTTTTAATAAACTGTAACACAATTCGAACCCCGTCTTTCTTATGTTATTGAGACTTCAAAGACCTTTTGGTATGGGGGAATCTTATACACACCATGTCTTACTAATATTTTTATGGACCATACTAAATTTGACAAAGATGAAGTTGATAACATGAATGAGGTGATAAAAAAACATTGTAAATGATGGAGTGTTAGTGTAAGGTATGAATATGAATTATTACATTTTTCTCTGCTTGTAACTCCTTCTATCCTACCTATATATGTCGATCGGTTTATATACTCATCATTAACATCTAGAATTTGAAGTAAGTGTTTTATGTTGCGTATTTAGGTTGTAGACCTTGATGTGATGTGAAAGAAAAACTGCCATTAAGAAGGCATAAAGGTAAGGTACATGTATATTGATTAGTTTTTTACTTTTTGATAAATTTAATCTTTTATCATTGGATGTAGTTGCTTTAACATAAATATTTCCCTTTTTATCTCGCTTCGCTTTTCCCTTTTTCGCAACATAAAAAACACTTTTTCTCTCAAAATAGAAAAAAAATGAAGGAAACCTAAATCCTCTCTCTCTCTCTCAATTTCCTCTCTTGCTCATCTCGGTGGTATCTCTTGCTAGTCTTCCTCTCAATCAAAACTAATTAGCGAAAATATTCTCGTTTTTAATTTTCATTACGTTCGCCAACCCTTATTTTGTTTCCCCTTTCAAGCATATGAAGGCTTTCTCCATTCGTTATTTAAACCCTATATAGGATAGATCTTTGATTTTTAACATCCACCATTGTCACCAATTTCTCTCAGGTAATGGTTTCATCTTTACTGTCAAATATTTTCGTTTACATTTTCTCATCTTGGATACATGAACTCATCATCATAACGATCCTTGAAACCCTTTTCTTCCCAAGGTGGGCGAAATGGATCCACAAAGGTGATTATGTTCATATACATTTGGTTTGGGTTGGACTCAGAGTGTTCTAGTCCAAGCCCAATATAAGGATAAACTATTTCGGATCGGGTCGAGCCACTGATATGTACTCCCATCCCAAGCCACCTAATTGCAATCATACTGTGATTATGGCCACCCGCTGATAAACTCCAACTTTTGAATAATTTTTACTTCACTCGCCATTCCTTGATTAGAAGGACACTCATCCTACATCAAAGAGTGATCCAAAGATCCTGGAATCCATCTCTTATGACCATAATGAAAACCTTTTAGAAACCCTAAAAGGACCAGTATATAAAGAGGACCTTAGAGAAAGGTACATAAACTTTCTAACCCTAAAATACATTTCATTCTCTAATAAATTCTTACTTGATCGCCAGGATATGTGCAGGTACACCCTCCGCAGGATGTTGAGGGAAAAAAAATCAAAAACTCCTCAAATCGTCGTTCCACACTGTTTCCTAAGTTTGTTCCTATATTCAGTGCTTGTTGTACTAAATAATGGAGCGGTCTTTGGGAGATTTCCATTAACGTCTCACTTTTACCAATCGGATACTTTTGAACATGACTCATGGCTCCCAAGAAGAAGATTATGAGGACGATAAACGTGATAGTCAGCCCACCGCCGTACCAGGGAAACTCGACGGTCGTACAATCACTCTGCTCGTCGAGCCGTCGACAATCCATTAGGTTTCCATTCAATCACAATGAAATTTGAGGGAGACGCTACAAAATTCCTCCTTACCTTAGTTGTAGCTTTTCAAAGGCAATCTTGTCTTATCGATGAAAAAAATGAACGCTTGGCACAAGTGGAGCACAAACATAACCTAATCCCAAGTGGTGGTCCAAAGGGTGAAACAACAGAAAAAGATGCTGCTTTGATTGTCCGAAATCCCTATTCTACCGCTCTTCTTCGGTGGTGATGTACATAAAAAAGCCTCTAAGGGAAAGAAGCAAGAGATCCGAATCCCGCCATCTTAGTAGAAGCAGAAAAGAAAACTAGTCTTGAAGATTGAAGGTGCAAACACGAGAAAAGGGGGTTGAATTGTGTTTAACAAAGTTGATAACTTTTTGCTAATTTGATGAAGGCTGGTTGGTTTTTATGAATTACTTAGATAAGAAGCAATTGGGTTTAGAGGCATCAAAAAATGAAAGTATAAATAATTGGACACATAGATTTATCCTGGTCCACCACTAATTTGGCTACATCTAGTCCCTTCATTCAAAAAACTTTAATCCACTAATTCAAGTACCTTAAATTACAAAGCACCCGACCTTTCAAGCCACTATCGGGTTAGATACAAAATATTGGAATTTTAAGTGTTTGCTTCTAACAAAGCTGATAATAATAATAACTCTCACACTCTAAGAAAAAACACTCAAAATAATTCTCAAGTGTTTCTCTCTTTGAAATCTAAGATGAATTTGGAATTTGAGCTTGAGTTCTTCTACTCTTTTCTGATTTTTTAATGATATTCTTATTCTTCAGCCTTAAATATCTATTTATAGTTAAAATTAGAACTTTCATTTAAATCTTATTTAAAATTCTAACAAATAAATAAACCCCACATTTTCATCAAGTTCAAGACTTCAAAATAATAACAAAATTAAAAGAAACAATGCAAAAACCAAGTAATTATCTATAATCATTTTCTCCAACTCCAAAAGAGTCTATAGTTCTTGCCCCTTCTAGGTACTAATGCATTTGGTAATCATAGTTTATACCATATGTTGTCACCGCAGCCAACAATTAAATTTGTACCAGTGATGTATTAGCCGCCACCTCACCAATTGCATATCTCCCTAGATCATACCCTTCCTCCACATGTGGTTGTGCATTGTTATTAATTTATTACATATAAGTGTAGTTCAGTACTTGTATGCTATCCTATATTTATGCTAAAGAATAATAAATGAAATTTGGAAGTAAATTGGTCTCTGAACTCATGAATGTTTGGTTCAAGAATAGTATATTCAATTATTCTATCACCAACAATAGCATAACAACTAAGATAATAAACTGCATAAACAATTTTGTTTGTCTCAATTTTCCAATGCCACTTTCACCACTCACCAAATCATGGCCAGTAAGAGTTCACTGAAAAGTCAGAACATAAGATGAGATAGAAAGAAAAAAAATTATTTTTATACGCATATGCAATTAACTAAAAAATTTCCATCTTCCAATGCAATTCAAATAACTAAATACATATAATAATTTTATAATTTAAATAATAAATAGTTTAATCATTTATAAATTATTACTAAGAAGTCAAATTTGTATAAATTAGAACATTAAATTATTTGTCATTTGCAATAATAATATATTATTAATTACTTTTTTTTTAGACTTAATTACAGTTTTAATCCTCATATTTTAACTGAATCACGAAAATAGTCCCCGCATTTTATTTGTCTCTAATTTTGGTCTCAAAACAAAATCTTGGTCCAACACTTGATGAAATGACATTTTTTTAACCATGTGTCAAAAAAAAAAGATGATGTGGAAGACTCCACGTGGATTAATTACATTTTATTATTATTTCAAATATGTAAAACACATTTCCTATTTTGTTATATCATTTAATTAAAAAAAATATTTTATAAAAAAAAAAAGACGCACATTTCCACTCTTGTGGTCACTCCATCATCGATGTCTAACACTTTATGTCATAGGATCAAGGTTTGGTTTGCATTTGACTTCTCAAATCCTCACGTTTCTCAACTCATGTTCTTCAATTCTCATGTGAATAGGGGTTATGAATCAGAATATGAATGTGTCCTTTTTTATGTTTTTTTTTGTAATTAAATTATGTAACAAAATAAAAAATGTGTTTTTAAACATAGAAAATGTGTTTTACAAATTTGGAATAATAATAAAATGTAATTAATCAATATGGAGTTTGCCACATCATCTTTTTTTTTAAAAAAAATGACATTCATCAAATTTTGGACCAAAATTCTATTTGGGGACTAAATCTAGAACAAATAAAACCGAGAAATTATTTTCATGATTCAGTTAAAATAAAGGGACCAAAACTACAATTAAACATTTTTTCAATTAACATTCTTTTATTTATCTCAACTAATTATAATTAATAAAAATATTTAAATAAATAAAACTCATTTTATATTAAAATCAATGCAACTAATATCTTTTTTAGTAGTACGCTTAGACTATTAAAATAAAAATGAGACAAACGAGGAAGAGAATATATTATTAATTCTAAAAAAAACAGGTCATCGACTAATAAATAAAATTGAAATCATAGTATCATACGTCGCAACAATTCACAACTCACCTGTCTGTCACATGTAGAACAGAACACACATACTCCCTCCCACTTGCTTTTGCTTTCACTATAAGCACAAAAGAATTAAAAAAAATTGCAAATAAGAAGGGGAAAGAAAAGGTGGAAATGAATGAATCCTAGATATGAGGATTTGGCTATGAATTATGTAATCCTAAGTCTTTTTCTATTATTTAAATTGCTGTATTCATCTTATAAAAATAAACTGCTCTATACACTAATCATATTCTTCTCATTTTTCAATTGTCCCCGAAAAATACAACCCCACACCTTTTTCACCAAAATTAATTTTTTAGAAGTATCAAGTTGCACAAGCCTAAGACAACGAAGATTCTTGGTAACCCACTTGTTTTTTTTGTGTGTGGAATCTTTGGCCGTTAGGAATAGATTGGAGTTCATTTAAGAGCAAATTTGAATATTTTTTTCAAGTTTATATTTTATGTGGTTGGAGTAAATAGTTTCTGGGAATTTGGTTTCCAACCTTTTTTAATTGTTAAATTTTGGATCATATTCACTTGACGGAAGTGAAACTGTGATAGGGCGGGGGTGATTTTTGTGTGTTGTTTTTGCATAGATCTGAAATAATGGAGCCCCCTACGGGATTTTGTGCTTCATTGTTGAGTTTTATCCACTTTCTTCCTTTCTTCATTGGCCTTCTACTTCTAGGCAACATCAAAGGTGAGTCGTCACAATTGCTTTCTTCTTCTGTCTTCATTTCGATTTTCTTTCTATGCTTTACTTGGCAACTTACAAGTTGACGTTATTGCGGTTGATTTTGAACTTCTTGGCATTTTATTTAAAATTGGTATCTGTTAAAAAAAAAAAAACCATTGATGTTGCTATGAATTTTGTTTGACTTTTTTACATGTGTTCCTTTTTTACACATTTTTTTTCCATCTTCTTCATTTTTTTTTAAGTTAATAGCAGCCAATACATTTTCAATAATGATTAAATTATGAGATTAATGGGTGTGTATTATCACCATTAAACTATTTTACACTGAGCGCTAATTTACACTGAGGGCTAATCACAACCATGTGATGATGCATAGTCTATTTTTTCTTAAATTATCTTGTCCGAGTGGTAAGGGACTCGGACAGCTTATGAGTAGGAGTTCGAAATATGGAGAAAATTGGGTTGGGAAGGGAGAACCCAACTTATGTGTCCAATAGATTCACCGGTTGAGATTAGTCATCGCTAAGTGGCAATCTATAATATAATAATATATAACAAAACAATTCATGTCTTATAATCAAGAATAATTAAAACACTCATGTTCTGTTTTGGTTTTATCTTAGTGATTTGTTGTTGATGATACAATATCATAGAAACAGATAATTTAGAAACTGCAACAAAAAAAAAGGAACCTATTTGAATCACATAAATATAGTATTTGATATGTATGCTTGTTCTATTTTGCATTACATTTTATGTAATAGAATGCTTCTTATGTGTCATGCTTACAATACCCGAAGAGAATTTCATGTTGGATTCTGGTTGAGAATTATGATCTATGAAACACTGATACATACACGGACACCTGACACGACGTCGATACCAACACGTTGATACATATAATAATTTGAAAATGTTAAGGTACTGTATGTATCGGTGTCGTGTCGGGGCCGGTAACTGACACATGTCGGACATCAGACACGTCTTCATTTTGAAGGTTCCATGCTTGCATAGAATCTATATGTAACCCTTACTTACCGTTGTTCAAACTGTGAATCGCTTCAGGTGTCATTCTTTGTCCATTGACATGTTTAATAATGACAATTGGGAACTCTGCTATCGTACTTGGACTATGGCCAGCACATGTCATTTGGACTTATTACTGCGTTCTAAGGTGTTTTCCTTGACCCCCACTCTTTCAAGCTACTTTGTCGATCTATACGTTTATCAAATTTGTAATTTACTTATAGTGATTCCCCTAACACACAGAGCTAAACAATTAGGACCTCTTCTGAAGCTTGTTATATGCATATGTGTACTGCCAGTGCTGTTGATTTCATGGCCAGTGGTCAGTATTATTGGAAGTATTGTAGGTGGAGTAGCCTATGGATATCTTTCACCGATATTTGCTACTATTGAAGCTGTGGAGGAAGGGAAAGATGACAAACTTTACCACTGCTTTATTGTATGTTTTTATTTTTCGTGGCAATAAAATGCTCGTTGTTTCTGTTATCTCTTTGTCATCCATTACAGAAATTTTTCATACTTACATCTCAGGATGGTACTTGGAGCACTATAGAAAGGAGTTACATGGTTGTTAGGGACACAAAAGATGTTTGCTTCCATTCTTACTTCTCGGTTATGGATGACCTCCGCCTAAAGGGGCCTCCTAACACTAAATACTATGAAATCAGGTGTTGTCACTGGAAGCCTCTCTATTTTTGATGTTTTCAACTTTTCATGTTTTTGAAACATTCCTTGGATTTTCTTGTATTTTTGTCCACATCTAAAATTTTATCCTGCATAATCAACTTCACTAGTTTGTTAATTAGGCTGAGTTTAAATTGTAACCAATCAAAACTTTTTGTTTTGGCTCAAGTTCAAAAAGGCAAAATAGGTAACAACTGTAGGTTAGTTGACTTTTTTCATATAATCTTTTGCTTCATACTTTGGTGGGCTCTACTGTTTTATGCTTCATACTTTGTCTGTGTTGGTCTGTGGATGTTAATTATAGATTGCTTGAACAAATTGTAATGGAACATACTGACAAAAGACATTGGTACTGGATAGAATCTTTGAGAATGATACATTTCTTTTGATGTAGAAATCGAAGTGCGGAAACTTTTATAACCAAAGTGATTTTCTGTCATTCAAATCTATGGTTATCAAATTGAGATTCCAATCATGAATTTGAAGGCTTATTATGTTTTGAATCGTGAATTGAATCTTATAATGAATTGTAAGATACATTACTGATACAAAAGTTAGGTAGTGGTTTTTAGAATTGGGATTCATCTTAGTGAATCAGAGTTCATCCTAATGAATCGGGATTCAAGATGAGATTTATGTCCAAAATAGATACACACTAGAGATTCTTATCAATTGAGTTCAGCTTTGTATCAAATCAAGATACGATCTTCGAAAGAAAAATAAATAATATGGGTCGCTGGTTACCAGTAACTTAAATGGCCATGACATTTGTGTGGCTATGAAAAGGAGTTCTAGAGGAGCATGAGTCATACAACACCAATATGATGTTGTCTTAACTTAGATGACGTATAACGGTAATGATCGATCTAATTTGTAATTTTAATGATTTTTGTTTATGCAGGCTGCTATATCTTCCTGGTGCTTTTCTAGCTGCAGTTATTGGAATGTTAGTGGATGTGCCAATTATATCAGTTGTTGCACTATGCAAAGGTCCTTACATGCTTTTCAAAGGGTGGCACCGATTGTTTCATGACCTAGTGGGCCGGGAAGGCCCTTTCTTGGAGACAATATGTGTACCTTTTGCAGGTCTTGCTATCCTTCTGTGGCCATTGGCTGTTGCTGGGGCAGTTTTGGCATCTATTCTAGCAAGTTATTTTCTCGGTGCTTATGCAGGGGTTGTTGCTTATCAGGTAAATTCTCATATCTTTGCACCCTCTACTTGTATTACTGTTATTAATGACTAGTTTTTCCATCTGTCTGCCTTTTTTATTGTGCTAACGCATGTATATATTGTTGTTACGGATAAAAAATATTGAATTTGATGCAGTTACTTATTAAATTTGAGAAGCAAGTGAAGGGTGATTTTGGAAATAAAAAAGGCTACACCATTTTGGTGTATCGCCTTTACATAGAAGATATAGAATATAGATATTTAGTTATGACACACTGATAGATTGGTTCAGAGAATACGACTTAACAAAAGAAACAAAAACAATTGACAGGGATTTAAGAGCCTAGTCACTTCCTCCCACGGGCCACAACTCAATAATCAACTAACTGCTTTCCCTTATGGCAGTATAACTAATTAATTACAGTAACTACTTTCCTAACCGGGCCTAGTTAACATGATCTAGGCATCTGGATTCCTCAGATCTTTCTGATGAAAAGCTTCCATAAACGGGGACATGTTTCTAACCATACTCTCCGCAAAAGATTTACCCTGTGCTTGAATGTGATGGGTTAGGTAAATGCCCAGGAATTGTTGATTCCTGTTGAATATAGTCATAATTAAGATTAGTCCTTCCGTTTGTTATTGTCATACAGTTTCCTAGTATTTTATTCTTTTCCTTATTTTAAGATTCTCTCTCTATATATATATTTATATATATATATATATATATATATATATATAGAGAGAGAGAGAGAGAGAGAGAGAGAAGAGGAAATCAAATTATACTTGGATAGTTACACTCATTCAATAACATCCTACCAACCGTTAGATTCAATGTTGTTATTATCATTTAGATCATACCTATAAGTCTTGATATCAATCTATAATCATTTCATATGTTATCACGATGCGTCAAGATTAACATTATACGCAATCACCCCCATTGACGTTAAGTATCTATTAACTAGTAAGTGATAGGTTTATAATTTCTTTTGTATTAATCATCTTTCGTTTTCATCCTATTACAATGGAGGTAAGGGTGTCCCTAGTTTAAATACACTAAATCGGTTTTCTATCAATATCTGACTAGTAATTTATGACAGCCTCACTTAGGTTGATATGAACTGTGTTTAATTCTTTTTTGAAATGCAGGAATCTTCTTTCTCGCTTGGCCTTCGGTATGTTATTGCAGCTTTGTCCCTTTATGATGAATACAGCAATGATATTCTCGACATGCCAGAAGGAACATGCTTCCCTAGGTTTGGTTCTACTCCCCTACATATATTTATCACTAAGACTTGCAGTGATGCTTTTGTTTAGTGTTTTTACACATTTGGTATTTGACAGGCCTCAATACCGGAAAAATCCAGATTCATCACAACGAAATTCTGGTTCAGCTTCCGTCTCAAGACCCAGCTCCTTCCGAAAGGCTCCCTCTCGCTCATCTTCAATGAAAAATAACATTGCCGAGTTGAAATCACTCGAGGTATTCTTCGTAATACTTTGAGTCTACTGATGTATGACTCAGTTATCACCTTTTTTGCAGCCTGAGGATCTGTACTAAATGAATATTGTTCATGATAATGTGTAGCTGTTGGATGGCTTATTCAAGGAATGTTGCATTGTAGGAGAAAAAATGATTTCTGAAGGTCTAATTACAGGCAAAGACATTGAAGAAGCAAAATCTGGTAAAGGGAGTAATGTTATTACTATTGGGTTGCCTGCATATTGCTTACTCCAGGGACTTTTGCGCTCGGCGAAAGTCAATTCCATGGGTATATTGATTAGTAAGTGGAGCCCTTGCAGTTGCAGCAGTTCTAGTTTTCTTTCATTTCCACCTCCTTATCTTTTTAGGGTTAAATATGTTTTAAGTTCATATAATGCTGACAATTTGTTTGTTAATTTCTACATAAATTTTATTCGTTTTTAGTTCTTAAATAATACAAAAGTTGTGTGCATTTAGCCTCTGATATACTATTTTTTGTTAAATGTAGGAACTGAATACAAATCGAGTTTAATTTGCATGCATCGAAAGTGTAAAATATTTTACACTGTCAGCATATCATAACCACTCATATCGATTACTTTAAAAGAGGTTACCATCAAAGTCAAACATTTTTTAACGTCTGACGGTTGTGATTCATTGTCAGTGTAAAAACTCTTTAGACTAACAGTGTATATACATTAAATGTATATAAATTAAATCCAAACTGATAAATTTTTATATGGACTAAATCAATTTTTCTCAATTTTATAAGGATCAAAAACATATTTTACCCTTATACATCATTTTATTTTCTTTTGTTCTATCTTGTTCCTTTGTACTTTTTCCTTCTCTTTTTCCGATTATTTTCTTTTAATATCTTGAACCATTTGTGTTACTTGCTCAATGTAGATGATGATACTGAACTAACTCTCACAAACAGACCAAGGGAGAAATTTTTTGAATGGTTCCTCAATCCCCTTTTGATCATTAAAGAACAAATTAAAGCTGAAAATCTATCTTCCTCAGAAGAGGACTACCTCTGCAAATTAGTTCTTTTGAGTGGTGGTGATGCAGAGCAATTAAAAAATTCAGCTATTGGCCCGGCCCCTGAATCTGAGGTCAAGCGTGCTGAACTTGATGCTTTGGCTAGAAGGTACTTATCACACCAAAAGCTAGCTAATTACTTTTGAAGTTCTAATAAGTTAATTTCAAGGTTCTGTCTCATTGTGTTCATTTCTGTTATACATTACATAGGCTGCAAGGGATCACTAAATCCATGTCAAGGTTCCCAACCTTCAAGCGTCGTTTTGATGAACTTGTAAAGACATTATCGGATGATCATGCCGAGAAGCACGGAGCACCACCACCAAGTCCAACAATGAATAGATCAAAGAGTGCGTTTGCTCGGTTGATTAGTTTGAAATCTTTGAAGGGGACAAGAAATCATGGGTCTAGTGAAGGGTCACGACATATTGTATGAGACGAAGAATCTTGACACGAAAACTGTATTTGTATATTTTTAACCCAAAGATACAAAATATCATGTCAAAGGTGTATTATTTCATTTCATTTTGGATAGAAAATCAAAGTGTATTTGATAATGACTCTAGTATCTCACCATGTTTATTCTTCATGTACACTTGTTAATTAATGATACTGAAATATGAACACAAGTGTAAACATATTTGAGCAAAATACAATGTATTATCATCATGTTCATGTCTTCCTTTCTACATTTGAGATCAATGAGTCTATTGAGAAACCTAGCTAGAATGAACCATTACCTTTTGCAATAAGTGAAGATGGCATTCTCCACATTAATGTACATGTTTTTTTCCTGTTTTAGAAAACTGAGGCAGATCAAGTAGCATTTAAGGATATTTAAATGTTGTCTGTACATACATTGCTCTGCTCTCTTATAGTTGTTTGTGTCTGTATAATATTTCCCACAACAATACCCATATGATAATTTCAACTGAGTTATTAATTTGTTAAACTGAACTTTTCAAGTCAAATTAATGAGCAAATCCCAGCTATACCATGAATGAAACTATCCATCAACTGCTCAAGTGCCTCTTCCATATGTTTTGCACACTCAACTTCATTCTCATTCACAGTCACACATGTATCCAACCGCAACAAGTATTGGTTACGGATACCAGCATTGCTATTTGGTAACGAATATAATTCCCTTGAAACCTCACGAAATGAATAACGACCAATTGCAGGAAAATATGGTCTTTAGTTCTTTTTGTTCAGGAAATCCTTTGTACACTCTAGAATTTTTCACTAATTATTTGTTTTGATTCTAATACCCAATTAAGATAAAATGTTCAGGGAAAAACAAAAATTAATTATAAGGAACAAACTTCCATCTCTTTCCAAATGAGTCATAATTTCAATAGTAACTCCACAGGAAGTGTTGCATCTCTATTTTTCTTTCGAAAATGGAAGTAAACACGAGTGTGATTCTTTTATCGTCTCGGCTAAGGATACAAAAAAAGCTCAAGCTGCAACAGATAAGAATGTACAGAGGTTACAAAATATTTGACTATGCTAATTTCAGTGTAATAAATTACTGATGGACTTTCTTGTGTCTGTGTGATAAAGTTCCCTTCTATCAAATAGTTTACTTCTCTTGGGAGCATCGGCAAGATTGTAGAATTCAGTCATCAATGAATAACGAATTCAGTTTTTTCTAATTTTTTGCACTCTATTCTTTTTATCTGCAGGAGGAGGTCCTAAAAAACCTACATCAATGGTGGCACCATGAACCTTAGAGGATTGCACAACTGCATCATAAGCTTTTGAAGAGAGGACAAGGCCTTCATTCTGAGCTCTCAAATATAACTCATATGCAAGCCTTGGCTTTCCATCATTTGCAAGTGCCTCAATCAGCATTTCATAAGATACCTCATTGGGAGAGATGTTTTGAACTTTCATTCTGTGAAACCATTCATATGCTGCACTACTCATGCCATTCCGCGCAGAACAGCTGATTATTGCATTGTATGTCACTACCGTTACCTCGATTTCTAAAGTTACCATCTCCCGAATTATAGCGTCAACTCTACTAAAATTTCCTTGTGCAGTGTAAATTGAAGCCATGATTGTGTAAATATATGCATTTGGTTTGACGCCAAGCTTGAGCATATGGTTCCACACACGGAAGGCTTCATCGTAGAGTTTTCCCTTTTCAAGAGCACTCAATAAAGCACCATATGAAATAATAGTAGGTTTTTCACCATTTTCGACCATTCTTCTAAATATTTGCACAGCTGCTGAAGTTTCTGAAGCCTTAGAACAAGCGATAAGAACTGCATTCCATTCATTACTTCCAGGTTTTAACCCTTTCTCCTCCATCTTGTTTAACAACTTGACACCCCATCTCCAAATACCCTTTCTCCTAGCTGCACTAAGAAGAAATCTGAAGTGAGACATTACCAGTTCATATGACAAGTTATTCGGCTTCGGCCCTTTGTCCAATAAATTTTCATATACCTCCAAAGCTGCCCACCACTTCTTCGCTTTCCCCATCAACCAAATTGTATGGTTGCAGACAGACAAACTGATCTTATCGTACCTTTCTCTTATCCGGACGTACAACTCTTTTACAACAATGTAGTGATCTTCGCGAGTACAAGCCCACACGAGTCGCTCAAGTTCAGCACGAGTCAGTGGAATCCCAGCATTATCCATACTAACAAGAAACCTTAACACATTGCTGCTTGTGTTTTCAGAACTGACAAGCCAACATCGCATTATCTGATAGCAAACACGGACCGTAAACCTCTCAAGCTTTTTCAATTCTCTCTCCCAATCTTCGCCGTCATCATCCGTTCCTATTTCACCATTGTGATACTTTTCTCTAAACTCGACAAAGAAACTCAGAGCTCCATTGCCATCTTCCATTCTCCGATATGCCAGCAAGGCCTGAGAATAGGATACCGGAGACGGGATAAGGCCGTTTCTACGGATTTCCTCGAGCATGTCGAGAGCTTTTTCACCTTCCCCTTTCTCAAGATAAATTGCCATCAAAGTATTATAGGTCACAACATTATAGCTGATACCATCTTGAGCCATTTCATTCAAAATGGCTTCCATTTCTGCAAATTTTTCACACTGCTTAACTACACCTAATAGACAATTATATATGAAAAGGTTAGGTGAAAAAGAGCCATCACTCTCTAACTTCCTCTTCTTCATCCAATCAAAAAGAATCATTGCAGATTTCATTCTCTTTTCTTTACCAAACCATCTAATTATGGTGGAATACACCTTAAGAGGCAACTCACCCTTGTCCTTAAGAACCTCCTCCACATCCTTCACACTCTTAGCACTCTGCAAGCTATTAGCAAGTGCTCTAACATCAACCTTACCATCATACTCTTCTTTCTCACCTTCCTCACCATCACCATCATTATCACCATGCATTTTTCGTTCATCACAACTCTCTTGGACACAATCCAAAATGTTAACACCTTCCGACTCATGATTAACTAATGCACAGTCAATAGAATCATTATTTTTCTCCTCATCCTCAACCAATTGACTATCAGTAGCTATCTTATCCAATTTAAACCCTAAAGGTGGAGCCAAATCTCCAACATTTGGTTTAAAAAATGCATCATATTTGAGTTGTTCAGGGTAACCTAACAAAAACCCACATCTTCGAAAATCAAATTTGAAGTGACCAGAAAACACTAGACTTCTTGAACTATTGTGATGAGAAATCGAAAAAACAAAACCAAGATTCAATTTCCTTCTCCTATTGAAATCAGTGAGACAGGAAGAACTAAAAGGAAGAGAAACTTTAGGGGATGATAATAAGGAGTTTAAAGTGTGAATCATATTTAGGAATTCAAAAGCAAAGACGAAGAAAATAGTTGAGAATCATTGAGGAAGCAGCAGAAATGGGTTGTTAGGTCTTCTTACCTTTCTATGATTGAGTGTCTTGTGGAACAATGGGGAGAAGTGGAGTAAACGCTCGTTCACATCCATTCGTTTGTACTTAACCAAATGGATAAACCAAACATAACAAAATTAACAGTAAATAAAAATAAATGGCTTAAATGCACTTTTTCCTTCAAAATTAACATTTAATTTATTTATTTATTCTTTTTGTAAATTTTCTGCATTTTTGTGGTAGTAATCTGATAAAACTGAATAAAATATATTTATTTTATTATTTTTTATTCGACAGATTTTCACGAGCATTTTTATAAGAAAATAATTATGAAAGAAAAAAGAAGAACATTCAATTCAGTTTTATTTTATTTTATTCAATTGTGTCACGTCATTGTCACATCATTATTAAACATATCATATTATAAAAAATGGAGAGGAATCAATGAAATTCCATAAATTATAAAAATAAAATAAAAAAAGATATCAAAAACTTAGTTTTAGAAATAAGTGGACTAAAAATTAATTTTAAACAAAATAGAGGACAGAAAATGTATTTAAATCAAATAGTTATTGGTAATATGTACCAGGAGTGGATTCTCTCATATTGAAAAAGACTAAGGTGATTATGTTTATAATTTCAATCCTTAATTTAATACTCCGTAAACTATAAGCAAAAAAGTGGATGTTCACCTATTTTTTCCTTGTATTTTGGAATAAATGGAGTACTCTCTTAGTTTGAAAATAGCTATCACAATTGACAAATTTATATAGATTAAGAAAAACGATAAATAAAAGAAAGGAAAAGATTATTTTACTTCATTATACTTATTAATCATTAGTGTATTTTCATTATCATAAATTCAAAGTAGAGAATAAATTTGAAAGTTGTGCATATTGTATTAATTAGATGATACAATTGAAAAAAGAACTTCTTTGAACTAAGGATTGAATGAGTTTGAGGTGAAAGGACCAAAGTTTAAAAACTGGTGAAAATAATTTATTAACCTACTAATATTTATCTATAAAAAAAAAA
>JBBPBP010000003.1:25091465-25106084 GCA_037974735.1 Cicer chorassanicum
AAAAGTGCCAGTGTTTTTCATACAATTTTTTTTTTTTTTGCAAATGCAACTGTTATTGTTGAACGAAAGCAATATTTTCAATGAAAGTATGTTTTAGATTATTGATATTTAAATAAAGATGGGTGACATTTACTATAGATGTAAACTTGTCCGTGATACCCTTGTTGACTTATGACTTGCTATAAAAAGTCATACAAGTTAAAATTAATTTTTACTGGCAATTTATAAGAATGAAATATTTCATACTAACTCAACCAAAAAATTAAAGTGTGGGGATTTGTATCATGTTTAAGTTCTTAACAAATGTCTTTCTTATTAACATTTCCCAAAACTAAATACCATTTTTAACATTTAATATCTATTCATACCATTTAATCCATGTTTATTTTGTAAAATGTGAATCTTTTCACAATCAATTTCCCCCAATTAACCTCCTTAACGTCTTTATTATTTCTTCTTCTTTCTCCATATTCTCCAGTGTCTTACTTCTTTTGACAAGCTAGATCTAGTCGGGAAGGCAGATACAATATAAGGCATCAAACCGCTAGGTCTGGTGGATGAACCTTGTATTTGCACAACCACACCAATCATATTGTTGTGTAGCAAGTGTCAATTAGAAGTCTTACATTTCTTATAAAAGCGAAGGTTGGACAACATATAAATCAATAAATGATAGGATACATAAACCCAATTTCTTAAGATTTTGAGTTAAGATGTGGTGTTTAACTCATTTGTGTGGTTGTTTTCGGTCCAATATGCATAGATGGAGCATTGTAGGGACATAGGGTGGCCAAGACCACCCCAATGTCCCCAAAATTTTTGTTTAATTTAAATAACCTATAAAATAATTATAAAAAATTTTAATTAAAAAAATACACTAAATATTTTAACTTAGATTTCAATTGTAATTGTTGTGAGTTTCGTCTAGAGATATAAAAATCAAACCATGATTTGATTAACTCAAAAAATATTGAAATCAATTAAATAGATTTTTTTTTTCTGTGTTGGATTTCAATTTGAATCGAACCACATAATCTCAATCTTTGTTGATTTGAGTATGATTTCACTTTATTTAAAATTGAACACCGAAATCTGAATAAAATCATTAGACTAATTTTTGTTAGATTGTTACTAAATTACAATCATTCATATGTGTGACTTTACAAATAATTAGAGTGAAAGTCAGATGTTTACAAGTGATTATGATTGATCGACACTATAAAAGAATATTTACACTGAGAGAGTGTGTATATAAATTAACTCCTTATATCATTTACAATAATTTTTTAACACTTTAAAATATCAATTCAATTAATTTATTTGATACATAGAATTAAATTAAATGTAATTTTTGACATAAATAATCTAAAATTGTAATCTAATTAAACATAAAAACAATCTTAATACTAAGAGAAACCTCTTTTTTTTTTAAGCAAACAAAAGGAACTCAATTTAATGAATATTCATCGCACAAGGTGTGCCATGAACATAAAAAAAATATACACGGAGTCCACCAACAAAGGACAGAGAAAAATATTACTTCAGCATTACTTGAAACCATCTCCTATGCAAAATATCCGATTTGAACTTCACTGATAAAGGTCATAAACAAGTTTGATCGTCTTTGATCTAATAAAATACCAAGACTTTAACTTGATCAAATCAAATCAACGGGAGATCCATCAATCCTTTCTAATGAACAAAAAACTAGATTATTTCTTTACTTCCAAATAGTCCAAATGCACACTAACCAAATAGTATGAAAGCATTGTGAGCAAAATCTTGAACCCAATCCACTAAAGGGGCGAACACAAGTCAAACTATGGTTATACATGACATAACTATTACTCATACATCATAAAAAGATCGCACCATATCATTTTGAAAATGAACAATCAAAGAACAACTGTTGAGATGTTTCCAAGCAATCGTACCCTCCCACACACAATTGAGAATCCAAATTAATAAGGCCTCTCTAAAACAAATTGTTCTTAGTAGGTAATCTATCATTAAACAATCTCCAAGCTAACAAAGACATCTTCACCGGTACAAATTTAGTTCAAGTAGCATAAAAAATAGGTGATCCCCTCTGAATTCAGATCTTGCATTAATAGATGGTAAACATCCTTCACCTAGTAGCCATCTTGATAATTAAGATTTCAAGCTCATATATCTTTAACAATAACTTACAAATTAATGTTAGTCAACAAATTCCTACACTCCTCTACCAACTCCTCCTCCCAATTAAAAATTCTATGTTGTAACTTCCCACCTCCACCCGTAACCTTACATCAGAACACAACATTTCATCCCCAAACACTAGTTTATTAACCGCCAAGCTAAAAGGTCTATTAAACCATTTCTTCAACATACCACTATTGTAAGACTCTAAATTTTTTAAAATCTAATAATATATGCAACTTTATTGTATTTTGTGTTGAATTGCTTAGCCTATTAGCCCAATTTTTATTTTATGAATTAAGTACCAAAAATATATTTTGTTAGAGTTAGTAATATGTTTAAAATATATTTGGAGACCCAATTAAAATTATTGATCAAAGAGTAATTTAATTAAGTTACAAAGAATTTATTACCAAACAAATTTTTTAAAATATCACATGCTGTTGATAAATTCATTTGTCAATTGAGTTACGACGAGAGTAAATATTTATTTCACAATGTAGATTGAGAAGTGAGTAATGTGTATAAGAGTGACTAGATGTGTAATGATGATTTTAGTGAAGTACCTAAATATTTTATTTAATAATGTTTTTTGATAAGTTAAGAAAGAAAGAAAAAAGGAAAAGAGCCCCTTTTTAGAAGCCATCAGCCGACTCCTCCCTCTTAGTTCACTCATTCTCTCTTGAAGCAAAAAAAAAAAACTTAAGTGTTGGTGTGTGAAATCTTGAGAGACAAATCTAAGAGGAATTAGGAGCAAGTCCTTGAATCAAAGTTGTTCATCTTGATGTTGTAGTGCTTGTGGTGGCTTTGGATTGTAAGTTTTTATCTCTACCTCTTTTCCCTCTTAGGCCATATGCTTCAGTCTGGTTGTTGGGGAATTTTTTTTTAAAATTTTTATATTCAAGAAGATAGTTTAAAAGGAAGGATCAAAGAAATTTAGAGGAATTAATTATATGTTTCAAGCTTTAGAAATGATAAGAGTTTTTTTCTTTGGAGTGTTTTGTTGCAAATTTCTTGTTCATAAATAAGTGATGTTCTTCTTGTGTTATTAATCCTTTTTCATGCTTGTGTTGTTGTTATTTTACTTTAAATGAGAAAGAAAAAAAAAACTCCTCCCTTTTTCTATTGTTATTTTTATTCATTTTGCTTGTTACTTTGTTTTAAATGTGGAATTATAAATGTTAGTAATTCGAATACCAAAAAAATTAACAAAAAAAAAAAGATTTTCGGATGTGTTTGAGTTATGTAATAATTTACTTTCAAATAAATTAGTTTGAGCTGAATTTGAAACTTTACAAGAAAATTTAGAGTTATTAAAGTAGTGAAAAAGTATTAATTTTAACTAAGTTAAAGAGTTTAAGCAAAAAGTTAGATTACGAAATTAATATGTTTAGAGTTAAAAATGTTACTCTTTTAATTACTCTCGGACTGAGTTTAAAGAAGAAGTTTATAATACTTTATTAACTCAAATTTTTGTACTCTAATGGTTGAGTGATATAACTTGAAAGATAAACAGATTTGAATTTTCGAGTATGCATATGTGTGGATTAGAAAATATTAGTTTTGTTTTCAGTTTTAAATAAATAATGTATCACTTGGTTTTAAAAGTTTTGTGTGTGAAAAAGTGAAAAAGATTTAATTTTGGAATTTATGATGTGGTTGGATGAATTTTGGTGGTGAACAAATTCTTATAAATCTTTATGTAGTTAGCTTCTTGAGTTTTGAAAAGGAATCGAGACCGTTGACACCGAGTTAGCGGTGTGGAGAACTCTGAAATATTAATGTTGTTGTAGTGATTAAAGAAAATGATATTTCTTAGTTTATGCCTTTCCAAAAATAGTTGTTATGATTGATGATCAAGAATGTATACATGTGGTTAACAAATCTTTGAACTTTTGTTTAAAGGAAAATTAGTGAATTGAGGTTTCAAGTTCTTGTAAGTATACTTTCAGTCTTTAGAAAAGTTTGCATAGTTTTAAGTTTATTAAGTAAAGGTTAAAGTCTAGAGTTAGAATTTCAGTTCTTGTAAGTGTGTATATATATATATATATATATATATATATTGAAAAGAATGAAACTATTTCAAAGAGTAAGAATATACTCTAAGGAGATAAGGAGTGAGAAATGGTGTAAGGTAGTTGAAGTCTCAGGGACTAATTTGACTAAGTCAAACATTATTTGATTGAAGGTGTTGGCACGAGCGAGATTTTCGTTGTGTTTGATTGTGGTAGCGATAGTTGTTGAAAAAGCTATAATTGAGGTAAATGCACCTTCCAATTTTTAGTTTGCAAATAGGGACCTTATATGTGTGAATATGTGATGGTTAATATTGATGTGATTATGCATTCTTGATTGATAATATGTGTTGCTACATGTTATGAATTTTATTAATGAGACTATGTTTTGAGTATGCTCTATGAAAAGTATGAAAAATTATTAGTTTTTAATGAGTATTGAAAGGGGAGTCTTTTAATAGCTGTATTTATATAATGATTGTTGTGAAAAGTGTTAGAGTATGCTCAAGCATTTCATAATTAGTGGTGACCGTGATGGGCCATGGTGTTAGTGGTGACCGCGATGGGCCACGGGGTGGTTTCCATGAATTGATTGGTCCACCTTATTCTTGCAAGGATTTTTGAGTCGTGTAGGTGTGTGATAGACTGCACTCTAATAAATCGTGCTGATCTACGAAAGGTGGCACATCAGAAATTAGTACTGGTCTGTGAGAGGCGGTACATTTATGATTTATTCCCCTCGATGAGGGTTTAGAAATTCTGGAATCATGTGCATTGGCATATAAGCATTGCATTTAGGTGCTTGGCACACGAGTCATGTTTGTTATGATATGACATATGTATATACATTCTCTGTTATTGTTTGTTATCATGTCATAACTGCTAAGTGTTGATTGTTTGTCTTTATGACATAATTGTTAAATGTTAATTGTTAATTTCGGTTGGTGACCCTTTACATTATTGTGGAAATTGGGCTTTGCCCTCAGATGATACCCGAATTCATTCTATCGATTGTTACCCTGACGACGAAAACATCGCTAGACTTTCTTAATCGGCACTCGCCGACTACTTGGGCATACGACTTCGGGGTGAACGGAGCATGGGAAGGTGTTGTGACTCCCACTATATGAGTTAAGGATGTTAGTGGATGATTAAATTAGTTTTTTTTTTTGTATAGGGCGTTAGTGTCTTTCTTTTGGTGGTTGTACTTATTTTGTTTTGGGATGATTGTATCTATGACATACCTTGACTGTTGACTTTTGTTTGGTGGGTCCATGTTCCTTTGTTTTTATGCGACCACGGAGAGAATAGAATTCTTGGAGCAGCACTTCTGTGTAGGTGTATGCCGAGAAAACCCAGGGGTATGAGCAATGTTTGATTAGTCTCATAGCCCAATGTATTTTCTACCTGTATAGTTTGGAGTATTGTCCCAAAAACTAACTTAGCTTGTTTGTATATATGGTGTAATTATTTATGACTCTTGTCATTTTGTGTTACGACATATTATTTTATTAAGTTGTTTAAAAAAAATGTACTCACGCTGTTAAAAATCGGGGTGTTACATTGTGGTATCAGAGCTTTGGTTAGATTGTAGGTCGACCTGTAGGTTGGGAGTCGTTATGTGATCATGCGTCAGGGTAAGTTGTTAGAGTTGTCAGTCTTGTGTAGTTGTTGTGTGCTGAAGTGTTGATATAGTCGAAAGTTATCTTTTGGAATTCTTCTAAGTGGTGTTAAGATTTCTACTTGATGTTGGTTTTGTAGGAAATAATGCCTCCCCGAAGGAACAACACTGCAAGAGTCAACGTCAATTGGGATGATCAAATGGATGAAGCAATGAATAACATGGCTGCTTCTGTTGCTACACAGACAGCTGCAAAGACTCTATGGGATCTAGAGAAGAGGGAAAAAGAGATTCGTGCGACTGAGTCAAGGGAATTAAAAGATTTTCGTCGTCACAATCCTCCAAAGTTCAAGGGTGATGAGAGTCCAGAAAAAGCCGACTAGTGGATTCAAGAAGTGGGAAAGATCTTCAAAATGATTAATTGAGGAGGTGAACTGGGAGTCGTTCAAGAGGAAGTTTTTAGACAAATACCTCCCGATGAGTACCAGGACTAAGTTGGGTGATGATTTTCTTAAACTGTATTAGGGAAATATGACGGTGGGTGAGTATGCTGCTAAGTTTGAGTCATTGTCAAGGCATTTTAGGTTTTTTAGTGAAGAGGTTGATGAACAATTTATGTGTCATCGTTTCCAAAATGGACTGAAGTATGAGATTCAAGACTTTGTCCTGCCATTGGGAATTCAGCATTTCCATGTCTTAGTGGAGAAATGTAGAGAAGTTGAGGACATGAAGAACAAGAGGGCCAATCGAGGAGGTAACTTTAGTTCAGGAGGACTAGTCAGGTGAACAATCAGAACAACAAAGGAAAACAAGTTGTTAAGCCCTATAATTGACCACGGAACAACAATAGGGGTCAGAATCCCCTAGGGAACTAGAACTATGGAAGATAGTTGCTCAATGTTTCCGATGCGGGGAAGAGGAACATTATGCTAATGCTTGTACCTTTAAGAGTCTTCCTTGCTACAACTGCCAGAAGCTAGGGCACTTTGCAAGGGATTGCAAGGCTTTGAAGGTGGAACCAACAGTGAATGCAACTAGGGCTACTCGTCCTACTACTAAAGGACGCGTTTATTGCATGGGTGTTGAAGTTGGAAATCAATCTGGCAATTTGATCCAACGAGACTGCGAGATTGCAAGTAACACTATAACTGCACTTTTTGATTTGGGGGCAACCCATTCCTTCATTGCTATGGACTGTGTGAATCGCTTGAAGTTGTATATGTCTTCTCTACCTTTTGATTTGGTTGTTTCCGCACCTTATAAGACTTTGACCGTAAATACTGCATGTTTACACTATCAAGTAACTATTCATAATAGAGATTTCTTGATTAATTCGATTTGTTTAACCCAACAATCACTCGAGATCATTCTCGGTATGGATTGGATGTCGTATAATAATGTAATCTTGGATTGTGCTCGCAAATTGGTTTTTTTTCCCAAAGGCAGGACTCAATCGATATCTAGCTGCTAACAAATTCGGAGTGTCACTAAGAGAAGGAACTCTAGAGTTTCTGTCATTGGCTAATGTGGAGGGAAAGATAAAAGTGAGCAAAGAAGACGTGGTGCTTGTCAAAGAGTACCCATATGTATTTCCAACAGAAATTCCAAGATTACCTCCAGTAAGAGAGGTGGAGTTCTTCGTTGATTTGCACCCAGGAATCAGACCAATTTCGATTGCGCCGTATCAGATGTCACCATTGGAATTGAATGAGCTCAAGGGCCAAATTGAAGATTTGTTGGAGAAAGGATTTATTAGACCAAATGTGTCACCATTGGGAGCTTCGATATTGTTTGTTAATAAGAAGGACGGAAGCTCGCGCTTATGTGTGGACTATAGGCAACTTAATAAGGAAACTATTAAGAATCGTTATCCTTTACCATGTATCGATGATTTGATGGATCAATTGAGAGGAGTCACGGTGTATTCAAAGATTGATTTGAAGTCAGGTTACCATCAGATTCGAGTAAGAGAAGGAGATATTTGTTGAAATACATATTATGGGTGTATTTCTCATATAGTCTACCTATGTGAGGATGAAGTGAGGCCGCTTCAAAGAGTTAAAGTGCTTGACTCTTAAATTCTCATCAAAAGGGTACAAGACACAAGGTCTTATCAAATGTGGCATCTTTATAATTCTTTCGATAGTACCGAGATTTCATGTGTAAGTTGTGCACACTTGTTCTAATGAATAATTGGTTCAAAGCTTGTCTACCAATCTATTCGGGATAAGTGGAACCCATAGCTTACTAAGTAGTGGTTCAAATCGTAAGATACCATTATCTGAAAACCATGATATTTCAAAAGTTATGGGACTAAGAGTATTTTGAAAATGGTGGGGGATTGTGAGATATTTTCAAAATATTGGATAATATATGTATCCATAATTGATCATTATTGATATGTTATTGTTGTTGGTCTAGTGGTTGCGCTCTTTATCAGTCACAATAAGGTCTCATGTTTGATTCTTGGCTGGGCTTTCTATTTGAATAAATTCTGCCTTGGAAAGGCGCAATGGTTGGTTTTAAAATAAAAAGATGCATCCGTTGGATTCAAACCCGGATCGCTGCCCAGGAAAAAGGCACCTCTTAACCGTTAGGCCATCACAACAATTCATTCAATTATTGAACATTATATGTATATATACCGATTCGCAAAACAATGCAGAACCAAGAATTACATCTCTTCCTCAAGTGACATTATTTTTCTATAAATAGTGTCACTTTAGACAGAATGTAGTGAAGAATAAGAAACATTATTTTGTAAAATACTATTGAAAGATACGCTTGGTGTGATAGTGCAAATCATATCAAGGTTTTCCAAAGTTCGCTGGTTATCTCATTTGCATCCGATTGGTGGGGACGAATCGAACCTAAAGGCTAGTGTAACAACACGCTTTGGAATTTGCTACAGATACTCTTCATCAACAACTTCACTATTAAAGTCTTGCAGCAATTGTCACCAACACAGATCTAACGATTACTGCTCCTAACTAGCACAAATATCTATCTAAAAACATAGCTGCTCCTAACTGCCACACATATAATTAAATAACATAATAACTGAATTAAAGAACTCAATAACTATTATATACAGCCCCTAAACAACCCTTAAATTCGCCCCCTCCCTTTATAAATGTTATTCATAGTTCACACTATCAAAATAAATGTAACTAGTTCACGAAACTCCTCTTGCTACAATACTTCCTCCTTTTTATTTTGACAAATTGATACAAAGTCACGTCCAAAAAAGTTGATACAAGTCTTCCTAGGAAACAGTCTTCATACTTTTGGAATAGAAAGTTGAAACTTATATAATTAATAATTAATTCTTCATCATATTTGATAAAAAAAAACATAATTAATACTCCAGTAGACAATACTTTTAGGCGTTTATGAATATCAATGTTCCCTTATATCGTCCTCTTTCGTCTATTTTGTATCGGGAAGTTAAATTTCTAGGTACATACTTCCTTTTTGTTCTTTAATATATACATGTCTCTATGATGAGTCCATCATATCAATGTTTCAAAAGCATGGCTTCCATCTCTCTCTTCCTTGCTTCGTGTTTTAGTTTCTCCAATGCAACAAGTCCAACTTGCCTTACTCTTTCTCTTGACAAACCTATCCTGTAGAAATAACACAAGAGTCATGCACATAATAAAGAGAAATAAACATCAAACATTTCTCAATTTAGTGCAGTTAGTGACACTTTCAACCTCAATAACTGTAATATCAATTTGTGAAGAAAAGTAGAGTGCTCCATATAAAACGTAGTCACATTCTGAACGAGCGAAAGTTATGTAAAAAATTATGCCATAGATTAATCAAATAGGGTCAGAGACTCAGAGTAAATCATCAATTTAGTCTTTGAAATTATATGTTATACAATTTAGTTCCTCAAATTAATGAAATTCTAATACGATCTTAAAATTGAACATTATTGATCACATAAGTCCATCTAGGAAAATTTCAAGTACTAAATTGACCCCTAAAAAGATTAATAATATAGAAGAAAATTGTCAATTTCATGGATAATTTTGAAATTTCATGAAATTTATGATCAAATTCAATAATGTCTATAATTTCAAGGACTAAACTAGCAATTCACTAAATAAGGTGATGTATTATCGTAAAATTTTAGTTGGCAAGGACATTTGATATAAGAAGGAACAAAAAATCATGGTTGAACTCACCGTTTACTAATGTCTTCCCATGTAAGACATTCTTTATCCAATCCATAATAAAGACGAACAATTTCTCTCTCTCGTTCGACAAGGGTTACATTAATGAGTCTGTTCACTTCCTCCTGTGAATATTTAAAAGTGGTATTAATATTTATGGATGTTGAGAACATAAAATACAGCGATTTAAATTTCATATAACATAAAACAGAAAAGCTATTATATCAACATTATCATTATTTTGGTGAACATAGAAAATATATTACCTTTAGAGCCCACTCATCTACTCCATTCCATGGGATGTTCTCATGCCGTTTATCGGCAATAAACTGTGAGGGAAAAGATGAAACCAATGAGAAAAATGATATTTTTGGGAAATGAAAAACAAAGGAAAAGGCAGAGAGGAAGAAGAAAAATGTTCCAATGATCTTCCTTGATGGACTAGTATAAAAAGTATTAAGTGAAACTTACATTGTGATGAGTGTCTCCTGGAAGACCATTCAGAGAGGGGAATGCTTCCCTATCTATGGAGAAAACTTTGTTGATAGCCTGCAATATATACACATATACATGTTGAGCAAATGAATAATAGCAAACAGGATATCATAGTAAGTGTATGTCAATCATGTAACTCTCAATAATTTATGATTTTGTTACCTCAGTAGCATTTCTGACTTTCTTTTGAGACATATTAAGGCATTTTGCAATTCTCTGCAAAATAAAGGCACAGTTAAGGCAGTCCTACTTAAAAGGGTTTCAAATACGATATAGAACGCAGTATCTTTCTTGTTATACATTTAGGTGACTTACATCAATAGTTGGAGTGATGCCTCTTTCTTCCAGTCTATACTCTGCATTGCGGATTAAAGATAACCTCTCATGCAAATGAGTTGGCAATCTTAATGTTCTTGAATTCTCAACTAGAGCTCTTGAAACACCCTGTCAGCAGAAAACACATTATTAAAGGACGCTGATCAGACCAATTTGAGTTGCAAAATAGCCTTGTACTGATATCTCAGAACACAATTATGTAGTATTCCAAAACGAAATAAAACAAAAACGCGATAACATGATGCAGAAAGTGCATTAGCTCCACCTGAAATTCTTACTACAGAAAAATCGCTCTTGTGAGTAAAATTCTGATAGAAATGTAAACCACACCTGTCGTATCCACCAGTAAACATAAGTTGAAATCTTGAACCCTTTTGAAGAATCAAACTTCTCAATCCCACGAAGTAGTCCAATCAAGCCACCCTATAGAGAAAACAAGGTGAGTGTGGTGTGGAGTGTTTAACAACAGAGGAATAAACAAATGTAACAAGATATAATCACCTGAACAAGGTCAGCCATTTCAGCACCCATATTATCATATTTTTGAGCAATTGACATAACTAATCGAACATTGCTCATAGTCAACTTTTCTCTAGCTAAAGAGCACTCTATTATTTTTGCTCGTAGCTCAGCTCGAGTAATCTTCAATGAAGTTGCAACTTGATCATCAGATGGCTCACATCCTAATCTTTCCTTCAGTCTGAAACTCAAGTAATAAGATTAACAAATAGTGTGATTCAACTATTGTTCCCTTCAATGTAGGAAAACAAGCAAATTAAAAGATTATCTGATGCAACCTAATGCAATTCTCTTAAATTGTGGAAATCTTTCAAGTAAGAAAATCACGCACTAACTTCTACAATTACACGAGGATGTAAACTAACAGGCAAACTACAGAAAGAACATATTCGTCATCATCTTAGTGAATGAATATTACCTGGATTTATGCTCATCCAACGACAGGCCAGCTTTTATTTTCTGAGAAAGTTTTACAACTTGCGCATGAGAGAGCAATTCCTCACTCACTACACCTTTCACATAGCTCTTCAAACGATTTTGAAGCAATTCAGGAGTGATAGCAGACCTCATCTGCACTGCAGAACCAGTTTTACTACTGATCTTTCTCTTGGTATTCATTCTTCTTTTCCTTGCAGACACCCCAGAACAAGTCACTGTCACTTTCCTCCGGCTTTTTACTCTCATTGAATTCTCGGTTAGCACTTCCCTTTCAAATGAAAGACACCATTGCTTTTCCAGCATTGACTTCTGTATCAAAAGAAGAGCGTCGACAGAATAACAATTGATGTCAGAGGCTTCCAACTCTAACTCTAAGTCACTATTAGAATTGCAGCCTCCCTGAAACCATGGTTCTGAATTAGCAATAGCAGGCGCGTCATCAACAACAACAGCATGCTCCTTAAGAGCTTTGATGGAATGATTCTGCCTGTCAGATGCTGAAAAAGTTGGAGCGCATTTTGATGACTTCTTTGAAAGTATTACAGATTTTGAAGGAGGAAGGTGATACTGTGAGGATCCAAAGTCACAACTATGATAAAACTTTTCTATAACATCTGAGTAATGGTAAGATGAACTCAATAGTCTCTTTCCTCCACTGAGTCCAATAACTGCTGCAGTAGCCATTATGTATGTATGTACCTTCTACTATATATAATAATCAGTTCCTATCATAGCAATGATTCTTAACTGTGTCAACTGCACCTATTGCTTTCAGAAACTTCCCAATCTTTTCTGTTAAACCAAAAAAAAAAATAAACAATGAAATAATTCAGAGTTGGTTTCATTTGTAACGAGGGCTAACATTTTATTAACTATTTTTCCACTGAAAAATACCGTTCATGAAAAAAACAACACAAGCAAGTAGCAAATGCAGACACAAAAAGGGTTTCATTTCAGCCAAAGTTACATATTTTAATGGAAAGAATAAGAAATGAAGATTGTTTCAAAAAAGTATAGTTTAGCAATTTAGAACCAACCACTGAATCAGCTCTACAGCTGCCCACAGGAAAAAAAAAAGTGTTGGTGTTGAAGAAAATAGCGTTGCTGGTATTACTGGCTTTCAGGTGCAAGAAACCACGGCGGTGGGTAGAAAATTCGGATATGGAGTCCCAGGCAGGTTGGGAAACTGGATTTCCTTTATCTCTATTTACAAGCTTGTGGCTGTTGTTGCTAAGGGACCGTTTATCTTTATCTATTTTATTTATTGTTAAATTGCAATTTTAATACTTCAAATTTATTTTAGTTCTTGTTTTAAGTCTTTGAAGACTTTTTTTTTGTTTAATTTGGTCTTTTAAATTATTTTATATTTGTAACATTAATGCTTATGTTCTAGTTCGTTTGTATAAATATATTATTTTTTGAAATTGTTAAAAAAACTCATAATTTATTATGATGTTCACTATATTATTCACGTAAATTTTATTTTTTTTTCTTCTTCTCTCATCTACCAAACCTAAATTTAAAAAAGATTTAAAAAATCCAAAAATTAAACTCACAAAAACCTATATTCCAAATTAAAATTGAAAAATGAAAAATTGTAAATAAATAAAAAGGAACAAGCTTCAAATATTACTAGCATAAAAAGAAATCTTTCATTTAACAATAGTAAAGAAATTCCATAGTCCTAATTCATAGATAAAACTATAATAAAAAAAACCAAAATTGTAAAATTTTACGATGCTTCTGGCATAAAACAAAAAATAAAAACATTGAACATCACTAACAACTATTCTTACTCATCTAATTTTATTCTTTTACTAACTAATATAGTGGGTTCAATTTTAATAATAACATCTAATTTTTTTTTTTCTCTACATTTCAATTTCAAATACATAATAATCTTCCTACCACATATTCATCTTCCTACCACATATTCATCTTCCTTTCCTACAAACCCTTACTCACTAAATATTCCCTCTTTTATTTTTCTCTCCCAAATTCATTTAAAAAATCGATGTGCATGAAGAAGGAATGTCATTCATGAGAGCAATTCATCTTCACAATCCCATGTACATTCGTTTTTTCTATCGTTTGTGTTATCATTATTCTGAAATATAAAGAAAAAAATGGTGAAGAAGAAGAGAACGGGGAAGAAGATGAACCATAACAATTTAATTTGATATTTTTATTTTTAATAAAAATTAATTATTAAATAAATATAAGTTGATGATTTGTATTTTCCAGTTAGGAGAGATGTACTTTTTGTTAAAGTCACCTAAACACTTAACGGACACTTAACATTTTATTTAACGAAAATGTTAAAAAAGAGTATTTGTGCAAACAGACTAGATTAAAAGAGTATTTGTGTAAACAAACTTGAACATAAAGGATAACTTGGCAAACAAAATATAAATCAAATTGAAAAAAAAAACACCAAAATGACCTAAACGAGAACTGAATTAAATTTAAAGGATTAAAAAGTATAAATTAGCAAAATATATTTATAGCTACAAATTAATATGTCTTTATCACAAATCTCTCAAAAAAAAATCTTAAAATTACTCTTCTAAATATAGTTTAGATGGTTGTTGCAGTAGGTGCGTGAGTTTTGTCATCACATTATTTAAAAAGAAAAAAAATATTATTCACAAATATATATATATATATATATATATAAAAATTGAGGGTTATGTTATCTTTAAAGATTTGTAGGTGATTTATCCGTCAACTAATAAAAATTGGTCATATAAATAAATTTGTAAATGGTACTCACAACTTAGGGCTTGTTTGATAGTATTTTGTTTTTGGTTTTAAAAATTATTTGTAAATCAAT
>JBBPBP010000003.1:25106269-25127449 GCA_037974735.1 Cicer chorassanicum
ATTAAAGTTGTTTGGTAGTTCTATGAAAACTATTTTAGAGATGAGAAAATGAAAAAATTTGTTTGATAATTTTGTTTTAAAAATTGAAAAATACAAATATTGTTTGATTTATATTTTTAAAATGAGTGTAATTGTTAGTGAATGTTTAATATTTTTTCCGAAGCAATACTTAATGATAGTTCACTGAATTAATAACTTAATAAAAGAGTTTATTTTTATATATTATAGTATAAAAAAAAGTACATTGCTGATAAATTACAATCAATCATGTGTTTAAATTTTAAAAAATATTATTATGATTTAAATAAAAATCTTGGAGAATCACACATATAATTTTTTTTATATATGTAAATATATATTATAAGTAAGAAGTAAATATTGTCATTTAATGGTGATTAATCTGTGTCTGATAACTTGCTAGACACACAATATAGGTTCTTTCATTTTAACCAAACTTTATTCATATCTAAGAGTCACGGATAGATCCTTTGATCACTTGCATAAGTTATTTACCACTTAACCACATATTGATACATAGATAGTATTTTAATTAGAGTGTGATTAAATAAAATATAAAGATTTGATTTATATACATTATCAACGTTATTTTTGTATATATTATCAATAAATTACATTTGTTAGATCTTTAAAAACATGCGATTTTAATCATAACTATTTTTAAAATCAATAAATTATGAATGATTAAGATTTATCGATAGTATAAAATATTTTACACTAACATAGAATAAAAATTAATCAATTAATTGGATAATAATTATATTAAATATGGTATGATAAATAAATGTGATTTTATTAATAAAACATTATGGAAATAGAAAATTTATTTACGATGAATAGTTAAATTTATCAATAATGGGTAAAGTATAACTATAAAAGTAAACATGAAATAAAATAAGACAATTTTAACTAGTTCTAATTTTTTTTAAATAAAATATAACATAACTGAAGTAGCTAAGATATCTAGAAGAGAGGTTAAATAAAGATATTTTAGTTTTAAAATTTTCTTAGGCATTTTTTAAAACTATATCCTCTAAGAGAGGATAAAATGTAATTTTAGGAGGATTAACGTTTGTAACAGCAATGTGCTTTAGACAAAAAATAAGTAGAGAGTATAGAAAAGACACACACAAATATATATTGGTTCACCCAAAATGAGTTACGTCCAATTTTCACTAATTTGTGAGATTCACTATAGTTCAAAATGTCTTGTCCTCGACTCTTTTTCTCTGTGTTTGTTCTTAGCCTCACCAGGCTTACACTTTCTTTCTTCTTGAATTACAGCTATCACCAAGTTTAAAATAACTTAATATACAGCTTTTGCAAGTAGTGATATGTGTATGATTTTTTCTCTCTAATAAACTTTCTAAGAGGATACCTTCAAAGATATAGTTAAGAACAGTAGAAAGTATTATGAAAGGATGATATTGCACTTCTCAGCTTTCATTATTTCTCTTTTGTATGAGTTAGGACGAGTTCTTCTTCTTTTATAGAGGTGATGATGCTTTCATTTCCTAAGAAAAGTAAAAAGTATCCGTTGGAGTTTTGTTTAATTGTCCATGGTCTTTATCTTGTATTGCAAAAATGCCATTCATATGTCCTTGTAAGACTAAAGCTTGAGAGGATGACTTTCCAGTTCTGTCCTCGGATAGGAGGATTGAGCTTCCATGGATTATGACATGACTTGTACTTTTGACTTTTTCCTTTTCCAAGAACTGTAAGGTTTTGCCTTTTTGCCAAGGACAACATATTTTTGTACTTTGGTACTTGTACTCATTTTTTATTTATGAGGTTGAATACAAACAGAAGTTCATCCTCTCTTCTGTTTAGTTTATCCTCTGTCATAAAGGAAATGAATTCATTCTTATGCTTCAGTATTGCTTGTCTTTTGACATAGATTCATCTTATTTTATATTTTGACGTAAATTCATCCTTTCTTCAGTATTGTATATTATCTGTCTTAGAGGTTACAATTTCATCCTACACTTGTTTATCATCTAACGTAGAGGACATGTTAAAATGTGTAAAATACACTTCATTTGATCAAAGAGGTGAGGAACAAGTTTTCTAAAATTGATACACTCAAGAGCACAAATTAGATAACATGTATAATCATAATCTTTGAAATAATTTTGTTATCATTAAAACATTTGAGAGAGATTTTGTCTCAACAGTAACCTGTAATAAAAAATTGGCAGTGTTACTATTAGAAGTAGTTACTAAAGAAAAGGATTTTTGAAGATTAGGAGTGTACAAAGAATGGGTTAGATCGGATTTAACGTGTATTTTATTCGGTTTTAATATTTGACCAGATTAATTTTTAGATCCTAATTTGCCCCTTAACTCAAACAAATTTGATGAGGTGCAGGTTTCATAAGGACAAAATGAAATAATGACGACATCAGAATTAAACATAAAGTAACTCATAGCAGGTCACATATGGTTACAACTTGTTAATTTGTTCAAGAATAATAACTCATAACATCGTTTTACAAACCATAAGTTACTAAGCTAGTGATCTGATTAGTAATTTTTTAGAGAAAGTGAATTAATAATAACATAAAATAATAACAAAAAATAATCATTTGTTCTTAAATTAATTTGAGACAGGACGGGTAATCCAAGGCTTAACCCGAACCCGATCTTTTTTCTACCTTGTTCCTGTTTTGTCTTTATTTATGTGTCCCTATTTTTCTGTGACTCTATCAGACCCAAGGTAATGCTTATGTGCCATGTGCCAAGATGGGATTGTAGGAGAGAATGAATCTTGTATACACATAGTAAAGACAAAAGAAGAATGTATTGGAAGTGGTAGTTTATTAGTTACAAAAGCAAACAAAAGAAAAAGTCAATGAACTACAGATAACTACAACATTGCCATTAACAAAAAGTGGGTCACTTTCGGCCTCCCTAAGCCAATTCCAATCCAATTAGGGTTTTTAACCAATCTTGTGCATCCAATAAGTGCATTTGAGTCATTGGATTAACATTTAGGTCATTTTCGTCATCCATCAACTTATTCTAATCCAATTAGGATTTTTAACCAATCTTATGCATCCAATAAGTGAGTTTGTGTCATTGGATTAACATTTAGGCCATTTAATCATCCCAAGGCTTATTCTAATCCAATTAGGGTTTTTAACCAATCTTGTGCATCCAATAAGTGCGTTTGTGTCATTGGTTTAACATTTAGGTCATTTACGTCTTCCCTAGGCTTATTCTAATCCATTTATGTTGTTTAGCCAATCTTGTGTATCCAATAAGAGTGTTTATGTAATTGGTTTAACATTTTGGTCATTTTCGTCTTCCATAGACTTATTCTAATCCATTTATGTTGTTTAACCAATCTTGTGCATCCAATAAGTGCGTTTCTGTCATTGGATTAACATTAAGGTCATTTTTGTCATCCTTCGGCTTATTTTAATCCAATTGGGGTTTTGAACCAATCTTGTGCATCCAATAAGTTCGTTTGTGTCATTGGATTAACAATTATATCATTTTCGTCATCCTTTGGCTTATTATAATCCAATTAGAGTTTTTAACCAATCTTGTCTATCCAATAAGTGCGTTTGTGTCATTGGTTTAACATTTAGGTCATTTTCGTCCTCCCTAGGCTTATTCTAATCTAATTAGGGTTTTTAACAAATCTTGTGCATCCAATAAGTGTGTTAGTGTCATTTGATAAACATTTAGGTCATTTTCGTCATCCTTCGACTAATTCTAATCCAATTAGGGTTTTTAACCAATCTTGTGCATTCAATAAGTGTGTTTGTGTCATTCCTTTAACATTTAGCTCATTTTCGTTTTCCCTAGGTTTATTCTAGTCCAATTAGGGTTTTTAACCAATCTTGTGCATCCAATAAGTGCGTTTGAGCCATTGGAACAACATTTATGTCCTTTTCTTCGTCCCTAGGCATATTCTAGTCCAGTTAGGGGTTTTAACCAATCTTGTGCATCAAATAAGTGCGTTTGTGTCATTGGATTAACATTTAAGTCATTTTCGGTAACCTTCGGCTTATTCTAATCCAAATAGGATTTTTAGCCAATCTTTTTCATCCAATTAGTGTGTTTGTGTCATTGGTTTAAGATTTAGGTCAATTTCGTCCTCCCTAGGCTTATTCGAATCCAATTAGGGTTTTTAACCAATCTTGTGGATCCAATAAGTGCGTTTGTGTCATTTGGTTAACATTTAGGTCATTTTCGTCATCCTTCGGATTATTCTAATCCAATTAGGGTTTTAAAATAATCTTGTGCATCCAATATGTGCGTTTGTGCCAGTTGATTAACATTTAGGGCATTTTCGTCACCCTTCCGCTTATTCTAATCCAATTAGGATATTTAACTAATCTTGTGCATCCAATAAGTGCATTTGAGTCATTGGATTATCATTTAGGTCATTTTCGTGATCCATCGGCTTATTCTAATCAAATTAGGGTTTTTAAGCAATCTTTTGCATCCAATAAGTGCGTTTGTATCATTGGTTTATTATTTAGGACATTTTCGTCATCCCTAGGCTTATTCTAATCCAATTAAGGTTTTAAAACCAATGATGTGCATCTAATAAGTGTGATTGTCTTATTTGATTAACATTTAGGTCATTTTCGTCGTTCTTCGGCTTATTCTAATCCAATAAGGGTTTTTAACCAATCTTGTGCATCCAATAAGCACGTTTGTGTCGTTGGTTTAACATTTAGGACATTTTCGTACTCCCAAGGCTTATTCTAATCCAATTATGGTTTTTAACTAATCTTGTGCATCCAATAAGTGCGTTTGTGTCATTGGATTAAAATTTAAGTCATTTTCATCAACCTACGGCTTATTCTAATCGAATTAGGGTTTTTAAACAATCTTGTGCATCCAATAAGTGCGTTTGTGTCATTGGTTTAAAATTTAGGTCAATTTCATCCTCCCTAGTCTTATCCTAATCCAATTAGGGTTTTTAACCAATCTTGTGCATCCAATAAGTGTATTTGTGTCATTGGTTTAACATTTAGGCCAATTTCGTCTTCCCTAGGCTTATTCTAATACAATTAGGGTTTTTAACCAATCTTGTGCAACCAATAAGTGCATTTGTGTCATTTGGTTAACATTTAGGTCATTTTCGTCATCCTCCTGCTTATTCTAATCCAAATAGGGTTTTTAAACAATCTTGTAAATTCAATGTGTGCGTTTCTGTCAATTGATTAACATTTTGGGAGTTTTCATCATCCTTCGGCTTATTCTAATCCAATTAGGATTTTTAACTAATCTTGTGCATCCAATAAGTGCATTTGTGTCATTGGATTATCAATTAGGTCACTTTCGTCATCCTTCGGCTTATTCTAATTAAATTAGGGTTTTTAACCAATCTTGTGCATCCAATAAGAGAGTTTGTGTCATTCGTTTAACATTTAGTTCATTTTCGTCCTCCCTAGGCTTATTTAAATCCAATTAGGGTTTTAAACGAATCTTGTGCATCTAATAAGTGCGTTTGTGTCATTGGATTAACATTTAAGTCATTTTCGGTAACCTTCGGCTTATTCTAATCCAAATAGGGTTTTTAGCCAATCTTTTTTATCCAATTAGTGTGTTTGTGTCATTGGTTTAAGATTTAGGTCAATTTCGTCCTCCCTAGGCTTATTCGAATCCAATTAGGCTTTTTAACCAATCTTGTGGATCCAATAAGTGCGTTTGTGTCATGTGGTTAACATTTAGGTCATTTTCGTTATCCTTCGGATTATTTTAATCCATTTAGGGTTTTAAAATAATCTTGTGCATCCAATATGTGGGTTTGTGTCAGTGTATTAACATTTAGGGCATTTTCGTCACTCTTCCGCTTATTCTAATCCAATTAGGATATTTAACTAATCTTGTGCATCCAATAAGTGCATTTGTGTCATTGGATTACCATTTAGGTCATTTTCGTCATCCATCGGCTTATTCTAATCAAATTAGGGTTTTTAACCAATCTATTGCATCCAATAAGTGCGTTTGTGTCATTGGTTTAACATTTAGGACATTTTCGTCATCCCTAGGCTTATTCTAATCCAATTAGGGTTTTAAAACCAATGATGTGCATCTAATAAGTGTGATTGTCTTATTTGATTAACATTTAGGTCATTTTCGTCGTTCTTCGGCTTATTGTAATCCAATAAGGGTTTTTAACCAATCTTGTGCATCCAATAAGCACGTTTGTGTCGTTGGTTTAACATTTAGGTCATTTTCGTACTCCCAAGGCTTATTCTAATCCAATTATGGTTTTTAACTAATCTTGTGCATCCAATAAGTGCGTTTGTGTCATTGGATTAAAATTTAAGTCATTTTCATCAACCTTCGTCTTATTCTTATCGAATTAGGGTTTTTAAACAATCTTGTGCATCCAATAAGTGCGTTTGTGTCATTGGTTTAAAATTTAGGTCAATTTCATCCTCCCTAGTCTTATCCTAATCCAATTAAGGTTTTTAACCAATCTTGTGCATCCAATAAGTGTGTTTGTGTCATTGGTTTAACATTTAGGTCAATTTCGTCCTCCCTAGGCTTATTCTAATTCAATTAGGGTTTTTAACCAATCTTGTGCAACCAATAAGTGCGTTTGTGTCATTTGGTTAACATTTAGGTCATTTTCGTCATCCTCCTACTTATTCTAATCCAAATAGGGTTTTGAAACAATCTTGTACATCCAAAGTGTGCGTTTGTGTCAATTGATTAACATTTTGGGAGTTTTCATCATCCTTCGGCTTATTCTAATCGAATTAGGATTTTTAACTAATCTTGTGCATCCAATAAGTGCATTTGTATCATTGGATTATCAATTAGGTCACTTTCGTCATCCTTCGGCTTATTGTAATCAAATTAGGGTTTTTAACCAATCTTGTGCATCCAATAAGTGAGTTTGTGTAATTCGTTTAACATTTAGTTCATTTTCGTCCTCCCTAGGCTTATTTAAATCCAATTAGGGTTTTAACCCAATCTTGTGCATCTAATAAGTGCGTTTGTGTCATTGGATTAACATTTAGGTCATTTTCTTCGTCCTTCGTCTTATTCTAATCCAATTAGGGTTATCAACCAATCTTGTGCATCCAATAAGCGCGTTTGTTTCATTGGTTTAACATTTAGGTCAATTTCATCCTCCCAAGGCTTATTCTAATTGAATTAGGGGTTTTAATCAATCTTGTGCACCCAATAAGTGCATTTGTGTCATTGGTTTAACATTTAGGTCAATTTCGTCCTACCTAGGCTTATTCTAATCCAATTAGGGTTTTTAACCGATCTTGTGCATCCAATAAGTGTGTTTGTGTCATTGGTTTAACATTTAGGTCAATTTTGTCCTCCCAAGGCTTAATTGAATCCAATTAGGGTTTTTAACCAATCTTGTGCATCCAATAAGTGCGTTTGTGTCATTTGATAAACATTTAGGTCATTTTCGTCATCCTGCTGATTATTCTAATTCAGTAAGGGTTTTTAACCTGTCTTGTGCATCCTAAATGTGTGTTTGTGTGATTTGATTAACATTTATGTCATTTTTGTCAATTAGGGTTTTTAACTGATCTTGTGCTACCAATAAGTGCATTTCTGTCATTGGATTATCATGTAGATAATTTTCGTCATCCTTAGGCTTATTTTAATCCAATTAGGGTTTTTTTAACCAATCTTATGCATCTAATAAATGCGTTTGTGTCATTGGTTTATCATTTAGGTCCTTTTCGTCCTCCCTAAGCTTATTCTAATCCAATTAGGGTTTTTAACCAATCTTGTGCATCCAATAAGTGCGTTAGTGTCATTTGATAAACATTTAGATCATTTTCGTCATTCTTCAACTAATTCTAATCCAATTAGGGTTTTTAACCAATCTTGTGAAACCAATAAGTGTGTTTGTGTCATTGGTTTAACATTTAACTCATTTTCGTTTTACCAATTAGGGTTTTTAACCAAACTTGTGCATCCAATAAGTGCGTTTGTGCCATTGGATTATCATTTAGTTTGTTTTCTTCCTCCCTAGGCAAATTCTAGTCCAGTTAGGGTTTTTAACCAATCTTGTGCATCCAATACGTGCTTTTGTGTCATTGGATTAACATTTTAGTCATTTTCGGCAACCTTCGGCTTATTCTAACCCAAATAGGGTTTTAAGCCAATCTTGTTCATCCAATAAGTGTGTTTGTGTCATTGGTTTAACATTTAGGTCAATTTCGTCCTCCCTAGGCTTATTGTAATCCAATTAGGGTTTTTAACCAATCTTGTGCATCCAATATGTGCGTTTGTGTTATTGGATTAACATTTAAGTCATTTTAGGTAACCTTCGGCTTATTCTAATCCAAATAGGGTTTTTAGCCAATCTTTTTCATCCAATTAGTGTGTTTGTGTCTTTGGTTTAAGATTTAGGTCAATTTCGTCCTCCCTAGGCTTATTCGAATCCAATTAGGGTTTTTAACCAATCTTGTGGATCCAATAAGTGCGTTTGTGTCATTTGGTTAACATTTAGGTCATTTTTGTTATCCTTCGGATTATTCTAATCCATTTAGGGTTTTAAAATAATCTTGTGCATCAAATATGTGCGTTTGTGTCAGTTGATTAACATTAAGGGCATTTTCGTCACCCTTCCGCTTATTCTAATCCAATTAGGATACTTAACTAATCTTTTGCATCCAATAAGTGCATTTGAGTCATTGGATTATCATTTAGGTCATTTTCGTCATCCATCGGCTTATTCTAATCAAATTAGGGTTTTTAACCAATCTTTTGCATCCAATAAGTGCGTTTGTGTCATTGGTTTAACATTTAGGATATTTTCGTCATCCTTAGGCTTACTCTAATCCAATTAGGGTTTTAAAACCAATGATGTGCATCTAATAAGTGTGATTGTCTTATTTGATTAACATTTAGGTCATTTTCGTCGTTCTTCGGCTTATTCTAATCTAAATAGGGTTATCAACCAATAAGTGCGTTTGTGTCATTGGTTTAAAATTTAGGTCAATTTCATCCTCCCTAGTGTTATCCTAATCCAATTAAGGTTTTTAACCAATCTTGTGCATCCAATAAGTGTGTTTGTGTCATTGGTTTAACATTTAGGTCAATTTCGTCCTCCCTAGGCTTATTCTAATACAATTAGGGTTTTTAATCAATCTTGTGCAACCAATAAGTGCGTTTGTGTCATTTGGTTAACATTTAAGTCATTTTCGTCATCCTCCTGCTTATTCTAATCCAAATAGGGTTTTTAAACAATCTTGTACATCCAATGTGTGCGTTTGTGTCAATTGATTAACATTTTGGGAGTTTTCATCATCCTTCGGCTTATTCTAATCCACTTAGGATTTTTAACTAATCTTGTGCATCCAATAAGTGCATTTGTGTCATTGGATTATCAATTAGGTCACTTTCGTCATCCTTCAGCTTATTGTAATCAAATTAGGGTTTTTAACCAATCTTGTGCATCCAATAAGTGAGTTTGTGTAATTTGTTTAACATTTAGTTCATTTTCGTCCTCCCTAGGCTTATTTAAATCCAATTAGGGTTTTAAACCAATCTTGTGCATCTAATAAGTGCGCTTGTGTCATTGGATTAACATTTAGGTCATTTTCGTCGTCCTTCGGCTTATTCTAATCCAATTAGGGTTATCAACCAATCTTGTGCATCCAATAAGCGCGTTTGTTTCATTGGTTTAACATTTAGGTCAATTTCATCCTCCCAAGGCTTATTCTAATTGAATTAGGGGTTTTAATCAATCTTGTGCACCCAATAAGTGCGTTTGTTTCATTGGTTTAACATTTAGGTCAATTTCGTCCTACCTAGGCTTATTCTAATCCAATTAGGGTTTTTAATCGATCTTGTGCATCTAATAAGTGCGTTTGTGTCATTTGATAAACAATTAGGTCATTTTCGCCATCCTACGGCTTATTCTAATTCAGTAAGGGCTTATCCAAAATGTGCGTTTGTGTGTTTTGATTAACATTTAGGTCATTTTCGTCATCAATCGTCTTATTTTAATTCAATTAGGGTTTTAAACCGATCTTGTGCATCCAATAAGTGTGTTTGTGTCATTGGAATTCCATTTAGGTCATTTTCGTCATTCTTAGGCTTATTCTAATCCAATTAGGGTTTTTAACCAATCTTGTGCATCTACTAAGTGCGTTTGTGCCATTGGATTAACATTTAAGTCATTTTCGTCATCCTTTGGCTTATTCTAATCGAATTAGGGGTTTTAACCAATCTTTTTGCACCCAATAAGTGCGTTTCTATCATTGGTTTAACATTTTGGTCAATTTTGTCCTCCCAAGGCTTATTTGAATCCAATTATGGTTTTTAACCAATCTTGTGCATCCAATAAGTGCGTTTGTGTCATTTGATAAACATTTAGGTCATTTTCGTCATCCTGCTGATTATTCCAATTCAGTAAGGGTTTTTAACCAATCTTGTGCATCCTAAATGTGTGTTTGTGTGATTTGATTAGCATTTAGGTCATTTTTGTCAATTTGGGTTTTTAACTGATCTTGTGCTACCAATAAGTGCATTTCTGTCTTTGGATTATCATTTAGATAATTTTCGTCATCCTTAGACTTATTTTAATCCAATTAGGGTTTTTTTTAACCAATCTTGTGCATCCAATAAATGCGTTTGTGTCATTGGTTTAACATTTAGGTCCTTTTCATCCTCCCTAGGCTTATTCTAATCCAATTAGGGTTTTTAACCAATCTTGTGCATCCAATAAGTGCGTTAGTGTCATTTGATAAACATTTAGATCATTTTCGTCATCCTTCAACTAATTCTAATCCAATTAGGGTTTTTAACCAATCTTGAGAAACCAATAAGTTTGTTTGTGTCATTGGTTTAACATTTAGCTCATTTTCGTTTTACCAATTAGGGTTTTTAACCAAACTTGTGCATCCAATAAGTGCGTTTGTGCCATTGGATTATCATTTAGTTTATTTTCTTCCTCCCTAGGCAAATTCTAGTCCAGTTAGGGTTTTTAACCAATCTTGTGGATCCAATACGTGCGTTTGTGTCACTGGATTAACATTTTAGTCATTTTCGGCAACCTTCGGCTTAATCTAACCCAAATAGGGTTTTAAGCCAATCTTGTTCATCCAATCAGTGTGTTTGTGTCATTGGTTTAACATTTAGGTCAATTTCGTCCTCCCTAGGCTTATTCTAATCAAATTAGGGTTTTTAACAAATCTTGTGCATCCAATAAGTGAGTTTGTGTCATTCGTTTAACATTTAGTTCATTTTCGTCCTCCCTAGACTTATTTAAATCAAATTAGGGTTTTAAACCAATCTTGTGCATCTAATAAGTGTGTTTGTGTCATTGAATTAACATTTAAGTCATTTTCGGTAACCTTCGGCTTATTCTAATCCAAATAGGGTTGTTAGCCAATCTTTTTCATCCAATTAGTGTGTTTGTGTCATTGGTTTAAGATTTAGGTCAATTTCGTCCTCCCTAGGCTTATTCGAATCCAATTAGGGTTTTTCACCAATCTTGTGGATCCAATAAGTGCGTTTGTGTCATTTGGTTAACATTTAGGTCATTTTCGTTATCCTTCGGATTATTCTAATCCATTTAGAATTTTAAAATAATCTTGTGCATCCAATATGTGCGTTTGTGTCAGTTGATTAACATTTAGGGCATTTTCGTCACCCTTCCGCTTATTCTAATCCAATTAGGATATTTAACTAATCTTGTGCATCCAATAAGCGCATTTGAGTCATTGGATTATCATTTAGGTCATTTTCGTCATCCATCGGCTTATTCTAATCAAATTAGGGTTTTTAACCAATCTTTTGCATCCAATAAGTGCGTTTGTGTCATTGGTTTAACATTTAGGACATTTTCGTCATCCCTAGGCTTATTCTAATCTAATTAGGGTTTTAAAACCAATGATGTGCATCTAATAAGTGTCATTGTCTTATTTGATTAACATTTAGGTCATTTTCGTCGTTCTTCGGCTTATTCTAATCCAATAAGGGTTTTTAACCAATCTTGTGCATCCAATAAGCACGTTTGTGTCATTGGTTTAACATTTAGGTCATTTTCGTACTCCCAAGGCTTATTCTAATCCAATTATGGTTTTTAACTAATCTTGTGCATCCAATAAGTGCGTTTGTGTCATTGGATTAAAATTTAAGTCATTTTCATTAACCTTCGACTTATTCTTATCGAATTAGGGTTTTCAAACAATCTTGTGCATCCAATAAGTGCGTTTGTGTCATTGGTTTAAAATTTAGGTCAATTTCATCCTCCCTAGTCTTATCCTAATCCAATTAAGGTTTTTAACCAATCTTGTGCATCCAATAAGTGTGTTTGTGTCATTGGTTTAACATTTAGGTCAATTTCGTCCTCCCTAGGCTTATTCTAATACAATTAGGGTTTTTAACCAATCTTGTGCAACCAATAAGTCCGTTTGTGTCATTTGGTTAACATTTAGGTCATTTTCGTCATCCTCCTGCTTATTCTAATCCAAATAGGGTTTTTAAACAATCTTGTACATCCAATGTGTGCGTTTGTGTCAATTGATTAACATTTTGGGAGTTTTCATCATCCTTCGACTTATTATAATCCAATTAGGATTTTTAACTAATCTTCTGCATCCAATAAGTGCATTTGTGTCATTGGATTATCAATTAGGTCACTTTCGTCATCCTTCGGCTTATTCTAATCAAATTAGGGTTTTTAACCATACTTGTGCATCCAATAAGTGAGTTTGTGTAATTTGTTTAACATTTAGTTCATTTTCGTCCTCCCTAGGCTTATTTAAATCCAATTAGGGTTTTAAACAAAACTTGTGCATCTAATAAGTGCGTTTGTGTCATTAGATTAAAAATTAGGGCATTTTCGTCGTCCTTCGGCTTATTCTAATCCAATTAGGGTTATCAACCAATCTTGTGCATCCAATAAGCGCATTTGTTTCATTGGTTTAAAATTTAGTTCAATTTCATCCTCCTATGTCTTATTCTAATTGAATTATGGGTTTTAATCAATCTTGTGCACCCAATAAGTGTGTTTGTGTCATTGGTTTAACATTTAGGTCAATTTCGTCCTACCTAGGCTTATTCTAATCCAATTAGGGTTTTTAATCAATCTTGTGCATCTAATAAGTGCGTTTGTGTCATTTGATAAACATTTAGGTCATTTTCGCCATCCTACGGCTTATTCTAATTCAATAAGGGTTTTAAACCAATCTTGTGCATCCAAAATGTGCGTTTGTGTGTTTTGATTAACATTTAGGTCATTTTCGTCATCAATCGTCTTATTTTAATTCAATTAGGGTTTTTAACCGATATTGTGCATCCAACAAGTGTGTTTGTGCCATTTGATTGGCATTTAGGTCATTTTCATCCTCCCTAGGCTTATTCTAATCCAATTAGGGGTTTTAAGCAATCTTGTACATCTATTAAAGGAGTTTCTATCATTAGCTTAACATTTAGGTCATCTTCGTCCTGCCTAGGCTTATTCTAATCCAATTAGGGTTTTTAACCAATCTTGTACATCCAATAAGTACGATTGTGTCATTTGATAAACATTTATGTCATTTTCGTCATACTGCGGCTTATTCTAATTCAGTAAGGGTTTTTAACCAATCTTGTGCATCCAATATGTGCGTTTGTTTCACTTGATTAATATTTAGGTCATTTTCGTCATCGTTCGGCTTATTCTAATCCAATTAGGGTTTTTAACCAATCTTGTGGATCTAATAAGTGCGTTTGTGTCATTGGATTATCATTCTAGTCATTTTCGTCATCCCTCGACTTATTCTTCTCTAATTTAGGGTTTTAACCAATCTTGTGAATCCAACAAGTGCGTTTGTGTCATTGGTTTAACATTTAGGTCATTTTCGTCATCCTTCGGCTTTTTCTAGTCCAATAAGGGTTTTTAACCAATCTTGTGCATCCAATAAGTGCGTTTGTGTCGTTGGATTAACATTTAAGTCATTTTCGTCATCCTTCGGCTTATTCTAATCGAATTAGGGTTTTTAACCAATCTTGTGCATTCAATAAGTGCGTTTGTGTCATTGGTTTAACATTTAGGTCAATTTCGACCTCCCTAGGCTTATTCTAATCCAATTAGGGTTTTTAACAAATCTTATGCATCCAATAAGTGCGTTTGTGTCATTGGATTAACATTTAAGTCATTTTCGTCATCCTTCGGCTTATTATAATCGAATTACGGGTTTTAACCAATCTTGTGCACCCAATAAGTTCATTTGTGTCAGTGGTTTAAAATTTAAGTCAATTTCGTCCTCCCAAGGCTTATTCTAATCCAATTAGAGTTTTTAACCAATCTTATGCATCCAACAAGTGCGTTTGTTTCATTTGATAAACATTTAGGTCATTTTCGTCATCCTGCGGCTTATTCTAATTCAGTATGGGTTTTAACCAATCTTGTGCATCCAAAATGTGCGTTTGTGTGATTTGATTAACATTTATGTCATTTTCGTCATCAATCGGCTTATTCTAATTCAATTAGGGTTTTTAACCGATCTTGTGCATGGAACAAGTGCGTTTGTGTCATTGGATTATCATGTAGGTCATTTTCATCATCCTTAGGCTTATTCTACTCGAATTAGGGTTTTTAACCAATCTTGTGCATCCAATAAGTGCGTTTGTGTCATTGGATTAACATTTAAGTCATGTTCGTCATCCTTCGGCTTATTCTAATCGAATAAGGGGTTTTAACCAATCTTGTGCACCCAATAAGTGCGTTTGTGTCATTGGATTATCATTTAGGTCATTTTAATCATCCTTCGGCTTATTCTAATCCAATTAGGGTTTTTAACTAATCTTGTGCATCCAATAAGTGCGTTTGTGTCATTTGTTTAACTTTTAGGTCAATTTCGTCGTCCCTAGGCTTATTCAAATCCAAATTGGCTTTTTAACCAATCTTGTGCACCCAATAAGTGCATTTGCGTCATTGGTTTAAAATTTAGGTCAAGTTCGTCTTCCTGAGGCTTATTCTAATCTAATTAGGGTTTTTAACCATTCTTGTGCATACAGTAAGTGCGTTTGTGTCGTTTGATAAACATTTAAGTCATTTTCGTCATCCTGCGGCTTATTCTAATTCAGTATGGGATTTTAACCAATCTTGTGCATCCAAAAAGTGAGTTTATGTGATTTGATTAACATTTAGGTCATTTTCGTCATCCATCGGCTTATTCTAATTCTATTAGGATTTTTAACCGATCTTGTGCATCCAATAAGTGCATTTGTTTCATTGGATTATCACTTAGGTTATTTTCGTCATCCTTAGGCTTATCCTAATCAATTAAGGGTTTTTTAACCAATATTGTGTATACAATAAGTGCGTTTGCATCATTGGTTTAACGTTTAGGTTATTTTCGTCCTCCCAAGACTTAATTTAATCCAATTTGTGATTTTAACCAATCTTGTGCATTAAATAAGTGCATTTGTGTTATTCGTTTAACATTTAGGTCATTTTCATCCTCCCAAGGCTTATTATAATCTAAATAAGGTTTTTAAACAATCTTGTGCATCCAATAAGTGCGTTTATGACATTTGATTAACATTTAGGTCGTTTTCTTCCTCCCTAGGCATTTGTAATCGAATTAGGGTTTTCAACCAATCTTGTGCATCCAATAAGTGATTTTGTGTCATAGATTTAAATTTAGGTCATTTTCATCCTCCTTAGGCTTATTCTAATCCAATTAGGTGTTTTAACCAATCTTGTGTATCCAAATAGTGGGTTTGTATCATTGGATTAACATTTAGCTATATTTCGTCCTCCCTAGGCTTATTCTAATCCAATTAGGGTTTTTAACCAATCATGTGCATCCAATAAGTGCGTTTGTGACATTTGATTAACATTTAGGACATTTTCGTCATCCTTCGGCTTATTCTAATCCAATTGGGGTCTTTAACCAATCTTGTGCATCCAATATGTGCGTTTATGTCATTTGATTAACATTTAGCTCATTTTCGTCAGCCTTCGGCTAATTCTACTCCAATTAGGGTTTTCAACCAGTCTTGTGCATCCAATAAGTGCGTTTGTGTTATTGGATTATCATTTAGGTCATTTTCATCATCCTTCAGCTTATTCTAATCCAATTACGGTATTTTAATTAATCTTGTGCATCCAATAAGTGCGTTTGTGTCATTTTTTTTAAATTTTAGGTTAATTTCGTCCTCCCTTGGCTTATTCAAATCCAATTTGGGTTCTTAACCAATCTTATGCATCTAATAAGGGCATTTTTGTCATTTGATTAACATTTATGTCATTTTCGCCAAAAAGTGCGTTTGTGTCATTGGGTTAATTTTTAGGTCAATTTCGTCCTCCCTAGGCTGATTCTAATCCAATTAGGATTTTTAACCAATCTTGTTCATCGAATTAGTGCGATTGTGTCATTTCATTAGGGTTTTTAACCTATTAGGTCATTTTCATCATCTTCCGACATATTCTAATCCAATGACACTTTTTAACCAATCTTGTGCATCAAATATGTGCGTTTTTTTTCATTTGATGAACATTTAAGTCATTTTCGTCATCCTTCCGCTTATTCTAATTCAATTAGGGTTTGTAACCAATCTTGTGCATCCAATAAGTGCGTTTGTGTCATTGGTTTAACATTGAGGTCATTTTCGTCCTTCCTAGGCTTATTCTAATCCAATTTGGTTTTTTAACCAATCTTGTGCATCCATTAAGTGCTTTGTGTCATTGGATTATCATTTAGGTCATTTTCGTTATCCTTCGGCTTATTCTAATCCAATTAGGGTTTTTAACTAATCTTGTGCCTCCTATAAGTGCGTTTGTTTCATTTGTTTAACTTTTAGTTCAATTTCGTCCTCCCTAGGCTTATTCAACTCCAATTTGGGTTTTTAACTAATCTTATACATCCAATAAGTGCGTTTATGTCATTGGTTTAACTTTTAGGTCAATTTCGTCCTCCCTAGGATGATTCAAATCCAATTAGGGTTTATAACAAATCTTGTGCATCCATTATGTGCGTTTGTGTCATTGGTTTAACATATAGGTCAATTTCGTCCTCCCTAGGCTTATTATAATCAAATTTGTGTTTTTATCCAAACTTATGCATCCAATAAGTGCGTTTGTGTCCTTCGACTAACATTTAGGTCATTTTCGTCATCCTGCGGCTTATTCTAATCCAATAGGGTTTTTAATCAATCTTTCTAATCCAATATGTGCGTTTGTGTCATTTGATTAACATTTAGGTCATTTTCGTCATCCTTCGGTTTATTCTAATTCAATTAGGGTTTTTAACCAATCTTGTGTATCCAATAAGTGCATTTGCGTCATTGGTTTAACATTTAGGTTATTTTCGTCCTCCCTAGGCTTATTCTAATACAATTTGTGATTTTAACCAATCTTGTGCATTTAATAAGTGCATTTGTGTCATTCGTTTAACAATTAGGTCATTTTCATCCTCCCAATGCTTATTCTAATCTAAATAAGGTTTTTAAACTATCTTGTGCATCCAATAAGTGCGTTAATGACATTTGATTAACATTTAGGTTGTTTTCTTCCTTTGAAGGCTTATTCTAATCCAATTAGGGTTTTTAACCAATCTTATGCATCCAACAAGTGCGTTTGTTTCATTTGATAAACATTAGGTCAATTTCATCCTCCCCAGTCTTATCCTAATCCAGTTAGGGTTTTTGACCAATCTTGTGCATCCAATAAGTGTGTTTGTGTCATTGGTTTAACATTTAGGTCAATTTCGTCTTCCCTAGGCTTATTCTAATACAATTAGGGTTTTTAACCAATCTTGTGCAACCAATAAGTGCGTTTGTGTCATTTGGTTAACATTTAGGTTATTTTCGTCATCCTCCTGCTTATTCTAATCCAAATAGGGTTTTTAAACAATCTTGTAAATTCAATGTGTGCGTTTCTGTCAATTGATTAACATTTTGGGAGTTTTCATCATCCTTCGGCTTATTCTAATCCAATTAGGATTTTTAACTAATCTTGTGCATCCAATAAGTGCATTTGTGTCATTGGATTATCAATTAGGTCACTTTCGTCATCCTTCGGCTTATTCTAATTAAATTAGGGTTTTTAACCAATCTTGTGCATCCAATAAGTGAGTTTGTGTCATTCGTTTAACATTTAGTTCATTTTCGTCCTCCCTATGCTTATTTAAATCCAATTAGGGTTTTAAACGAATCTTGTGCATCTAATAAGTGCGTTTGTGTCATTGGATTAAAATTTAAGTCATTTTCATCAACCTTCGTCTTATTCTTATCGAATTAGGGTTTTTAAACAATCTTGTGCATCCAATAAGTGCGTTTGTGTCATTGGTTTAAAATTTAGGTCAATTTCATCCTCCCTAGTCTTATCCTAATCCAATTAAGGTTTTTAACCAATGTTGTGCATCGAATAAGTGTGTTTGTGTCATTGGTTTAACATTTAGGTCAATTTCGTCCTCCCTAGGCTTATTCTAATACAATTAGGGTTTTTAACCAATCTTGTGCAACAAATAAGTGCGTTTGTGTCATTTGGTTAACATTTAAGTCATTTTCGTCATCCTCTTGCTTATTCTAATCCAAATAAGGTTTTTAAACAATCTTGTACATCCAATGTGTGCGTTTGTGTCAATTGATTAACATTTTGGGAGTTTTCATCATCCTTCGGCTTATTCTAATCCAATTAGGATTTTTAACTAATCTTGTGCATCCAATAAGTGCATTTGTGTCATTGGATTATCAATTAGGTCACTTTCGTCATCCTTCGGCTTATTCTAATCAAATTAGGGTTTTTAACCAATCTTGTGCATCCAATAAGTGAGTTTGTGTAATTCGTTTAACATTTAGTTCATTTTCGTCCTCCCTAGGCTTATTTAAATCCAATTAGGGTTTTAAACCAATCTTGTGCATCTAATAAGTGCGTTTGTGTCATTGGATTAACATTTAGGTCATTTTCGTCGTCCTTCGTCTTATTCTAATCCAATTAGGGTTATCAACCAATCTTGTGCATCCAATAAGCGCGTTTGTTTCATTGGTTTAACAATTAGGTCAATTTCATCCTCCCAAGGCTAATTCTAATCCAATTAGGGTTTTTAATCAATCTTGTGCATCTAATAAGTGCGTTTGTGTCATTTGATAAACAATTAGGTCATTGTCGCCATCCTACGGCTTATTCTAATTCAGTAAGGGCTTATCCAAAATGTGTGTTTGTGTGTTTTGATTAACATTTAGGTCATTTTCATCATCAATCGTCTTATTTTAATTCAATTAGGGTTTTTAACCGATCTTGTGCATCCAATAAGTGTGTTTGTGTCATTGGAATTCCATTTAGGTCATTTTCGTCATTCTTAGTCTTTTTCTAATCCAATTAGGGTTTTTAACCAATCTTGTGCATCTACTAAGTGCGTTTGTGTCATTGGATTAACATTTAAGTCATTTTCGTCATCCTTTGGCTTATTCTAATCGAATTAGGGGTTTTAACCAATCTTTTTGCACCCAGTAAGTGCGTTTCTGTCATTGGTTTAACATTTAGGTCAATTTTGTCCTCCCAAGGCTTATTTGAATCCAATTAGGGTTTTTAACCAATCTTGTGCATCCAATAAGTGCGTTTGTGTCATTTGATAAACATTTAGGTCATTTTTCGTCATCCTGCTGATTATTCTAATTCAGTAAGGGTTTTTAACCAATCTTGTGCATCCTAAATGTGTGTTTGTGTGATTTGATTAGCATTTAGGTCATTTTTGTCAATTAGGGTTTTTAACTGATCTTGTGCTACCAATAAGTGCATTTCTGTCATTGGATTATCATTTAGATAATTTTCGTCATCCTTAGGCTTATTTTAATCCAATTAGGGTTTTTTTTAACCAATCTTGTGCATCCAATAAATGTGTTTGTGTCATTGGTTTAACATTTAGGTCAATTTCGTCCTCCCTAGGCTTATTCTAATCAAATTAGGGTTTTTAACAAATCTTGTGCATCCAATAAGTGAGTTTGTGTCATTCGTTTAACATTTAGTTCATTTTCGTCCTCCCTAGGCTTATTTAAATCCAATTAGGGTTTTAAACCAATCTTGTGCATCTAATAAGTGTGTTTGTGTCATTGAATTAACATTTAAGTCATTTTCGGTAACCTTCGGCTTATTCTAATCCAAATAGGGTTTTTAGCCAATCTTTTTCATCCAATTAGTGTGTTTGTGTCATTGGTTTAAGATTTAGGTCATATTCGTCCTCCCTAGGCTTATTCAACTCCAATTTGGGTTTTTAAACCAATCTTATGCATCTAATAAGGGCATTTTTGTCATTTGATTACCTCCCTAGGATGATTCAAATCCAATTAGGGTTTATAACCAATCTTGTGCATTCATTATGTGCGTTTGTGTCATTGGTTTAACATATAGGTCAATTTCTTCCTCCCTAGGCTTATTATAATCAAATTTGTGTTTTTATCCAAACTTGTGCATCCAATAAGTGCGTTTGTGTCCTTCGACTAACATTTAGGTCATTTTCGTCATCCTGCGGCTTATTCTAATCCAATAGGGTTTTTAACCAATCTTTCTAATCCAATATGTGCGTTTGTGTCATTTGATTAACATTTAGGTCATTTTCGTCATCCTTCGGTTTATTCTAATCCAATTAGGGTATTTAACTAATCTTGTGCATCCAATAAGTGCGTTTGTATCATTGGACTTTCATTTAGGTCAGTTTCGTCATCCTTCGGCTTATTCTAATCCAATTAGGTTTTTTTAACCAATCTTGTGTATCCAATAAGTGCATTTGCGTCATTGGTTTAACATTTAGGTTATTTTCGTCCTCCCAAGGCTTATTCTAATCCAATTTGTGATTTTAACCAATCTTGTGCATTTAATAAGTGCATTTGTGTCATTGGATTATCAATTAGGTCACTTTCGTCATCCTTCGGCTTATTCTAATTAAATTAGGGTTTTAACCAATCTTGTGCATCCAATAAGTGAGTTTGTGTCATTCGTTTAACATTTAGTTCATTTTCGTCCTCCCTAGGCTTATTTAAATCCAATTAGGGTTTTAAACGAATCTTGTGCATCTAATAAGTGCGTTTGTGTCATTGGATTAAAATTAAAGTCATTTTCATCAACCTTCGTCTTATTCTTATCGAATTAGGGTTTTTAAACAATCTTGTGCATCCAATAAGTGCGTTTGTGTCATTGGTTTAAAATTTAGGTCAATTTCATCCTCCCTAGTCTTATCCTAATCCAATTAAGGTTTTTAACCAATGTTGTGCATC
>JBBPBP010000003.1:25127790-25160430 GCA_037974735.1 Cicer chorassanicum
AAGTCATTTTCATCAACCTTCGTCTTATTCTTATCGAATTAGGGTTTTTAAACAATCTTGTGCATCCAATAAGTGCGTTTGTGTCATTGGTTTAAAATTTAGGTCAATTTCATCCTCCCTAGTCTTATCCTAATCCAATTAAGGTTTTTAACCAATGTTGTGCATCCAATAAGTGTGTTTGTGTCATTGGTTTAATATTTAGGTCAATTTCGTCCTCCCTTGGCTTATTCTAATACAATTAGGGTTTTTAACCAATCTTGTGCAACCAATAAGTGCGTTTGTGTCATTTGGTTAACATTTAAGTCATTTTCGTCATCCTCTTGCTTATTCTAATCCAAATAGGGTTTTTAAACAATCTTGTACATCCAATGTGTGCGTTTGTGTCAATTGATTAACATTTTGGGAGTTTTCATCATCCTTCGGCTTATTCTAATCCAATTAGGATTTTTAACTAATCTTGTGCATCCAATAAGTGTATTTGTGTCATTGGATTATCAATTAGGTCACTTTCGTCATCCTTCGGCTTATTCTAATCAAATTAGGGTTTTTAACCAATCTTGTGCATCCAATAAGTGAGTTTGTGTAATTCGTTTAACATTTAGTTCATTTTCGTCCTCCCTAGGCTTATTTAAATCCAATTAGGGTTTTAAACCAATCTTGTGCATCTAATAAGTGCGTTTGTGTCATTGGATTAACATTTAGGTCATTTTCGTCGTCCTTCGTCTTATTCTAATCCAATTAGGGTTATCAACCAATCTTGTGCATCCAATAAGCGCGTTTGTTTCATTGGTTTAACATTTAGGTCAATTTCATCCTCCCAAGGCTTATTCTAATCCAATGAGGGTTTTTAATCAATCTTGTGCATCTAATAAGTGCGTTTGTGTCATTTGATAAACAATTAGGTCATTTTCGCCATCCCACGGCTTATTCTAATTCAGTAAGGGCTTATCCAAAATGTGCGTTTGTGTGTTTTGATTAACATTTAGGTCATTTTCGTCATCAATCGTCTTATTTTAATTCAATTAGGGTTTTTAACCGATCTTGTGCATCCAATAAGTGTGTTTGTGTCATTGGAATTCCATTTAGGTCATTTTCGTCATTCTTAGTCTTTTTCTAATCCAATTAGGGTTTTTAACCAATCTTGTGCATCTACTAAGTGCGTTTGTGTCATTGGATTAACATTTAAGTCATTTTCGTCATCCTTTGGCTTATTCTAATCGAATTAGGGGTTTTAACCAATCTTTTTGCACCCAGTAAGTGCGTTTCTGTCATTGGTTTAACATTTAGGTTAATTTTGTCCTCCCAAGGCTTATTTGAATCCAATTAGGGTTTTTAACCAATCTTGTGCATCCAATAAGTGCGTTTGTGTCATTTGATAAACATTTAGGTCATTTTCGTCATCCTGCTGATTATTCTAATTCAGTAAGGGTTTTTAACCAATCTTGTGCATCCTAAATGTGTGTTTGTGTGATTTGATTAGCATTTAGGTCATTTTTGTCAATTAGGGTTTTTAACTGATCTTGTGCTACCAATAAGTGCATTTCTGTCATTGGATTATCATTTAGATAATTTTCGTCATCCTTAGGCTTATTTTAATCCAATTAGGGTTTTTTTTAACCAATCTTCTGCATCCAATAAATGCGTTTGTGTCATTGGTTTAACATTTAGGTCCTTTTCGTCCTCCCTAGGCTTATTCTAATCCAATTAGGGTTTTTAACCAATCTTGTGCATCTAATTAGTGCGTTAGTGTCATTTGATAAACATTTAGATCATTTTCGTCATCCTTCAACTAATTCTAATCCAATTAGGGTTTTTAACCAATCTTGTGAAACCAATAAGTTTGTTTGTGTCATTGGTTTAACATTTAGCTCATTTTCGTTTTACCAATTAGGGTTTTTAACCAAACTTGTGCATCCAATAAGTGCATTTGTGCCATTGGATTATCATTTAGTTTATTTTCTTCCTCCCTAGGCAAATTCTAGTCCAGTTAGGGTTTTTAACCAATCTTGTGCATCCAATACGTGCGTTTGTGTCACTGGATTAACATTTTAGTCATTTTCGGCAACCTTCGACTTATTCTAACCCAAATAGGGTTTTAAGCCAATCTTGTTCATCCAATAAGTGTGTTTCTGTCATTGGTTTAACATTTAGGTCAATTTCGTCCTCCCTAGGCTTATTCTAAACAAATTAGGGTTTTTAACAAATCTTGTGCATCCAATAAGTGAGTTTGTGTCATTCGTTTAACATTTAGTTCATTTTCGTCCTCCCTAGGCTTATATAAATCCAATTGGGGTTTTAAACCAATCTTGTGCATCTAATAAGTGTGTTTGTGTCATTGGATTAACATTTAAGTCATTTTCGGTAACCTTCGGCTTATTCTAATCCAAATAGGGTTTTTAGCCAATCTTTTTCATCCAATTAGTGTGTTTGTGTCATTGGTTTAAGATTTAGGTCAATTTCATCCTCCCTAGGCTTATTCGAATCCAATTAGGGTTTTTCACCAATCTTGTGGATCCAATAAGTGCATTTGTGTCATTTGGTTAACATTTAGGTCATTTTCGTTATCCTTCGGATTATTCTAATCCATTTAGAATTTTAAAATAATCTTGTGCATCCAATATGTGCGTTTGTGTCAGTTGATTAACATTTAGGGCATTTTCGTCACCCTTCCGCTTATTCTAATCCAATTAGGATATTTAACTAATCTTGTGCATCCAATAAGTGCATTTGAGTCATTGGATTATCATTTAGGTCATTTTCGTCATCCATCGGCTTATTCTAATCAAATTAGGGTTTTTAACCAATCTTTTGCATCCAATAAGTGCGTTTGTGTCATTGGTTTAACATTTAGGACATTTTCGTCATCCCTAGGCTTATTCTAATCTAATTAGGGTTTTAAAACCAATGATGTGCATCTAATAAGTGTAATTGTCTTATTTGATTAACATTTAGGTCATTTTCGTCGTTCTTCGGCTTATTCTAATCCAATAAGGGTTTTTAACCAATCTTGTGCATCCAATAAGCACGTTTGTGTCGTTGGTTTAACATTTAGGTCATTTTCGTACTCCCAAGGCTTATTCTAATCCAATTATGGTTTTTAACTAATCTTGTGCATCCAATAAGTGCGTTTGTGTCATTGGATTAAAATTTAAGTCATTTTCATCAACCTTCGGCTTATTCTTATCGAATTAGGGTTTTTAAACAATCTTGTGCATCCAATAAGTGCGTTTGTGTCATTGGTTTAAAATTTAGGTCAATTTCATCCTCCCTAGTCTTATCCTAATCCAATTAAGGTTTTTAACCAATCTTGTGCATCCAATAAGTGTGTTTGTGTCTTGTGTCGTTGGTTTAACATTTAGGTCAATTTCGTCCTCCCTAGGCTTATTCTAATACAATTAGGGTTTTTAACCAATCTTGTGCAACCAATAAGTGCGTTTGTGTCATTTGGTTAACATTTAGGTCATTTTCGTCATCCTCCTGCTTATTCTAATCCAAATAGGGTTTTTAAACAATCTTGTACATCCAATGTGTGCGTTTGTGTCAATTGATTAACATTTTGGGAGTTTTCATCACCCTTCGACTTATTCTAATCCAATTAGGGTTTTTAACTAATCTCGGATTATCAATAAGTGCATTTGTGTCATTGGATTATCAATTAGGTCACTTTCGTTATCCTTCGGCTTATTCTAATCCAATTAGGGTTTTTAACTAATCTTGTGCCTCCTATAAGTGCGTTTGTTTCATTTGTTTAACTTTTAGTTCAATTTTGTCCTCCCTAGGCTTATTCAACTCCAATTTGGGTTTTTAAACCAATCTTATGCATCTAATAAGGGCATTTTTGTCATTTAATTACCTCCCAAGGATGATTCAAATCCAATTAGGGTTTATAACCAATCTTGTGCATTCATTATGTGCGTTTGTGTCATTGGTTTAACATATAGGTCAATTTCTTCCTCCCTAGGCTTATTATAATCAAATTTGTGTTTTTATCCAAACTTGTGCATCCAATAAGTGCGTTTGTGTCGTTCGACTAACATTTAGGTCATTTTCGTCATCCTGCGGCTTATTCTAATCCAATAGGGTTTTTAACCAATCTTTCTAATCCAATATGTGCGTTTGTATCATTTGATTAACATTTAGGTCATTTTCGTCTTCCTTCGGTTTATTCTAATCCAATTAGGGTATTTAACCAATCTTGTGCATCCAATAAGTGCGTTTGTATCATTGGACTTTCATTTAGGTCAGTTTCGTCATCCTTCGGCTTATTCTAATCCAATTAGGTTTTTTTAACGAATCTTGTGTATCCAATAAGTGCATTTGCGTCATTGGTTTAACATTTAGGTTATTTTCGTCCTCCCTAGGCTTATTCTAATCCAATTTGTGATTTTAACCAATCTTGTGCATTTAATAAGTGCATTTGTGTCATTCGTTTAACAATTAGGTCATTTTCATCCTCCCAATGCTTATTCTAATCTAAATAAGGTTTTTAAACAATCTTGTGCATCCAATAAGTGCGTTAATGACATTTGATTAACATTTAGGTTGTTTTCTTCCTTCGTAGACTTATTCTAATCCAATTAGGGTTTTTAACCAATCTTGTGCATCTAATAAGTGATTTTGTGTCATTGGTTTAAATTTAGGTCATTTTCATCCTCCTTAGGCTTATTCTAATTCAATTAGATGTTTTAACCAATCTTGTGCAACCAATAAGTGGGTTTGTAACATTGGATTAACATTTAGCTCATTTTCGTCCTCCCTAGGCTTATTCTAATCCAATTAGGGTTTTTAACCAATCTTGTGCATTGAATAAGTGCGATTGTGTCATTTCATTAACATTTAGGTCTTTTTCGTCATCGTTCGGCATATTGTAATCCAATTAGGGTTTTTAACCAATCTTGTGCATCAAATATGTGCGTTTGTGTCATTTGATTAACATTAAGGTCATTTGCGTCATCCTTCGGCTTATTCTAATTCAATTAGGGTTTTTAACCAATCTTGTGCATCCATTAAGTGCGTTTGTGTCATTGGTTTAACATTTAGGTCAATTTCATCCTCCCTAGGCTTATTCTAATCCAATTAGGGTTTTTATCCAAGCTTGTGCATCCAATAATTGCGTTTGTGTCATTTGACTAAAATTTAGGTAATTTTCGTCATCATTGGTTTAACATTTAGGTTATTTTCGTCCTCACTAGGCTTATTCTAATCCAATTTGTGATTTTAACCAATCTTCAACGTTCAATAAGTGCATTGGTGTCATTCGTTTAACATTTAAGTAATTTTCATCCTCCCAAGGCTTATTCTAATCTAAATAAGGTTTTTAACTAATCTTGTGCATCCAATAAGTGTGTTTTTGTCATTTGTCTAACTTTTTGGTCAGTTTCGTCCTCCCTAGGCTTATTCAACTCCAATTTGGGTTTTTAAACAATCTTATGCATCCAATAAGTGCATTTTTGTCATTTGATTAACATTTACGTCATTTTCGCCATATTTCGGCATATTCTAATCCAATTAGGGTTTTTAACCAATCTTTCTAATACAATATATGCGTTTGTGTCATTTGATTAACATTTAGGTCATTTTCGTCATCGTTCAATTTATTCTAATACAATTATGGTTTTTAACCAATCTTGTGCATCCAATAAGTGCGTTTGTATTATTGGATTTTCATTTAGGTCATTTTCCTCTTCCTTCGGCTTATTCTAATCCAATTAAGGTTTTTAACCAATCTTGTGCATCTAATAAGTGTGTTTGGGTCATTGGTTTATCATTTAGGTCAATTTTGCCTCCGTAGGCTTATTCTAATCCAATTAGGTTTTTTAATCAATCTTGTGTATCAAACAAGTGCGTTTGTGTAATTTGGTTAACATTTAGGTCATTGTCGTCATCCTTCGGCTTATTCTAATCCAATTAGGGTTTTTAAACAATCTTGTTAATCCAATACGTGCGTTTGGGTCATTTTATTAACATTTAGGGCATTTTCGTCATCCTTCGTCTTATTCTAGTCCAATTAAGATTTTTAACTAATCCTGTGCATCTAATAAGTGCGTTTGTGTCATTGGATTAACATTTAGGTCATTTTCGTCGTCCTTCAGCTTATTCTAATCCAATTAGGGTTTTGAACTAATCTTGTGCATCCAATAAGCGTGTTTGTGTCATTGGTTTAACATTTAGGTTATTTTTTTCCTCCCTAGGATTATTCTATTTCAATTTGGGTTTTTAAGTAATCTTGTGCATCCAATTAGTGCATTTGTGTCGTTGGTTTAACATTTAGGTCATATTAGTACTCCGAAGGCTTATTCTAATCCAATTAGGGTTTTTAAACAATCTTGTGCATCCAATAAGTGTGTTTGGTCCATTTGATTAACATTTAGGTCATTTTCATCCTCCCTAGGCTTATTCTAAATCAATTAGGGTTTTTAACCAATGTTGTCCATCCAATAAGTGAGTTTGTGTCATTGGTTTAACATTTAAGTCATTTTCGTCCTCCCTAGGCTTATTATAATCCTTTTAGGGTTTTTAACCAAACATCTGCATCTAATAAGTGCGTTTGTGTCATTGGATTAACATTTAAGTCATTTTCGTCAACCTTCGACTTATTCTAATCCAATTAGGTTTTTTAACCAATCTTGTGCATCCAATAAGTGCGTTTGTGTCATTTAGTTAACATTTAGGTCATTTTCGTGATCCTTCGGCTTATTCTAATCCAATTAGGGTTTTTAAACAATCTTGTGCATCCAATATGTGCGTTTGTGACATTTTATTAACATTTAGGGCATTTTCATCATCCTTTGGCTTATTCTAGTCCAATTAGGATTTTTAACGAATCTTGTGCATCTAATAAGTTTATTTGTGTCATTGGATTAACATTTAGGTCATTTTCGTCGTCCTTCGGTTTATTCTAATCCAATTAGTGTTTTTAACTAATCTTGTGCATCCAATAAGCGCGTTTGTGTCATTGGTTTAACAATGCGAAAGTGGAGTATGCGACCTATTTAATGATTGGTGAAGCTGAATACTGGTGGCGAGGTGCGAAGAGAATGATGGAGACAAATCATGAAGAGCTGACCTGGGAGGCTTTCAGGAATAAGTTCCTAGACAAATACTTCCCGAAGAGTGCTAGGGCCGAGAAGGAAGCCCAATTTCTGAAGTTGTATCAAGGGAATCTCACAGTAGCGGAATATGCGGCAAAGTTCGAGTCCCTAGCAAAGCATTTCCGCTACTTCCTAAATCAGATAGATGAAGAATACATGTGTGAGAGGTTTGAAAGCGGGCTTAGGTATGAGATTAAGGAGTCAGTGGGACCCTTGGAGATACGCCAATACCAAGTACTGGTGGAGAAATGCAAGAAAGTGGAGCAGATGAAGCAGAGTCGTCTGAATAGGGGTGCTGTAGGTGGACCCATCAGACCTCAGGTAGAGATTTAAATCCATTCATATCATGAGATCCATAAGCTTGGCCTCTAAATGTTAATATTTGAAACAGGGGCATAACGACCAACAGAACAGGGGTAGGCAACATCAACAACACAAACCGTATGCCCGACCACAGGGGAATGCTAGAGATCAACCCCGACCTCAAAACGGGGAAGGTGAAGGGCCAAAGACTCCAAGGCTGAACCAGGCGTACCCTATCAGGTGTTTTCGCTGCAACAGGGAAGGACACAAGATATCTGAGTGCCCAATCAGACCTAGGGTCTGTTACATCTGTCAGAAACCAGACCATTTTGCAAACGAATGCCCTGAACGAAAGGATGATAGAGCTGTCAACCGCAACAATATCAATGACAATGTTGCCCGCCCTACCGCCAAGGGACGTGTATACCATATCAATGGAGAGGAAGCCCCATCTTCATCTGAACTTATCCAAGGTGAGTGTTTAATCGCTGGAAAATCACTTAAAGTAATATATGATTCAGGGGCAACACACTCGTTCATTTCATTGGATTGGGTGGATTTGCTCCAACTTGTTGTTACTACCTTGCCGTTTGATTTGGTGGTTACCCTACCTTCTACCGAATCGGTGAAATGTAATACGGCTTGCTTGCAATGCCCGTTGATTGTGTTTGATATGAAATTCAACGTTGATTTGATTTGTATTCCCCTCAAGCATTTGGGAGTGATCCTTGGGATGGATTGGTTGTCACGCCATCATGTTCTATTGGATTGCGCTCGTAAGTCGGTGATATTCCCAGACCCAGGTGTTTCTCGATTCCTCGATACCAATAAATTGAACTTCTCTTTGAAAGAGGGAGTTCAAAAATGTGTTTCTCTCAACTCAGTCAGTATGAAGCTAGAGGTGGAGGTAGACGGGATTCTTGTGGTCGAAGATTTTCCAGAGGTATTTCCGCCAGACGTACCAGGATTACCCCTAGTTCGTGATATTGAATTCTCAATTGATGTGACTCCGGGTACAGGACCTATTTCTATTGCCCCATATAGAATGTCTCCATCGGAATTGTTAGAGTTGAAAAATCAGTTGGAGGACCTTTTGTCTAAACAGTTCATACGACCGAGTGTCTCACCTTGGGGAGCGCCGGTGCTCCTAGTGAAAAAGAAGGACGGAAGGTCTAGACTTTGTGTCGATTACCGCCAGCTTAACAAAGTCACAATCAAAAACAGGTATCCCTTGCCACGCATTGATGACTTGATGGACCAACTCAAAGGAGCAACCATATTTTCAAAGATTGATCTGAAGTCGGGGTACCATCAGATTCGGGTGAAGGAAGAAGACATTCCTAAAACAGCATTCAGAACTCGCTATGGACACTTTGAGTATTTGGTGATGCCTTTTGGTGTCACCAACGCACCAGCTATTTTCATGGATTACATGAATCGTATATTTCACGCCTTCTTAGACAAATTTGTGGTGGTCTTCATTGATGACATATTGATCTATTCTAAGAGTCGAGAGGAACATGAAGTTCACCTACGTCAAGTTTTACAAATCTTGAGGGATAAGCGATTGTATGCTAATTTGGGGAAGTGTGAATTCTGGTTGGAGGAGGTGAAATTCTTGGGACATGTCATCTCAAAGGAAGGTATCGCTGTCGACCCAACTAAAGTAGAAGCTGTGGTGGCATGGAAACAACCACAGACCGTCACGGAGATTAGAAGTTTTCTGGGCTTGGCTGGATACTATAGAAGATTCATTGAGGGTTTTGCTAAGATTGCAGCGCCGTTGACACAACTCACAAAGAAGAATCATATATATGCATGGACGGAGGAATGTGAGAGGAGTTTTCAGCTGATGAAAGAGAAACTAACTACATCACCGGTGTTGGTGTTGCCACAACCAGAAGAACCATATGAAGTTTATTGTGATGCTTCTTTACAAGGATTGGGTTGTGTACTTATGCAGAACAAACAAGTGGTAGCATATGCTTCAAGGCAGTTGAAGGTGCATGAGAAGCATTATCCCACGCATGACATGGAATTGGCTGCAATAGTTTTTGCACTAAAGATTTGGAGGCACTATCTGTATGGGTGCAATTTTGATGTATACAGCGACCATAAAAGTTTGAAATACTTGTTCGACCAGAAGGAGCTTAATATCCGGCAACGGAGATGGATGGAGTTCATCAAGGATTATGAGTTCACGTTGCATTACCACCCAGGAAAAGCAAATGTGGTGGCTGATGCCTTGAGTAGAAAGCGAGCCCATTTGTCATCCATAACATTGAAAGGATTAGAGTTGTTAGAGAATTTTCGTGACTTGGATCTTAATTTGGATTCCTTGTCGGGAAAAGTACAATGTGGAACGATCATCGTAGATAATGAATTGATGAATGAGATAAAAACCCTTCAAGCAACCGATGAGGCTATTCAGGGGAGACGAAAATTGGTTGAGACTGGCAAGGCCCCCGAATTTGAAATGGATCCAGATAACATTTTGTGGTGTAATAAGCGTATTTGTGTGCCCGATAATGCTGAGTTGAGAAAGACTATTTTAGATGAGGCCCACAAGAGCAAACTGAGTATTCACCCTGGTACTACGAAGATGTATAAAGACCTGAGGCAGAGATTTTGGTGGCCAAGAATGAAGAAACAAGTGGCGGAATATGTGGCGTCTTGCCTGACTTGCCAGAAGGCTAAGGTTGAACACCAAAAACCTGTTGGATTGCTGCAGTCATTAGATGTACCGGTGTGGAAATGGGATAGCATATCTATGGACTTTGTGGTAGCATTACCTAAGACTCAGAAGAAATTTGACTCCATTTGGGTGATTATTGACAGGCTCACAAAATCCGCCCATTTCATCCCTGTAAGGACTACTTACAATGTATCTAAGCTTGCAGAGATCTACGTTGCTGAGATTGTTAGATTACACGGGATACCATCCAGCATTGTGTCTGATAGAGATCCAAAGTTCACTTCTCGTTTATGGGAAGCATTGCATGAGGCATTGGGTACTAGATTAAGATTGAGTTCTGCCTACCACCCTCAAACCGATGGTCAAACTGAAAGGACTATTCAGACATTAGAGGATTTGCTAAGAGCTTGTGCATTAGATAACCGAGGGAGTTGGGATGATCTATTGCCTCTTGTTGAGTTTACCTATAACAATAGCTATCATGCAAGCATCGGGATGGCACCGTACGAGGCTTTGTATGGGCGCAAGTGTCAAACTCCCTTGTGTTGGTATCAGGATGGTGAAAACTTGATCGTAGGACCTGAGTTGGTGCAACAGACTACAGAAAAGGTGCGTCAGATCCAAGAGCGGATGAGAACAGCACAGAGCAGGCAGAAGAGTTATGCTGATCGACATAGGAGACCTCTGGAGTTTCAGGAGGATGAACATGTATTCTTGAGAGTGACACCTACCACTGGAGTTGGTAGGGCATTGAAGGCAAAGAAGCTTACTCCGAAGTTTATTGGACCATACCAAATTCTCCGACGTGTGGGTCCAGTGGCCTATCAGATTGCTTTACCACCGAATTTGGCCAATTTACATGACGTGTTCCATGTGTCACAACTAAGGAAGTACATGGCAGATCCATCCCATATTATCACACCTGATGATATTCAACTGAAGGAGAATCTTTCCTTCGAGGTCCCGCCGATAAGCATCTCAGACAGAACTACAAAGCATTTGAGGGGAAAGGAAATTCCCTTGGTTAAGGTGATTTGGAACCATACGAATGGAGATGCTACTTGGGAATTGGAGGAGAAGATGAGAGAGCTTTACCCAGACCTTCTAGATACCTCTTAGTTTCGAGGACGAAACTATTTTAAGGGGGTAAGTATTGTAACATCCTTTATTTTAATTGATTAATTTAAAACCTTTAGTTTTGTTTATTCTATTTTTATTAATTCAGTGTGATAATAGTAAGATAATTATTTATTGGATGTTCAATTATTTGATGAAGTATTTTTATATTAATTATTTAATTATTGGGATTTTTATTATTAACTAAAAATTTCTGTCTTAGAGTGAACAATAACCAAGTCAATTTTGACTAAGTCAAAATTGAATCACCCATACTACTTCCTTTGATAAGTATATTTTAATTTAATAGTATTTAGTTTATAGGACCGTGCACTTTCCCTTGTGTCCATTCAAATGTGTAACTAGCAACAATAAATACATGAATGTCAATTAATTCTTAATGGTTGGTCATTGAATGGTATTATTTCAATTGAATTCCTTATTCATGAATGCAATTAAACTCAAGGAAGAGAATTATTCCTTCTCTCGGATGAGCCCCACGTCTCCTTTATTAGTCACATACACCTCTCATTCGTGGGACACGATAAAACTTGCGGTAGAGAAAAAGAAGTCATAATCACCCACACTCCATTACCAACGTTTCATTATCTCAAATATTTTCTAAGCCACTCAAACAACCACCCTCACATTCCCTCATATCCCGATCAAAGTTCTAAACTTTCGTTCCTTCATCTTGGTGAGATTTTCGAGGGCTATATAGTGTCGCCTGGAAGGAAAGCACTCAAGGTAAGGGCTTTTCTCCATGCAAGGTTAGGCCGAATATTAAATTAATAATTTGTAAGATATTTATATGATGTCTTGATGTGTTAAAAGAAAACTGTTGATTATATGTTTGCCTTAGATAATTTAATTATAATATTTTGTTTTATGATAATATGGTTACCTCGATAAAATTAATTATAAAATTTTGATTTTTATTATTATAACCTGAGCAATATGCTTGTTGTCATATATTTGATGTAAAGTTACAATTTTTCTGTTGTCTAGGTATATTTAATTATAAAGTTATGATTTTTATTATGATCTCATGAGTAATATGTTTGTTCGGATGTTTTAATTTAAAGTTTCGATTTTTGTGCTATTTTATTTCAAGTTTTGATTTTTGTGAATACTATATGAGTCTTGAGAGAATTGATGAAAAGTTCTAATTTTTAATTGTGATAACATGATTAAGTTGATTTTTGTAACTGGTTATTTGTGTTTTAAATATTATTATCTATGTGGTTGCCTAAGTGGCTGATGATTTATGGTTTGAATAGTTCTCCCTTTGTGGTTGCCTAAGTGGCTGGTTATTCGTGTTATGACATTTTCTTTGTGGTTGCCTAAGTGGCTAGTGATTTGTAAATTTCAAGCATCATTATCATTTCATGACATATCATATGCATCTTTGTGGACGCCTGTGTGGCTGGTTTAATTTTCCCCATTGGTATGGGTGACTTCTGTGTGGACGCCTGTGTGGCTGGTTATATCCGGATCATATATGTTTAGGAGCATGCACAATTTGCATACATTTTATTGTTATTTTTAGTTTTATCTAATTATTTGTTCTAACGTAAGTTGCTATTTGACTTATTTAGATGCATTTTATGACCTTTAATACATATTGGTGAATTATTAAAGAATTAATTTATTTAAATCTTTTATTACAAAAAGATTTTATATTTATATTTTATGATTATTAGCTTATTATTTGGTTTAATTTTTGCCGTGGGATGAACTGACCCCTTACACCAACATTTAGGTACTAAGGATCTCGAAGAGTTACGTGAATGACGTTTGCTTGGCGCACGCGCGTGGGAAAAAGGGGTACTTTAATTAAAAATAATAATATTTGTAGTGATAAACCCGATGTGGCATATTTTTAAAGTTTATTTATTTTTTTGTCAATTTTAAATAGAAATGCGGAGGTGAGGTCCTTCCGCTAGGAAAAATCTAAATCAGTTGTTTTTATTTCATTTAAGGAGAATTTATTCTATTTTAGGACGTAAGTGACCATTTTCTACAATTAGCAAATTATTTTTATAATAATAATAACATCCAGTAAAATTTGCGTTGTGCTATTTCATAAAAAAAAATGAAATCAATTTATTTACTAGTGAAATTTTATTAATCACATGATCAACTACTTCTGTTTTTTTTATAAAAAAAAAATTATGTCATTTTTGAAAGAAAATAAATATTTTTAAGTAATGTCTTGGATCAAAATCCGGGGCGTTACAATCTTGTTAATCCAATACGTGCGTTTGGGTCATTTTATTAACATTTAGGGCATTTTCGGCATCCTTCGTCTTATTCTAGTCCAATTAAGATTTTTAACTAATCCTGTGCATCTAATAAGTGCGTTTGTGTCATTGGATTAACATTTAGGTCATTTTCGTCGTCCTTCAGCTTATTCTAATCCAATTAGGGTTTTGAACTAATCTTGTGCATCCAATAAGCGTGTTTGTGTCATTGGTTTAACATTTAGGTTATTTTTTTCCTCCCTAGGATTATTCTATTTCAATTTGGAATTTTAAGTAATCTTGTGCATCCAATTAGTGCATTTGTGTCGTTGGTTTAACATTTAGGTCATATTAGTACTCCGAAGGCTTATTCTAATCCAATTAGGGTTTTTAAACAATCTTGTGCATCCAATAAGTGTGTTTGGTCCATTTGATTAACATTTAGGTCATTTTCATCCTCCTTAGGCTTATTCTAATTCAATTAGGGTTTTTGACCAATGTTGTCCATCCAATAAGTGAGTTTGTGTCATTGGTTTAACATTTAAGTCATTTTCGTCCTCCCTTGGCTTATTATAATCCTTTTAGGGTTTTTAACCAAACATCTGCATCTAATAAGTGCGTTTGTGTCATTGGATTAACATTTAAGTCATTTTCGTCAACCTTCGACTTATTCTAATCCAATTAGGTTTTTTATCCAATCTTGTGCATCCAATAAGTGCGTTTGTGTCATTTGGTTAACATTTAGGTCATTTTCGTGATCCTTCGGCTTATTCTAATCCAATTAGGGTTTTTAAACAATCTTGTGCATCCAATATGTGCGTTTGTGACATTTTATTATCATTTAGGGCATTTTCATCATCCTTTGGCTTATTCTAGTCCAATTAGGATTTTTAACGAATCTTGTGCATCTAATAAGTTTATTTCTGTCATTGGATTAACATTTAGGTCATTTTCGTCGTCCTTCGGCTTATTCTAATCCAATTAGTGTTTTTAACTAATCTTGTGCATCCAATAAGCGCGTTTGTGTCATTGGTTTAACATTTAGGTCAATTTTGTCCTCCCTAGGCTTATTTGAATCCAATTAGGGTTTTTATCCCATCTTGTGCATCCAATAAGTGCGTTTGTGTCATTTGACTAACATTTAGGTAATTTTCGTCATCCTGCGGGTTATTCTAATCCAATAAAGGTTTTTAACCAATCTTTGTAATCCAATATGTGCGTTTGTGTCATTTGATTAACATTCAGGTCATTTTCTTCTTCCTTCGGTTTATTCTAATCCAATTAGGGTTTTTAACCAATCTTGTGCATCCAATAAGTGCGTTTGTATCATTGGATTTTCATTTAGGTCGTTTTCGTCCACCCAAGGCTTATTCTAATCCAATTAGGGTTTTTAACCAACCTTGTACAACCAATAAGTGCGTTTGTGCCATTCGATTAACATTTAGGTTCATTTTCATCTTCCCAAGGCTTATTCTAATCCAATTAGGGTTTTTAACCAATCTTGTACATCCAATAAGTGAGTTTATGTCATTGGTTTAACATTTAGGTCAATTTCATCCTCCCTAGGCTTATTCTAATCCAATTAGGGTTTTTAACCAATCTTGTACATCCAATAAGTGCGTTGGTGTCATTTGATAAACATTTAGGTCATTTTCATCATCCTATGGCTTATTCTAATTCCGTAAGGGTTTTTAACCAATCTTGTGCATACAATATGGGCGTTTGTTTCATTTGATAAATACTTAGGTCATTTTCGTCATCCTTCAGCTTATTCTAATCCAATTAGGGTTTTTAACTAATCTTGTGCATCCAATAAGCGCGTTTGTGTCGTTGGTTTCACATTTAGGTCACTTTTTTCCTCCCTAGGCTTATTCTATTCCAATTTGGGTATTTAACTAATCTTGTGCATCCAATTAATGCATTTGTGTAGTTCGTTTAACATTTAGGTCATATTCGTACTCCGAAGGCATATTCTAATCCAATTAGGGTTTTTAACCAATCTTGTGCATCTAATAAGTGTGTTTGTTCCATTTGATTAATATTTAGGTCATTTTCATCCTCCCTAGGCTTATTCTAATCCAATTAGGGTTTTTAACCAATCTTGTTCATCCAATAAGTGAGTTTGTGTCATTGGTTTAACATTTAAGTCATTTTGGTCCTCCCTAGGCTTATTCTAATCCTTTTAGGGTTTTTAACCAAACTTCTGCATCTAATAAGTGCGTTTGTATCATTGGATTAACATTTAAGTCATTTTCGTCAACCTTCGACTTATTCTAATCGAATTAGGTGTTTTAACCAATCTAGTGGATCCAATAACTGGGTTTGTATCATTGGATAAACATTTGGCTCATTTTCGTCCTCCCTAGGCTTATTCTATTCCAATTAGGGGTTTTAACCAATCTTGTGCATCCAATAAGTGCGTTTGTGTCATTTGATTATCATTTAGGTCATTTTCGTCATCCTTCAGCTTATTCTAATCCAATTGGGGTTTTTAACCAATCTTGTGCATCCAATATGTGCGTTTGTGTCATTCGATTAACATTTGGGTCATTTTCGTCATCCTTCGGCTTATTCTAATCCAATTAGGGTTTTTAACAAATCTTGTGCATCCAATAAGTGCGTCTGTGTCATTGGTTAAACATTTAGGTTAATTTCGTCCTCCCAAGGCTTATTCTAGTCCAATTTGGGTTTTTAACCAATCTTTTTTATCCAATAAGTGCATTTGTGTTATTTGATTATTATTTAGGTCATTTTCGCCATCCTTAGGCTTATTCTAATCCAATTAGGGTTTTTAACTAATCTTGTGCATCCAATAAAAACGTTTATGACATTTGATTGACTTTTAGGTCGTTTTAATTTGTGTTTTTAAACAATCTGGTGCATCCTATAACTGCGTTTGTGTCATTGGTTTAATATTTAGGTCAATTTCGTCCTCGCTATGCTTATTTAGGTCATTTTCGTCAACCTTCGGCGTATTCTAATCCAATTAGGGTTATCAACCAATCTTGTGCATCCAATAAGTGCGTTTGTGTCATTGGTTTAACATTTAGGTCAATTTCATCCTCCCTAGGCTTATTCTAGTCCAATTAGGGTTTTTAACAAATCTTGTGCATCCAATACGTGCTTTTGTGTCATTTGATAAATATTTAGGTCAATTTCGTCATCTTGCATCTTATTCTAATTTAGTAAGGGTTTTTAACCAATCTTGTGCAACCAAAATGTGCGTTTGTGTCATTTGATTAACATTTAGGTCATTTTTGCATCCTTCGGCTTATTCTAATCCAATTAGGTTTTTTTTAACCAATCATGTGCATCCAATATGAGCCTTTGGGTTTTTGGTTTAACATTTAGGTCATTTTCGTCCTCCTTAGGTTTATTCTAATCCAATTTGTGATTTTAACCGATCTTTTGCATCCAATAAGTGCATTGGTGTCATTCGTTTAAAATTTATGTCATTTTCGTCCTTGCAAGGCTTATTAAAATCTAAATACGGTTTTTAACCAATCTTGTGCATCCAATAAGTGCGTTTATGACATTGGATTAACATTTTGGTCATTTTCTTCCTCCCTAGGCTTATTCTTATCCAATTATGGTTTTTAACCAATCTTGTGCATCCGATAAGTAAGTTTGGTCCATTGGATTAACATTTGGCTCATTTTCGTCCTCCCTAGGCTTATTCTAATCCAATTAGGGCTTTTAACTAATCTTGTGCATGCAATAAGTGCGTTTGTGTCATTAGTTTAACTTTTAGGACAATTTCGTCCTCCCTAGGCTTATTCTAATCCAATTAGGGTTTTTAACCAATCTTGTGCATCAAATAAGTGCGTTTGTGTCATTTGATTAACATTTAGGTCATTTTCGTCATCTTTCGACTTATTCTAATCCAATTAGGATTTTTAGCCAATCTTATGCATCCAATAAGTGCGTTTGTGTCATTGGATTATCATTTAGGTCATTTTCGTCATCCTTCGTCTTATTATAATCCAATTAGGGTTTTTAACTAATCTTGTGCATCCAATAAGTGCGTTTGTGTCATTGGTTTAACTTTTAGGTCAATTTTGTCACCCCAAGGCTTTATCTAATCCAATTTTGGTTTTTAACCAATCTTGTGCTTCCAATAAATGCGTTTGTGTCATTGGTTTAACATTTAGGTCATTTTCTTCCAACCAAGGCTTATTCTAATCCAATTTTGGTTTTTAACCAATCTTATGCATCCAATAGGTGCGTTTGTGCCATTTGATTAACATTTAGGCCGTTTTCATCTTCCCAAGGCTTATTCCAATCCAATTCAGGTTTTTGACATATCTTGTGCATCCAATAAGTGAGTTATTGTCATTGGTTTAACATTTAGGTTATTTTTGTCCTCCCTAGGCTTTTCTAATCCAATTTGGATTTTTACCCAATCATGTGCATCTAATAAGTGCGTTTGTGTCATTGGAATAACATTTAAGTCATTTTCGTCAACCTTCGGCATATTCTAATCCAATTTGGGTTTTCAACCATTCTTGTGTATCCAATAAGTGCGTTTGTGTAATTAGTTTAACATTAGGTCATTTTCGTCCTCCCTAGGCTTAATCTAAACCAATTTGGGTTTTTAACCAATCTTGTGCATCCAATTAGTGCATTTATGTCATTGGTTTAAGATTTAGGTTTTTTCGTCCTCCTAAGGCTTATCCTAATCCAATTAGTGTTTTTAACCAATCTTGTGCATCCATTACGTGCGTTTGTGTCATTTGATTAACATTTAGGCCATTTTCGTCATCCTTCGGCTGATTCTAATCCAATTGAAGTTTTTAACCAATCTTGTGCATCCAATATGTACATTTGTCTCATTTGATTAACATTTAGGTCATTTTCGTCATCCTTCGACCTATTCTAATCCAATTAGGGTTTTTACCCAATCTTGTGCATCCAATAAGTGCGTTTGTATCATTGGATTCTCATTTAGGTCATTTTCGTCGTCCTTCGGCTTATTCTAATCCAATTTGGGTTTTTAACCAATCTTGTGCAACCAATAAGTGCGTTTGTCTCATTGGTTTAACATTTAGCTCAATTTCATCCTCGCTAAGCTTATTCTAATCCAATTTGGGTTTTTAACAAATCTTGTGCATCCAATAAGTGCATTTGTGTCATTGGTTTAACATTTAGGTCATTTTCATCCATCCATGGCTTATTCTAATCCAATTAGGGTTTTTAACCAATCTTGTGCATCCAATAAGTGTTTTTTTGACATTTGATTAACATTTAGGTCATTTTCGTCAACCTTCGGCATATTCTAATCCAATTAGGGTTTTCAACCATTCATGTGCATCCAACAAGTGTGTGTTAATGTCATTAGTTTAACATTTAGGTCATTTTCGTCCTCCCAAGGCTTATCCAAATCCAATTAGGGTTTTTAACCAATCTTGTGCATCCAATACGTGTGTTTGTGACATTCGATTAATATTTAGGTCATTTTACTCCTCCATAGGCTTGTTCTAATTCAATTAGGGTTTTTAACCAATCTTGTGCATCCAATAAGTGCGTTTGTGTCCTTGGTTTAACATTTAAGTCATTTTCTTCGTCCCTAGCTTTATTCTAACCCAATTAGGGTTTTTAACCAATCTTGTGCATCCAATAAGTGTGTTTGTGTCATTGGTTTAACATTTAGGTTAATTTCGTCCTCCCTAGGCAGATTCTAATCCAATTAGGGGTTGAAACCAATCTTGGTCATCCAATAAGTGCGTTTGTGTCATTTGATTAACATTTAGGTCATTTTCTTCATCTTTCGGCTTATTCTAATCCAATAAGGTTTTTTACCAATCGTGTGCATCCAATAAGTGCGTTTGTGTCATTGGATTATCATTTAGGTCATCTTCGTCATCCTTTGGCTTATTCTAATCCAGTTAGGGTTTTTAACCAATCTTGTGCATCCAATAAATGCGTTTGTGCCATTTGATTACCATTTAGGTCATTCTCATCTTCCCAAGGCTTATTCTAATCCAATTAAGGTTTTTAACTTATCTTATGCATCCAATAAGTGAGTTATTGTCATTGGTTTAACATTTAGGTCATTTTCGTCCTCCCTAGCCTTATTCTATACCAATTTGGGTTTTTAACCAATCTTGTGCATCCAATATGTGCGTTTGTGCCATTCGATTAATATTTAGGTCGATTTCCTCCTCCATAGATTTATTCTAATCCAATTAGAGTTTTTAACCAATCTTGTGCATCCAATAAGTGCGTGTGGGTCATTTGATTAACATTTAGTTCATTTTCATCATCCTTCGGCTTAATTTAATCCAATTGGGGTTTTTAACCAATCTTGTGCATCCAATATGTACGTTTGTGTCATTTGATTAACATTTTGGTCATTTTCGTCATCCTTTGACTTATTCTAATCCAATTAGAGTTTTTAACCAATCTTGTTCATCCAATAAGTGCGTTTGTGTCATTTGATTATCATTTAGATCACTTTCGTCATCCTTCGGCTTATTCTAATTCAATAAGAGTTTTTAACCAATTTTGTGCATCCAATAAGTGCGTTTGTGTCATTGGTTTAATATTTAGGTCACTTTAGTCCTCCCTAGGTTTATTCTAATCCAATTTGGGTTTTAAACCAATCTTGTGCATCCAATATGTGGATTTGTGTCATTGGTTTAACATTTAGGCCATTTTCGTCCTCCCATGGCTTATTCTAATCCAATTAGGGTTTTTAACCAATCTTGTGCAACCAATAAGTGCACTTGTGCCATTTGGTTAACATTTAGGCAATCTTCATCCTTCTTAGGCTTATTCTAATCCAATTAGGGTTTTTAACGAATCTTGTGCATCCAATAAGTGAGTTTGTGTCATTGGTTTAAAATTTAGGTCATTTTCGTCCTCCCTAGGCTTATTCTAATCCAATTAGGGTTTTTACCCAATCTTGTGCATCCAATAAGTGCGTTTGTGTCATTGGATTAACATTTAATTCATTTTTGTCAACCTTCGGCTTATTCTAATCGAATTAGGGTTTTTAACCAATCTTGTGCATCCAATAAGTGCGTTTTGTCATTGGTTTAACATATAGGTCATTTTCGTCCTCCCTAGGCTTTCTGTAATCCAATTAGGGTTTTTATCCAATCTTTTGCATCCAATAAGTACGTTTGTTTCATTTGATTAACTATTAGGTCATTCTCGTCATCCTACGGATTATTCTAATCCAATAAGGGTTTTTAACCAATCTTGTGCATCAAATAAGTGCGTTTGTATCATTTGATTCTAATTTAGGTCATTTTCGTCATCCTTTCGGCTTATTCTAATACAATTAGGGTTTTTAACCAATCATGTGCATCCAATAAGTGCGTTTGTGCCATTTGATTAACATTTAGGTCATTTTCCTCATCCTTCGGCTTATTCTAATCCAATTTGGGTTTTTAACAAATCTTGTGCATCGAATAAATGCGTTTGTGTCATTGGTTTAACATTTAGGTCATTTTCGTCAACCCAAGGCTTATTCTAAACCAATTAAGGTTTTTAACATATCTTGTGCATCCAATAAGTGAGTTATTGTCATTGGTTTAACATTTAGGTCATTTTATTCATCTCTAAGCTTATTCTAATCCAATTATGGTTTCTAACCAATCTTGTGCATCCAATAAATGAGTTTGTGTCATTGGTTTAACATTTAGGTCAATTTCGTCCTCCCTAGGCTTATTCTAATCCAATTAGGGATTGTAACCAATCTTGTGCATCCAATAAGTGCGTTTGTGTCATTTTGTTAACATTTAGGTCATTTTCGCCATCTTTTGGCTTATTCTAATCCAATTAGGGTTTTTAACCAATCTTGTGCATCCAATAAGTGCGTTTGTGTCATTTGATTAATATTTAGATCACTTTCGTCATCCCTCGGCTTATTCTAATTCAATAAGAGTTTTTAACCAATTTTGTGCATCCAATAAGTGCGTTTGTGCCATTGGTTTAATATTTAGGTCACTTTCGTCCTCCCTAGGTTTATTCTAATCCAATTTGGGTTTTAAACCAATCTTGTGCATCCAATATGTGGATTTGTGTCATTGGTTTAACATTTTGGTCATTTTCGTCCTCCCATGGCTTATTCTAATCCAATTAGGGTTTTTAACCAATCTTGTGCAACCAATAAGTGCACTTGTGCCATGTGGTTAACATTTAGGCAATCTTCATCCTTCTTAGGCTTATTCTAATCCAATTAGGGTTTTTAACGAATCTTGTGCATCCAATAAGTGAGTTTGTGTCATTGGTTTAAAATTTAGGTCATTTTCGTCCTCCCTAGGCTTATTCTAATCCAATTAGGGTTTTTACCCAATCTTGTGCATCCAATAAGTGTGTTTGTGTCATTGGATTAACATTTAATTCATTTTTGTCAACCTTCGGCTTATTCTAATCGAATTAGGGTTTTTAACCAATCTTGTGCATCCAATAAGTGCGTTTTGTCATTGGTTTAACATATAGGTCATTTTCGTCCTCCCTAGGCTTTCTGTAATCCAATTTGGGTTTTTATCCAATCTTTTGCATCCAATAAGTACGTTTGTTTCATTTGATAAACTATTAGGTCATTCTCGTCATCCTACGGATTATTCTAATCCAATAAGGGTTTTTAACCAATCTTGTGCATCCAATATGTGCGTTTGTGCCATTTGATTAACATTAAGGTCAATTTTGTCATCCTATGGTTTATTCTAATCCAGTTAGGGTTTTTAACCAATCTTGTGCATCCAATAAGTGCGTTTGTATCATTTGATTCTAATTTAGGTCATTTTCGTCATCCTTTCGGCTTATTCTAATACAATTAGGGTTTTTAACCAATCATGTGCATCCAATAAGTGCGTTTGTGCCATTTGATTAACATTTAGGTCATTTTCGTCATCCTTCAGCTTATTCTAATCCAATTTGGGTTTTTAACAAATCTTGTGCATCGAATAAATGCGTTTGTGTCATTGGTTTAACATTTAGGTCATTTCCGTCAACCCAAGGCTTATTCTAAACCAATTAAGGTTTTTAACATATCTTGTGCATCCAATAAGTGAGTTATTGTCATTGGTTTAACATTTAGGTCATTTTATTCATCTCTAAGCTTATTCTAATCCAATTATGGTTTCTAACCAATCTTGTGCATCCAATAAATGAGTTTGTGTCATTGGTTTAACATTTAGGTCAATTTCGTCCTCCCTAGGCTTATTCTAATCCAATTAGGGATTGTAACCAATCTTGTGCATCCAATAAGTGCGTTTGTGTCATTTTGTTAACATTTAGGTCATTTTCGCCATCTTTTGGCTTATTCTAATCCAATTAGGGTTTTTAACCAATCTTGTGCATCCAATAAGTGCGTTTGTGTCATTGGATTATCATTTAGGTCATCTTCGTCATCCTTTGGCTTATTCTAATCCAGTTAGGGTTTTTAACCAATCTTGTGCATCCAATAAATGCGTTTGTGCCATTTGATTAACATTTAGGTCATTTTCATCATCCCAAGGCTTAATCTAATCCAATTCAGGTTTTTAACTTATCTTATGCATCCAATAAGTGAGTTATTGTCATTGAATTAACATTTAGGTCATTTTCGTCCTCCCTAGGCTTATTCTATACCAATTTGGGTTTTTACCCAATCTTGTGCATCCAATATGTGCGTTTGTGCCATTCGATTAATATTTAGGTCGATTTCCTCCTCCATAGATTTATTCTAATCCAATTAGTGTTTTTAACCAATCTTGTGCATCCAATAAGTGCGTGTGTGTCATTTGATTAACATTTAGGTAATTTTCATCATCCTTCGGCTTAATTTAATCCAATTGGGGTTTTTAACCAATCTTGTGCATCCAATAAGTGCGTTTGTGTCATTTGATTATCATTTAGATCATTTTGGTCATCCTTCGGCATATTCTAACTCAATTAGAGTTTTTAACCAATTTTGTGCATCCAATTAATGCGTTTGTGTCATTGGTTTAACATTTAGGTCATTTTCGTCCTCCCATGGCTTATTCTAATCCAATTAGGGTTTTTAACCAATCTTGTGCAACCAATAAGTGCACTTGTGCCATTTGGTTAACATTTAGGCAATTTTCGTCCTCCTTAGGCTTATTCTAATCCAATTAGGGTTTATAACGAATCTTGTGCATCCAATAAGTGAGTTTGTGTCATTGGTTTAAAATTTAGGTCATTTTCGTCCTCCATAGGCTTATTCTAATCCAATTAGGGTTTTTACCCAATCTTGTACATCCAATAAGTGCGTTTGTGTCATTGGATTAACCTTTAATTCATTTTTGTCAACCTTCGGCTTATTCTAATCGAATTAGAGTTTTTAACCAATCTTGTGCATCCAAGAAGTGAGTTTGTGTCATTGGTTTAACGTTTAGGTCAATTTCGTCCTCCCTCCGCTTATTCTAATCCAATTAGGGATTTTAACCAATCTTGTGCATCCAATAAGTGCGTTTGTGTCATTTTATTAACATTTAGGTCATTTTCGCCATCTTTTGGCTTATTCTAATCCAATTAGGGTTTTTAACCAATCTTATTCATCCAATAAGTGCGTTTGTGTCATTGGATTATCATTTAGGTCATCTTCGTCATCCTTTGGCTTATTCTAATCCAATTAGGGTTTTTAACCAATCTTGTGCATTCAATAAATGCGTTTGTGCCATTTGATTAACATTTAGGTCATTTTCATCTTCCTTAGGCTTATTCTAATCCAATTCAAGTTTTGAACTTATCTTATGCATCCAATAAGTGAGTTATTGTCATTGGTTTAACATTTAGGTCATTTTTGTCCTCCGTAGGCTTATTCTATACCAAAATTGGGTTTTTAACCAATCTTGTGCATCCAATATGTACGTTTGTGCCATTCGATTAATATTTAGGTCGATTTCCTCCTCCATAGATTTATTCTAATCCAATAAGGGTTTTTAACCAATCTTGTGCATCCAATATGTGCGTTTGTGCCATTTGATTAACATTAAGGTCAATTTTGTCATCCTTCGGTTTATTCTAATCCAGTTAGGGTTTTTAACCAATCTTGTGCATCCAATTAGTGCGTTTGTATAATTTGATTCTAATTTAGGTCATTTTCGTCATCCTTTCGGCTTATTCTAATACAATTAGGGTTTTTAACCAATCATGTGCATCATATAAGTGCGTTTGTGCCATTTGATTAACATTTAGGTCATTTTCGTCATCCTTCATCTTATTCTAATCCAATTTGGGTTTTTAACAAATCTTGTGCATCGAATCAATGCGTTTGTGTCATTGGTTTAACATTTAGGTCATTTTCGTCCACCCAAGGCTTATTCTAAACCAATTAAGGTTTTTAACATATCTTGTGCATCCAACAAGCGAGTTATTGTCATTGGTTTAACATTTAGGTCATTTTCCTCATCTCTAAGCTTATTCTAATCCAATTATGGTTTCTAACCAATCTTGTGCATCCAATAAGTGAGTTTGTGTCATTGGTTTAACATTTAGGTCAATTTTGTCCTCCCTAGGTTTATTCTAATCCAATTAGGGATTTTAACCAATCTTGTGCATCCAATAAGTGCGTTTGTGTCTTTTTGTAAACATTTAGGTCATTTTCGCCATGTTTTGTATTATTCTAATCAATTTAGGGTTTTTAACCAATCTTGTGCATCCAATAAGTGCGTTTGTGTCATTGGATTATCATTTAGGTCATCTTCGTCATCCTTTGGCTTATTCTAATCCAGTTAGGGTTTTTAACCAATCTTGTGCATCCAATAAATGTGTTTGTGCCATTTGATTAACATTTAGGTCATTTTCATCTTCCCAAGGCTTATTCTAATCCAATTCAGGTTTTTAACTTATCTTATGCATCCAATAAGTGAGTTATTGTCATTGAGTTAACATTTAGGTCATTTTCGTCCTCCCTAGGCTTATTCTATACCAATTTGGGTTTTTAACCAATCTTGTGCATCCAATATGTGCGTTTGTGCCGTTCGATTAATATTTAGGTCGATTTCCTCCTCCATAGATTTATTCTAATCCAATTAGGGTTTTTAACCAATCTTGTGCATCCAATAAGTGCGTGTGTCTCATTTGATTAACATTTAGGTCATTTTCATCATCCTTCGGCTTAATTTAATCCAATTGGGGTTTTTAACCAATCTTGTGCATCCAATATGTACGTTTGTGTCATTTGATTAACATTTAGGTCATTTTCGTCATCCTTCGACTTATTCTAATCCAATTAGAGTTTTTAACCAATCTTGTGCATCCAATAAGTGCGTTTGTGTCATTTGATTATCATTTAGATTATTTTCGTCATCCTTCGGCGTATTCTAACTCAATTAGAGTTTTTAACCAATTTTAAGCATCCAATAAATGTGTTTGTGTCATTGGTTTAATATTTAGGTAACTTTCGTCCTCCCTAGGTTTATTCTAATCCAATTTGGGTTTTAAACCAATCTTGTGCATCCAATATGTGCATTTGTGTCATTGGTTTAACATTTAGGTCATTTTCGTCCTCCCATGGCTTATTCTAATCCAATTAGGGTTTTTAACCAATCTTGTGCAACCAATAAGTACACTTGTGCCATTTGGTTAACATTTAGGCAATTTTCGTCCTCCTTAGGCTTATTCTAATCCAATTAGGGTTTATAACGAATCTTGTGCATCCAATAAGTGAGTTTGTGTCATTGGTTTAAAATTTAGGTCATTTTCGTCCTCCATAGGCTTATTCTAATCCAATTAGGGTTTTTACCCAATCTTGTGCATCCAATAAGTGCGTTTGTGTCATTGGATTAACCTTTAATTCATTTTTGTCAACCTTCGGCTTATTCTAATCGAATTAGGGTTTCTAACCAATCTTGTGCATCCAATAAGTGGATTTGTGTCATTGGTTTAACGTTTAGGTCAATTTCGTCCTCCCTAGGCTTATTCTAATCCAATTAGGGATTTTAACCAATCTTGTGCATCCAATAAGTGCGTTTGTGTCATTTTATTAACATTTAGGTCATTTTCGCCATCTTATGGCTTAATCTAATCCAATTAGGGTTTTTAACCAATCTTGTGCATCCAATAATTGTGTTTGTCTCATTGGATTATCATTTAGGTCATCTTCGTCATCCTTTGGCTTATTCTAATCCAATTAGGGTTTTTAACCAATCTTGTGCATCCAATAAATGCGTTTGTGCCATTTGATTAACATTTAGGTCATTTTCATCTTCCCAAGGCTTATTCTAATCCAATTCAAGTTTTGAACTTATCTTATGCATCCAATATGTGAGTTATTGTCATTGGTTTAACATTTAGGTCATTTTCTTCCTCCGTAGGCTTATTCTATACCAAAATTGGGTTTTTAACCAATCTTGTGCATCCAATATGTGCGTTTGTGCCATTCGATTAATATTTAGGTCGATTTCCTCCTCCATAGATTTATTCTAATCCAATTAGGGTTTTTAACCAATCTTGTGCATCCAATAAGTGCGTGTGTGTCATTTGATTAACATTTAGGTCATTTTCATCATCCTTCGGCTTAATTTAATCCAATTGGGGTTTTTAACCAATCTTGTGCATCCAATATGTACGTTTGTGTCATTTGATTAACATTTAGGTCATTTTCGTCATCCTTCGACTTATTCTAATCCAATTAGAGTTTTTAACCAATCTTGTGCATCCAATAAGTGCGTTTGTGTCATTTGATTATCATTTAGATCATTTTCGTCATCCTTCGGCTTATTCTAATTCAATTAGAGTTTTTAACCAATGTTGTGCATCCAATATGTGGATTTGTGTCATTGGTTTAACATTTAGGTCATTTTCGTCCTCCCATGGCTTATTGTAATCCAATTAGGGATTTTACCCAATCTTGTGCATCCAATAAGTGCGTTTGTGTCATTGGATTAAAATTTAATTCATTTTTGTCAACCTTCGGCTTATTCTAATCGAATTAGGGTTTTTAACAAATCTTGTGCATCCAATAAGTGCGTTTTGTCATTAGTTTAACATATAGGTCAGTTTCGTCCTCCCTAGGCTTTCTGTAATCCAATTAGGGTTTTTATCCAATCTTTTGCATCCAATAAGTACGTTTGTTTCATTTGATTAACATTTAGCTCATTCTCGTCATCCTGCGGATTATTCTAATCCAATAAGGGTTTTTACCAATCTTGTGCATCCAATATGTGCGTTTGTATCATTTGATTCTAATTTAGGTCATTTTCGTCATCCTTTCGGCTTATTCTAATACAATTAGGGTTTTTAACCAATCATGTGCATCCAATAAATGCGTTTGTGCCATTTGATTAACATTTAGGTCATTTTCGTCGACCTTCGGCATATTCTAATCCAATTAGGGTTTTCAACCATTCTTGTGCTTCCAATAAGTGTGTTTGTGTCATTAGTTTAACATTTAGGTCATTTTCGTCCTCCTTAGGCTTATTATAATCCAATTTGGGTTTTTAACCAATCTTGTGCATCCAATTAGTGCATTTGTGTCATTTGTTTAAAATTTACGCCTTTTTCGTCCTCCCAAGGCTTATCCTAATCCAATGAGGTTTTTAATCGATCTTGTGCATCCAATACGTGTGTTTGTGCCATCCGATTAATATTTAGGTCCTTTTCCTCCTCCATAGGCTTATTCTACTCCTATTAAGGGTTTTAACCAATCTTGTGCATCCAATAAGTGCGTTTGTGTCCTTGGTTTAACATTTAAGTCATTTTCTTCCTCCCTAGCTTTATTCTAATCAAATTAAGGTTCTTAACCAATCTTGTGCATCCAATAAGTTTGTTTGTGTCATTGGTTTAACATTTAGGTCATTTTCATTCTCCCTAGGCCTATTCTAATCCAATTAGGGCTTTTAACTAATCTTGTGCATCCAATAAGTGTGTTTGTGTCATTGGTTTAACTTTTAGGTCAATTTCTTCCTTCCTAGGCTTTATCTTATCCAATTTGGGTTTTAACCAATGTTGTGCATCCAATAAGTGTGTTTCTGTCATTGGTGTAACATTTAGGTCGTTTTCGTCCACCCAAGGCTTATTCTAATACAATTAGGGTTTTTAACCAATCTTGTGCATCCAATAAGTGAGTTATTGTCATTGGTTTAACATTTAGGTTATTTTCGTCCTCCCTACGCTTATTCTAATCCAATTAGGGGTTTTAACCAATCTTGTTTATCCGATTAGTGCATTTGTGTCATTGAATTAACATTTAAGTCATTTAAGTCTTTTTCATCAACCTTCGGCTTATTTTAATCCAATTAGGGTTTTTAACCAATCTTGTGCATCCAATAAGTGTGTTTGTGTCATTGGTTTATAAGTTAGGTCAATTTCGTCCTCCCTAGGCTTATTCTAATCCAATTAGGGTTTTTAACCAATCTTGTGCATCCAATAAGTGCGTTTGTGTCATTTGATTAACATTTAGGTCATTTTCTTCAACTTTCGGCTTATTCTAATCCAATTAGGGTTTTTAACCAATCTTGTGCATCCAATAAGTGCGTTTGTCTCATTGGATTATCATTTAGGTCATTTTCGTCATCCTTCGGCTTATTCTAATCCAATTAGGGTTTTTAACAAATCTTGTTCATCCAATAAGTGCGTTTGTGTCATTGGTTTAAAATTTAGGTCTTTTTCGTATCCCAAGGCTTATTCTAATCCAATTCGGGTTTTTAACCAATCTTGTGCAATCAATAAGTGCGTTTGGGTCCTTGGTTTAAAATTTAGGTCATTTTTGTCCTCCCTAGCCTTATTCTAATCCAGTTAGGGTTTTTAGCCAATCTTGTGCATCCAATAAGTGTGTTTGTGTCATTGGTTTAACTTTTAAGTCAATTACGTCCTCCCTAGGCTTATTCTAATCCAATTAGGGTTTTTAACCAATCTTTTGCATCCAATAAGTGCGTTTGTGTCATTATTTTAACATTTATGTCATTTTCGTCATCCTTCGGCTTATTCTAATCCAATTACGGTTTTTAACTAATCTTGTGCATCGAATAACTGCGTTTGTGTCATTGGTTTAAGTTTTTGGTCAATTAAGTCCTCCCTAGGCTTATTCTAATCGAATTAGGATTTTTAACAAATCTTGTGGAATCAATAAGTGCATTTGTGTCCTTGGTTTAACATTTAGGTCATTTTTGTCCTCCCTAGCCTTATTCTTATCCAATTAGGGTTTTTAGACAATCTTGTGCATCCAATAAGTGTGTTTGTGTCATTGGTTTAACTCTTAGGTCAATTACGTCCTCCCTAGGCTTATTCTATTGCAATTAGGGTTTTTAACCAATCTTGTTCAATCAATAAGTGCATTTGTGTCCTTGGTTTAACATTTAGGTCATTTTTGTCTTCCCTAACCTTATTCTTATCCAATTAGGGTTTTTAGACAATCTTGTGCATCCAATAAGTGTGTTTGTGTCATTGGTTTAACTCTTAGGTCAATTACGTCCTCCCTAGGCTTATTCTATTGCAATTAGGGTTTTTAACCAATCTTGTTCAATCAATAAGTGCGTTTGTGTCCTTGGTTTAACATTTAGGTCATTTTCATCCTCCCTAGGCTTATTCTAATCCAATTAGGGTTTTTAACCAATCTTGTGCATCCAATAAGTGCGTTTGTGTCATTATTTTAACATTTAGGTCATTTTCGTCATCCTTCGGCTTATTCTAATCCAATTAGGGTTTTTATTTAATCTTGTGCATCCAATAAGTGCGTTTGTGTCATTTGATTAACATTTAGGTCATTTTCGCCATCCTTAGGCTTATTATAATCCAATTAGGGTTTTTAACTAATCTTGTGCATTGAATAACTGCGTTTGTGTCATTGGTTTATGTTTTTGGTCAATTAAGTCCTCCCTAGGCTTATTCTAATCCAATTAGGATTTTTAACCAATCTTGTGTAATCAATAACTGCATTTGTGTCCGTGGTTTAACATTTAGGTCATTTTTGTCCTCCCTAGCCTTATTCTAATCCATTTAGGGATTTTAGCCAATCTTGTGCATCCAATAAGTGTGTTTGTGTCATTGGTTTAACTTTTAGGTCAATTACGTCCTCCATAGGCTTATTCTATTGCAATTAGGGTTTTTAACCAATCTTGTGCAATCAATAAGTGCGTTTGTGTCCTTGGTTTAAAATTTAGGTCGTTTTCATCCTCCCTAGGCTTATTCTAATCCAATTAGGGTTTTTAACCAATCTTGTGCATCCAATAAGTGCGTTTGTGTCATTATTTTAACATTTAGGTCATTTTCGTCATCCTTCGGCTTATTCTAATCCAATTAGGGTTTTTAACTAATCTTGTGCATCAAATAAGTGCGTTTGTCTCATTTGATTAACATTTAGGTCATTTTCGCCATCCTTAGGCTTATTCTAATCCAATTAGGGTTTTTAACTAATCTTGTGCATCGAATAAATGCGTTTCTGTCATTAGTTTAAGTTTTTGGTCATTTAAGTCCTCCCTAGGCTTATTCTAATCCAATTAGGATTTTTAACCAATCTTGTGTAATCAATAAGTGCATTTGTGTCCTTGGTTTAATATTTAGGTCATTTTTGTCCTCCCTATCCTTATTCTAATGCAATTAGGGTTTTTAGCCAATCTTGTGCATCCAATAAGTGTGTTTGTGTCATTGGTTTAACTTTTATGTCAATTACGTCCTCCCTAGGCTTATTCTATTGCAATTAGGGTTTTTAACCAATCTTGTGCAATCAATAAGTGCGTTTGTGTCCTTGGTTTAACATTTAGGTCATTTTCATCCTCCCTAGGCTTATTCTAATCCAATTAGGGTTTTTAACCAATCTTGTGCATCCAATAAGTGCGTTTGTGTCATTATTTTAACTTTTAGGTCATTTTCTTCATCCTTCGGCTTATTCTAATCCAATTAGGGTTTTTAACTAATCTTGTGCATCCAATAAGTGTGTTTCTGTCATTTGATTAACATTTAGGTCATTTTCGGCATCCTTAGGCTTATTCTAATCCAATTAGGGTTTTTAACTAATCTTTTGCATCGAATTACTGCGTTTGTGTCATTGGTTTAAGTTTTTGGTCAATTACGGTTGTTAACCAATCTTGTGCATCCAATAAGTGCGTTTGTGTCCTTGGTTTAACATTTAGGTCATATTCGTCCACCCTAGCCTTATTCTAGTCCGATTTGGGTTTTTAACCAATCTTGTGCATCCAATAAGTGCGTTTGTGTCATTTGATTAACATTTATGTCATTTTCGTCCTCCCAAGGGTTATTTTAATCCAATTAGGGTATTTAACGAAACTTGTGCATCCAATAAGTGCGTTTGGGCCATTAGATTAACATTTAGGTCATTTTCATCCTCCTTAGGCTTATTTGAATCCAATTAGGGTTTTTAACCAATCTTGTACATCCAATAAGTGAGTTTGGGTCATTGGTTTAACATTTAGGTCATTTTCATCCTCCCTAGGCTTATTGTAATCCAATTAGGGTTTTTAATAAATCTTGTGCATCCAATAAGTGCGTTTATGTCATTAGTTTAAAAGTTAGGTCAATTTCGTCCTCCCTAGGCTTATTCTAATCCAATTCGGATTTTTAACCAATTTTGTGCATCCAATAAGTGCGTTTGTGTCATTTGATTAACATTTAGGTCATTTTCTTCATCTTTCGGCTTATTTTAATCCAATTAGGGTTTTTAACCAATCTTGTGCATCCAATAAGTGCGCATGTGTCATTGGATTATCAGTTAGGTCATTTTCGTCAACCTTCGTCTTATTCTAATCCAATTAGGGTTTTTAACCAATCTTGTGCATCCAATAAGTGTGTTTTTGTCATTGGTTTAACATTTAGATCAATTTCGTTCTCCCTAGGCTTATTCTAACCCAATTAGGGTTTTTAACCAATTTTGTGCATCCAATAAGTGCGGTTCAGTCATTGGATTATCATTGAGGTCATTTTCATCATCCTTCGGCTTATTATAATCCAATTAGGGTTTTTTAACTAATCTTGTGCATCCAATAATTGCGTTCGTGTGATCAGTTTAACTTTTAGGTCAATTTCGTCCTCCCTAGGTTTATTCTAATCCAATTTGGGTTTTTAACCAATCTTGTGCATCCAATTAGTGCGATTACGTCACTGGATTATCATTTAGGTCATCTTTTGGCTTATTCTAATCCAATTAGGGTTTTTAACTAATCTTGTGCATCACAAAAGTGCGTTTGTGTCATTGGTTTAATTTTTAGGTCAATTTTGTCCTCCCTAGGCATATTCTAATCCAATTACGGCTTTTAACCAATCTTGTGCATCCAATAAGGGC
>JBBPBP010000003.1:25160604-25331681 GCA_037974735.1 Cicer chorassanicum
TCATCTTTTGGCTTATTCTAATCCAATTAGGGTTTTTAACTAATCTTGTGCATCACAAAAGTGCGTTTGTGTCATTGGTTTAATTTTTAGGTCAATTTTGTCCTCCCTAGGCATATTCTAATCCAATTACGGCTTTTAACCAATCTTGTGCATCCAATAAGGGCGTTCTTGTCATTTGATTAATATTTAGGTCATTTTCGTCATCTTTCGACTTATTCTAATCAAATTAGGGTTTTTATCTAATCTTGTTTATCCAATAAGTGCGTTTGTGTCATTGGTTTAAAATTTAGGTCTTTTTTGTATTCCAAGGCTTATTCTAATCCAATTCGGGTTTTTAACCTATCTTGTGCAATCAATAAGTGTGTTTGGGTCCTTGGTTTAACATTTAGGTCATTTTTGTCCTCCCTAGCCTTATTCTAATCCAGTTAGGGTTTTTAGCCAATCTTGTGCATCCAATAAGTGTGTTTGTGTCCTTGGTTTAACTTTTAAGTCAATTACGTCCTCCCTAGGCTTATTCTATTGCAATTAGGGTTTTTAACCAATCTTGTGCAATCAATAAGTGTGTTTGCGTCCTTGGTTTAACATTTAGGTCATTTTCATCCTCCCTAGGCTTATTCTAATCCAATTAGGGTTTTTAACCAATCTTGTGCTTCCAATAAGTTCGTTTGTGTCATTATTTTAACATTTATGTCATTTTCGTCATCCTTCGGCTTATTCTAATCCAATTACGGTTTTTAACTAATCTTGTGAATCGAATATCTGCGTTTGTGTCACTGGTTTAACTTTTTGGTCAATTAAGTCCTCCCTAGGCTTATTCTAATCCAATTAGGATTTTTAACAAATCTTGTGGAATCAATAAGTGCATTTGTGTCCTTGGTTTAACATTTAGGTCATTTTTGTCCTCCCTAGCCTTATTCTTATCCAATTAGGGTTTTTAGACAATCTTGTGCATCCACTAAGTGTGTTTGTGTCATTGGTTTAACTCTTAGGTCAATTACGTCCTCCCTAGGCTTATTCTATTGCAATTAGGGTTTTTAACCAATCTTGTTCAATCAATAAGTGCGTTTGTGTCCTTGGTTTAACATTTAGGTCACTTTCATCCTCCCTAGGCTTATTCTAATCCAATCAGGGTTTTTAACCAATCTTGTGCATCCAATAAGTGCGTTTGTGTCATTATTTTAACATTTAGGTCATTTTCGTCATCCTTCGGCGTATTCTAATCCAATTAGGGTTTTTTAACTAATCTTGTGCATCCAATAAGTGCGTTCGTGTGATCAGTTTAACTTTTAGGTCAATTTCGTCCTCCCTAGGTTTATTCTAATCCTATTTGGGTTTTTAACCAATCTTGTGCATCCAATTAGTGCGATTACGTCACTGGATTATCATTTAGGTCATTTTTTTCATCTTTTGGCTTATTCTAATCCAATTAGGGTTTTTAACTAATCTTGTGCATCACAAAAGTGCGTTTGTGTCATTGGTTTAATTTTTAGGTCAATTTTGTCCTCCCTAGGCATATTCTAATCCAATTACGGCTTTTAACCAATCTTGTGCATCCAATAAGGGCATTCTTGTCATTTGATTAATATTTAGGTCATTTTCGTCATCTTTCGGCTTATTCTAATCAAATTAGGGTTTTTATCTAATCTTGTTCATCCAATAAGTGCGTTTGTGTCATTGGTTTAAAATTTAGGTCTTTTTCGTATCCCAAGGCTTATTCTAATCCAATTCGGGTTTTTAACCAATTTTGTGCAATCAATAAGTGCGTTTGGGTCCTTGGTTTAACATTTAGGTCATTTTTGTCCTCCCTAGCCTTATTCTAATCCAGTTAGGGTTTTTAGCCAATCTTGTGCATCCAATAAGTGTGTTTGTGTCCTTGGTTTAACTTTTAAGTCAATTACGTCCTCCCTAGGCTTATTCTATTGCAATTAGGGTTTTTAACCAATCTTGTGCAATCAATAAGTGTGTTTGCGTCCTTGGTTTAACATTTAGGTCATTTTCATCCTCCCTAGGCTTATTCTAATCCAATTAGGGTTTTTAACCAATCTTGTGCATTCAATAAGTGCGTTTGTGTCATTATTTTAACATTTATGTCATTTTCGTCATCCTTCGGCTTATTCTAATCCAATTACGGTTTTTAACTAATCTTGTGAATCGAATAACTGCGTTTGTGTCACTGGTTTAACTTTTTGGTCAATTAAGTCCTCCCTAGGCTTATTCTAATCCAATTAGGATTTTTAACAAATCTTGTGGAATCAATAAGTGCATTTGTGTCCTTGGTTTAACATTTAGGTCATTTTTGTCCTCCCTAGCCTTATTCTTATCCAATTAGGGTTTTTAGACAATCTTGTGCATCCAATAAGTGTGTTTGTGTCATTGGTTTAACTCTTAGGTCAATTACGTCCTCCCTAGGCTTATTCTATTGCAATTAGGGTTTTTAACCAATCTTGTTCAATCAATAAGTGCGTTTGGGTCCTTGGTTTAACATTTAGGTCATTTTTGTCCTCCCTAGCCTTATTCTAATCCAGTTAGGGTTTTTAGCCAATCTTCTGCATCCAATAAGTGTGTTTGTGTCATTGGTTTAACTTTTAAGTCAATTACGTCCTCCCTAGGTTTATTCTATTGCAATTAGGGTTTTTAACCAATCTTGTGCAATCAATAAGTGTGTTTGTGTCCTTGGTTTAACATTTAGGTCATTTTCATCCTCCCTTGGCTTATTCTAATCCAATTAGGGTTTTTAACCAATCTTGTGCATCTAATAAGTGCGTTTGTGTCATTATTTTAACATTTATGTCATTTTCGTCATCCTTCGGTTTATTCTAATCCAATTACGGTTTTTAACTAATCTTGTGCATCGAATAACTGCGTTTGTGTCACTGGTTTAAGTTTTTGGTCAATTAAGTCCTCCCTAGGCTTATTCTAATCCAATTAGAATTTTTAACAAATCTTGTGGAATCAATAAGTGCATTTGTGTCCTTGGTTTAACATTTAGGTCATTTTTGTCCTCCCTAGCCTTATTCTTATCCAATTAGGGTTTTTAGACAATCTTGTGCATCCACTAAGTGTGTTTGTGTCATTGGTTTAACTCTTAGGTCAATTACGTCCTCCCTAGGCTTATTCTATTGCAATTAGGGTTTTTAACCAATCTTGTTCAATCAATAAGTGTGTTTGTGTCCTTGGTTTAACATTTAGGTCACTTTCATCCTCCCTAGGCTTATTCTAATCCAATTAGGGTTTTTAACCAATCTTGTGCATCCAATAAGTGCGTTTGTGTCATTATTTTAACATTTAGGTCATTTTCGTCATCCTTCGGCTTATTCTAATCCAATTAGGGTTTTTAACTAATCTTGTGCATCCAATAAGTGCGTTTGTGTCATTTGATTAACATTTAGGTCATTTTCACCATCCTTAGGCTTATTCTAATCCAATTAGGGTTTTTAACTAATCTTGTGCATCGAATAACTGCGTTTGTGTCATTGGTTTAGGTTTTTGGTAAATTAAGTCCTCCCTAGGCTTATTCTAATCCAATTAGGATTTTTAACCAATCTTGTGTAATCAATAAGTGCATTTGTGTCCTTGGTTTAACATTTATGTCATTTTTGTCCTCCCTAGCCTTATTTTAATCCATTTAGGGATTTTAGCCAATCTTGTGCATCCAATAAGTGTGGTTGTGTCATTGGTTTAACTTTTAGGTCAATTACGTTCTCCCTAGGCTTATTCTATTGCAATAAGGGTTTTTAACCAATCTTGTGCAATTAATAAGTGCGTTTGTGTCCTTGGTTTAACATTTAGGTCATTTTCATCCTCCCTAGGCTTATTCTAATCCAATTAGGGTTTTTAACCAATCTTGTGCATCCAATATGTGCGTTTGTGTCATTATTTTAACATTTAGGTCATTTTCGTCATCATTTGGCTGATTCTAATCCAATTAGGGTTTTTAACTAATCTTGTGGATCCAATAAGTGCGTTTGTGTCATTTGATTAACATTTAGGTCAATTTCGCCATCCTTAGTCTTATTCTAATCCAATTAGGGATTTTAACTAATCTTGTGCATCGAAGAACTGCGTTTGTGTCATTGGTTTATGTTTTTGGTCAATTAAGTCCTCCCTAGGCTTATTCTAATCCTATTAGGGTTTTTAACCAATCTTGTGTAATCAATAAGTTCGTTTGTGTCCTTGGTTTAACATTTAGGTCATTTTTGTCCTCCCTAGCCTTATTCTAATCCCATTACGGTTTTTAGCCAATCTTGTGCATCCAATAATTGTGTTTGTGTCATTGGTTTAACTTTTAGGTCAATTACGTCCTCCCTAGGCTTATTCTATTGCAATTAGGGTTTTTAACCAATCTTGTGCTATCAATAAGTGCGTTTGTGTCCTTGGTTTAACATTTAGGTCATTTACATCCTCCCTAGGCTTATTCTAATCCAATTAGGATTTTTAACCAATCTTGTGCATCCAATAAGTGCGTTTGTGTCATTATTTTAACATTTAGGTCATTTTCGTCATCCTTCGGCATATTCTAATCCAATTAGGGTTTTTAACTAATCTTGTGCATCCAATAAGTGCGTTTGTGTCATTTGATTAACATTTAGGTCAATTTCGCCATCCTTAGTCTTATTCTAATCCAATTAGGGATTTTAACTAATCTTGTGCATCGAAGAACTGCGTTTGTGTCATTGGTTTATGTTTTTGGTCAATTAAGTCCTCCCTAGGCTTATTCTAATCCTATTAGGGTTTTTAACCAATCTTGTGTAATCAATAAGTTCGTTTGTGTCCTTGGTTTAACATTTAGGTCATTTTTGTCCTCCCTAGCCTTATTCTAATCCCATTACGGTTTTTAGCCAATCTTGTGCATCCAATAATTGTGTTTGTGTCATTGGTTTAACTTTTAGGTCAATTACGTCCTCCCTAGGCTTATTCTATTGCAATTAGGGTTTTTAACCAATCTTGTGCTATCAATAAGTGCGTTTGTGTCCTTGGTTTAACATTTAGGTCATTTACATCCTCCCTAGGCTTATTCTAATCCAATTAGGATTTTTAACCAATCTTGTGCATCCAATAAGTGCGTTTGTGTCATTATTTTAACATTTAGGTCATTTTCGTCATCCTTCGGCATATTCTAATCCAATTAGGGTTTTTAACTAATGTTGTGCATCAAATAAGTGCGTTTGTCTCATTTGATTAACATTTTGGTCATTTTCGCCATCCTTAGGCTTATTCTAATCCAATTAGGGTTTTTAACTAATCTTGTGCATCGAATAACTGTGTTTGTGTCATTGGTTTATGTTTTTGGTCAATTAAGTCCTCCCTAGGCTCACTCTAATCCAATTAGGATTTTTAACCAATCTTGTGTAATCAATAAGTGCATTTGTGTCGTTGGATTAACATTTAGGTCATTTTTGTCCTCCCTAGCATTATTCTAATCCAATTAGGGTTTTTAGCCAATCTTGTGCATCCAATAAGTGTGTTTGTCTCATTGGTTTAACTTTTAGGTCAATTACGTCCTCCCTAGTCTTATTCTATTGCACTTAGGGTTTTTAACCAATCTTGTGCAATCAATAAGTGCGTTTGTGTCCTTGGTTTGACATTTAGGTCATTTTCATCCTCCCTAGGCTTATTCTAATCCAATTAGGGTTTTTAACCAATCTTGTGCATCCAATAAGTGCGTTTGTGTCATTATATTAACATTTAGGTCACTTTCGTTATCCTTCGGCTTATTCTAATCCAATTAGGGTTTTTAACTAATCTTGTGCATCCAATAAGTGAGTTTGTGTCATTTAATCAATATTTAGGTTATTTTCGCCATCTTTAGGCTTATTCTAATCCAATTAGGGTTTATAACTAATCTTGTGCATCGAATAAGTGTGTTTGTGTCATTGGTTTATGTTTTTGGACAATTAAGTCCTCCCTACGCTAATTCTAATCAAATTAGGGTTTTAAACTAATCTTGTGCAATCAATAAGTGCGTTTGTGTCCTTGGTTTAACATTTAGGTCATTTTTGTCCTCCCTAGCCTAATTCTAATCCAGTTAGGGTTTTTAGCCAATCTAGTGCATCCAATTAGTGTGTTTGTGTCATTGGTTTATCTTTTAGGTCAATTACGTCCTCCCTAGGCTTATTCTATTGCAATTAGGGTTTTTAGCCAATCTTGTGCAATCAATAAGTTTGGTTGTGTCCTTGGTTTAACATTTAGGTCATTTTCATCCTCCCTAGGCTTATTCTAATCCAATTAGGGTTTTTAACCAATCTTGTGCATCCAATATGTGCGTTTGTGTCATTATTTTAACATTTAGGTCATTTTCGTCATCATTTGGCTGATTCTAATCCAATTAGGGTTTTTAACCAATCTTGTGCATCCAATAAGTGCGTTTGTGTCATTATATTAACATTTAGGTCATTTTCGTCATCCTTCGGCTTATTCTAATCCAATTAAGGTTTTTAACTAATCTTGTGCATCCAATAAGTGCGTTTGTGTCATTTGATTAATATTTAGGTCATTTTCGCCATCCTTAGGCTTATTCTAATACTATTAGGGTTTTTAACTAATCTTGTGCTTCGAATAACTGCGTTTGTGTCATCGGTTTATGTTTTTGGACAATTAAGTCCTCCCTACGCTAATTCTAATCAAATTAGGGTTTTAAACTAATCTTGTGCAATCAATAAGTGCATTTGTGTCCTTGGCTTAACATTTAGGTCATTTTTGTCCTCCCTAGCCTAATTCTAATCCAGTTAGGGTTTTTAGCCAATCTTGTGCATCCAATTAGTGTGTTTGTGTCATTGGTTTATCTTTTAGGTCAATTACGTCCTCCCTACGCTTATTCTATTGCAATTAGGGTTTTTAGCCAATCTTGTGCAATCAATAAGTTTGGTTGTGTCCTTGGTTTAACATTTAGGTCATTTTCATCCTCCCTAGGCTTATTCTAATCCAATTAGGGTTTTTAACCAATCTTGTGCATCCAATATGTGCGTTTGTGTCATTATTTTAACATTTAGGTCATTTTCGTCATCATTTGGCTGATTCTAATCCAATTAGGGTTTTTAACTAATATTGTGCATCCAATAAGTGCGTTTGTGTCATTTGATTAACATTTAGGTCAATTTCGCCATCCTTAGTCTTATTCTAATCCAATTAGGGATTTTAACTAATCTTGTGTATCGAAGAACTGCGTTTGTGTCATTGGTTTATGTTTTTGGTCAATTAAGTCCTCCCTAGGCTTATTCTAATCCTATTAGGGTTTTTAACCAATCTTGTGTAATCAATAAGTTCGTTTGTGTCCTTGGTTTAACATTTAGGTCATTTTTGTCCTCCCTAGCCTTATTCTAATCCCATTACGGTTTTTAGCCAATCTTGTGCATCCAATAATTGTGTTTGTGTCATTGGTTTAACTTTTAGGTCAATTACGTCCTCCCTAGGCTTATTCTATTGCAATTAGGGTTTTTAACCAATCTTGTGCTATCAATAAGTGCGTTTGTGTCCTTGGTTTAACATTTAGGTCATTTACATCCTCCCTAGGCTTATTCTAATCCAATTAGGATTTTTAACCAATCTTGTGCATCCAATAAGTGCGTTTGTGTCATTATATTAACATTTAGGTCATTTTCGTCATCCTTCGGCTTATTCTAATCCAATTAAGGTTTTTAACTAATCTTGTGCATCCAATAAGTGCGTTTGTGTCATTTGATTAACATTTAGGTCATTTTCGGCATCCTTAGGCTTATTCTAATACTATTAGGGTTTTTAACTAATCTTGTGCTTCGAATAACTGCGTTTGTGTCATCGGTTTAAGGTTTTGGTCAATTAAGTCCTCCCTAGGCTTATTCTTATCCAGTTAGGGTTTTTAACCAATCTTGTGTAATCAATAAGTGCGTTTGTGTCCTTGGTTTAACATTTAGGTCATTTTTGTCCTCCCTAGCCTTATACTAATCCAACTAGGGTTTTTAGCCAATCTTGTGCATCCAATAAGTGTGTTTGTGTCATTGGTTTAACTTTTAGGTCAATTACGTCCTCCCTAGGCTTATTCTATTGCAATTAGAGTTTTTAACCAATCTTGTACAATCAATAAGTGCGTTTGTGTCCTTGGTTTAACATTTAGGTCATTTTCATCCTCCCTAGGCTTATTCTAATCCAATTAGGGTTTTTAACCAATCTTGTGCATCCAATAAATGCGTATGTGTCATTATATTAACATTTAGGTCATTTTTCGTCATCCTTCGGCTTATTCTAATCCAAATAGCGTTTTTAACTAAGCTTGTGCATCAAATAATTGCGTTTGTGTCATTGGTTTATGTTTTTGGTCAATTAAATCCTCCCTAGGCTTATTCTAATCCATTTAGGGTTTTTAACCAATCTTGTTCAATCAATAAGTGCGTTTGTGTCCTTCGTTTAACATTTAGGTCATTTTTGTCCTCCCTAGCCTTATTCTAATCCAATTAGGGTTTTTAGCTAATCTTGTGCATCCAATAAGTGTGTTTGTGTCATCGGTTTAACTTTTAGGTCAATAACGTCCTCCCTAGGTTTATTCTATTGCAATTAGGGTTTTAAACTAATCTTGTGAAATCAATAAGTGCGTTTGTGTCCTTGGTTTAACATTTAGGTCATTTTCATCCTCCCTATGCTTATTCTAATCCAATTAGGGTTTTTAACCAATCTTGTGCATCTAATAAGTGCGTTTGTGTCATTTGATTAATATTTAGGTCATTTTCGTCATCCTTCGGCTTATTCTAATCCAATTAGGGTTTTTAACTAATCTTGTGCATCCAATAAATGCGTTTGTGTCATTGAATTAACATTTAAATCATTTAAGTCATTTTCGTCAACCATCGGCTTATTCTAATCCAATTAGGGTTTTTAACCAATCTTGTGCATCCAATAAGTGCGTTTGTGTCATTGGTTTAACATTTATGTAAATTTCGTTCTCCCTAGGTTTATTCTAACCCAATTAGGGTTTTTAACACATCTTGTGCATCCAATAAGTGCATTTGTGTCATTGGTTTAACATTTATGTCAATTTCGTTCTCCCTAGGTTTATTCTAACCCAATTAGGGTTTTTAACCAATCTTGTGCATCAAATAAGTGCGTTTGTGTCATTGGATTATCATTTAGGTCATTTTCGCTATCCTTCGGCTTATTCTAATCCAATTAAGGTTTTTAACTAATCTTGTGCAATCAATAAGTGCGTTTGTGTCATTAGTTGAAAATTTAGGTCTGTTTCGTCCTTCCAATGCTTATTCTAATCCAATTAGGGTTTTTAACCAATCTTGTGCATCCAATAAGTGCGTTTGTGTCATTGGATTATCATTGAGGTCATTATTGTCATCCTTAGGCTTATTCTAATCCAATTAGGGTTTATAACTAATCTTTTGCATCCAATAAGGGCGTTTGTGTCATTGGTTTAAGTTTTCGGTATATTTAGTCATCCCTAGATTTATTCTAATCCAATTAGGGTTTTTGACCAATCTTGTGCATCCAATAAGTTCGTTTCTGTCATTTAATTAACATTTAGGTCATTTTCGTCATCTTTCGGCTTAATCTAATCCAATTAGGGTTTTTAAACAGTCTTGTGCATCCATTAACTGCGTTTGAGTCAATGGATTTTCATTGAGATCATTTTCGTCATCCTTCGGCTTATTCTAATTCAATTAGGGTTTTAACTAATCTTGTGCATCCAATAAGTGTGTTTGTGTCATTGTTTTAACTTTTAGGGCAATTTTGTCCTCCCTAGGCTTATTCTTATCCTATTTGGGTTTTTAACCAATCAGGTGCATCCAATAAGTGCGTTTGTGTCATTGGATTGTCATTTAGGTCATTTTCGTCATCCTACAGCTTATTATAAGCCAATTAGGGTTTTTAACTAATCTTGTGCATCCAAAAAGTGCGTTTGTATCATTGGTTTAACTTTTAGGTCAATTTCGTCCTCCCTAGGCTTAGTCTAATCCAATTTGGGTTTTTAACTAATCTTGTGCATCCAATAAGTGTGTTTGTGTCATTTGATTAACATTTAGGGCATTTTCGCCATCCTTAGGCTTATTCTAATCTAATTAGGGATTTTAACTAATCTTATGCATCCAATAAGTGCGTTTGTGTCATTGGTTTAACTTTTTAGTCAATTTCGTCCTCTTTAGGATTATTCTAATTCAATTAGGGTTTTTAAACAATGTTGTGCATCCAATAAGTGCGTTTGTGTCATTTTGGTTGACATTTAGGTCATTTTCGTCATCTTTCGGCTTATGCTAATCCAATTAGGGTTTTTAACCAATCTTGTGCTACCAATAAGTGCGTTTGTGTCCTTGGTTTAACATTTAGGTCATTTACATCCTCCCTAGGCTTATTCTAATCCAATTAGGGTTTTTAACCAATCTTGTGCATCCAATAAGTGCGTTTGTGTCATTTGATTAACATTTAGGTCATTTTCGGCATCCTTAGGATTATTCTAATATAATTAGGGTTTTTAACTAATCTTGTGCATCAAATAACTGCGTTTGTGTAATTGGTTTATGTTTTTGGTCAATTAAGTCCTTCCTAGGCTTATTCTAATCCAATTAGGGTTTTTAACCAATCTTGTTCAATCAATAAGTGCGTTTGTTTCCTTCGTTTAACATTTAGGTCATTTTTGTCCTTCCTAGCCTTATTCTAATCCAATTAGGGTTTTTAGCTAATCTTGTGCATCCAATAAGTGTGTTTTTGTCATCGGTTTAACTTTTAGGTCAATTTCGTCCTCCCTAGGTTTATTCTATTGCAATTAGGGTTTTTAACTAATCTTGTGGAATCAATAAGTGCGTTTGTGTCCTTGGTTTAACATTTAGGTCATTTTCATCCTCCCTAGGCTTATTCTAATCCAATTTGGATTTTTAACCAATCTTGTGCATCCAATAAGTGCGTTTGTGTCATTGGATTATCATTTAGGTCATTTTCGTCATCCTTCGACTTATTCTAATCCAAATAAGGTTTTTAACTAATCTTGTCCATCCAATAAGTGCGTTTGAGTCATTGGATTATCATTGAGGTCATTTTCGTCATCGTTCGGCTTATTCTAATCCAATTAGGGTTTTTAACTTATCTTGTGCATCTAATAAGTGGGTTTGTGTAATTGGTTTTAGTTTTAAGTCAATTTCGGTCCCTTAGGCTTATTTTAATCCAATTTGGATTTTTAACCAATCTTGTGCATCCAATAAGTGCGTTTTTGTCATTGGTTTAACTTTTAGGTCAATTTCTTCCTCCCTATGCTTATTCTAATCCAATTTGTATTTTTAACCAATCTTGTGCATCCAATAAGTGCGTTTTGTCATTGGATTATCAATTAGGGCATTTTCGTCATCCTTTCGGCTTATTTTAATCCAATTAGGGTTTTTAACCAATCTTGTACATCCAATTAGTGCGTTTGTGTCATTGGAATAACATTTAAGTCATTTTCGTCAACCTTTGGCATATTCTAATCCAATTAGGGTTTTCAACCATTCTTGTTCATACAATAAGTGTGTTTGTGTCATTAGTGTAACATTTAGGTCATTTTCGTCCTCCCTAGGCTTATTCTAATCCAATTTGGGGTTTTATCCAATCTTGTGCATCGAATTAGTGCCTTTGTGTCATTGGTTTAAAATTTAGGTCTTTTTCGTCCTCCCAAGGCTTATTCTAATCCAATTAGGATTTTTAACCAATCTTGTGCATCCAATATGTGCGTTTGTGCCATTCGATTAATATTTAGGTCGTTTTCCTCCTCCATAGGCTTATTCTAATGCAATTAAGGTTTTAAACCAATCTTGTATATCCAATAAGTGCGTTTGTGTCCTTGGTTAAACATTTAGGTCATTTTCTTCCTCAATAGCTTTATTCTAATCCAATTAGGGTTTCTAACCAATCTTATGGATCCAATAAGTGAGTTTGTGTCATTGGTTTAACATTTAAGTCATTTTCGCCCTTCCTAGGCTTATTCTAATCCAATTAGGGGTTTTAACCAATCTTGTTCATCCAATAAGTGAATTTGTGTCATTGAATTAACATTGTTTGTCAACCTTCGGCTTATTCTAATCCCATTAGGGTTTTTAACCAATATTGTACATCCAATAAGTGCATTTTTGTCATTGGTTTAACATTTAGGTCCATTTCGTCCTCCCTGGGCTTATTCTAATGCAATTAGGGTTTTTAACCAATCTTGTGCATCAATAAAGCGCGTTTGTGTCATTTAATTAACATTTAGGTCATTATCGTCATCTTTCGGCACATTCTAATCCAATTAAGGGTTTTAACCAAGCTTGTGCATCCAATAAGTGCGTTTGTGTCATTTGATTAACATTTAGGTCATTTCGTCATCTTTCGACTTATTATAATCCAATTAAGGTTTTTAACTAATCTTGTGCATCCATTAAGTGCGTTTGTTTCATTAGTTTAACTTCTAAGTCAATTTCGTTCTCCCTAGGCTTATTCTAATCCAATTTGGGTTTTTAACCAATCTTGTGCATCCAATAAGTGCGTTTGTGTCATTGGATTATCATTTAGGTCATTTTTGTCATCTTTCGGCTTATTCTAATTCAATTAGGGTTTTTAACTAATCTTGTGCATTCAATAAGTGCGTTTGTTTCATTAGTTTAACTTCTAGGTCAATATCGCCCTCCCTAGGATTATTCTAATCCAATTTGGGTTTTTAACCAATCTTGTGAATCCAATAAGTGCGTTTGTGTCATTGGATTATCATTTAGATCATTTTCGTGATCTGTCGGCTTATTCTAATCAAATTACGGTTTTTAACTAATCTTGTGCTTCCAATAAGTGTGTTTGTGTCATTGGTTTAACTTTTAGGTCAATTTCGTCCTCCCTATGCTTATTCTAATCCAATTTGGGTTTTTAACCAATCTTGTGCATCCAATAAGTGCGTTTGTGTCATTGGATTAACATTTAGGTGATTTTCGCCATCCTTAGGCGTATTCTAATCCAATTAGGGTTTTTAACAAATCTTGTGCATCCATTAAGTGCATTTGTGTCATTGGTTTAACTTTTAGGTCAATTTCATCCTCCAAAGGCTTTTTCTAATCCAATTAAGGGTTTTAACCAATCTTGTGCATCCAATAAGTGCGTTTGTGTCATTTGATTAACATTTTGGTCATTTCGTCATCTTTCGACTTATTCTAATCCAATTAGGGGTTTTAACTAATCTTTTGCATCCAATAAGTGCGTGTGTTTCATTAGTTTAACTTCTAAGTCAATTTCGTCCTCCCTTAGCTTATTCTAATCCAATTTGGGTTTTTAACCAATCTTGTGCATCCAAAAAGTACGTTTGTGTCATTGGATTATCTTTTAGGTCATTTTTGTTATCTCTCGGCTTATTCTAATCCAATTACGATTTTTAACTAATCTTGTGCATCCAATAAGTGCGTTTGTTATATTAGTTTCACTTCTAGGTCAATTTCGTCCTCCCTAGGCTTATTCTTATCCAATTTGGGTTTTAACCAATCTTGTTCAACCAATAAGTGCGTTTGTGTCATTGGTTTAACATTTAGGTCATTTTCGTCCTCCCAAGGCATATTCTAATCCAATTAGGGTTCTTAACCAATCTTCTGCATCAATTAAGTGCGTTTGTGTCATTTGATTAACATTTAGGTCATTTTCTTCCTCCCATGGCTTATTCTAATCCAATTAGGGTTTTTAACCAATCTTGTGCATCAATTAAGTGTGTCTGTGTCATTTGATTAACTTTTAGGTCTTTTTCATCATCTTTTGGCTTATTCTAATCCAATTAGGGGTTTTAACCAATCTTGTTCAACCAATAAGTGCGTTTGTGTCATTGGTTTAACATTTAATTCATTTTCGTCCTCCCAAGGCTTATTCTAATCCAATTAGGGTTTTAAACCAATCTTGTGCATCCAATAAGTGCGTTTGTGTCATTGGATTAACATTTAAGTCATTTTCATCAACCTTCGCCTCTTTCTAATCCAATTAGGGTGTTTAACAAATCTTATGCATCCAATTAATGCGTTTGTTTCATTGGTTTAACATTTAGGTCAATTTCGGCCTCCCTAGGCTTATCCTTATCCAATTTGGGTTATAACCAATCTTGTGCAACCAATAAGTGCGTTTGTGTCATTGGTTTAACATTTAGGTCATTTTCGTCCTTCGAAGGCTTATTCTAATACAATTAGGCTTTTTAACCAATCTTGTGCATCCAATAAGTGCGTTTGTGTCATTGGATTAAAATTTAAGTCATTTTCATCAACCTTTGGCTTATTCTAATCCAATTAGGGTTTTTAACAAATCTTATGCATCCAATAAGTGTGTTTGTTTCATTGTTTTAAAATTTAGGTTAATTTCGTCCTCCCTAGGCTTATTCTTATCCAATTTGGGTTTTACCCAATCTTGTGCAACCAACAAGTGCGTTTGTGTCATTGGTTTAACATTTAGGTCATTTTCGTAATCTTTCGGCTAATTCTAATCCAATTAGGGTTTTTAACTAATCTTGTGCTTCCAATAAATGTGTTTATGTCATTGGTTTAACATTTAGGGTAATTTCGTCCTCCCTAGGCTTATTCTTATCCAATTTGGGTTTTCACCAATCTTGTGCAACCAACATGTGTGTTTGTGTCATTGGTTTAACATTTAGGTCATTTTCGTCCTCCCAAGGCTTATTCTAATCCAATTAGGGTTTTAACGAATCTTTTGCATCAATTAAGTGCGTTTGTGTCATTTTATTAACATTTAGGTCATTTCGTCATCTATCGACTTATTCTTATCCAATTAAGGTTTTTAACTAATCTTGTGCATCCAATCAGTGCGTTTGTTTCATTAGTTTAACTTCTAAGTTAATTTCGTCCTACCTAGACTTATTCTAATCCAATTTGGGTTTTTAACCAATCTTGTGCATCCAATAAGTGCGTTTGTGTCATTGGATTATCATTTAGGTCATTTTTGTCATCTTTCGGCTTATTCTAATCCAATTAGGGTTTTTCACTAATCTTGTGCATCCAATAAGTGCGTTTGTGTCATTGGTTTAAAATTTAGTTTTGTTTCGTCCTCTCAAGGCTTATTCTAATCTAATTAGGGTTTTTATCCAATCTTGTGCATCCAATAAGTGCGTTTGTGTTATTTGATTAACATTTAGGTCATTTTCATCATCTTTCAGCTTATTCTTGTCCAAGTAGGGTTTTCAACCAATCTTGTGCATCCAATAAGTGCGTTTGTGCCATTGGATTAACATTTAAGTCATTTTCATCAACCTTCGCCTTATTCTAATCCAATTAGGGTTTTTAACTAATCTTGTGCATCCATTTAGTGCATTTGTGTCATTGGTTTATCTTTTAGGTCAATTTTGTCCTCCCAAGGCTTATTCTAATCCAGTTAAGGGTTTTAACCAATCTTGTGCATCCAATAAGTGCGTTTGTGTCATTTCATTAACATTTAGGTCATTTCGTCATCTTTCGACTTATTCTAATCCAATTAAGGTTTTTAACTAATCTTGTGCATCCAATAAGTGCGTTTGTTTCATTAGTTTAACTTCTAAGTCAATTTCGTCCTCCCTAGGCTTATTTTAATCCAATTTGGGTTTTTAACAAATCTTGTGCATCCAATAAGTGCGTTTGTGTCATTGGATTATCATTCAGGTCATTTTTGTCATCTTTCGGCTTATTCTAATCCAATTTGGGTTTTCAACTAATCTTGTGCATCCAATAAGTGCGTTTGTTTCATTATTTTATCTTCTAGGTCAATTTCGCCCTCCCTAGGCTTATTCTAATCCAATTTGGGTTTTTAACCAATCTTGTGCATCAATTAAGTGCGTTTGTGTCATTTGATTAACATTTAGGTCATTTTCGTCCTCCCAAGGCTTATACTAATCCAATTAGGGATTTTAACCAATCTTGTGCATCCAATAAGTGCGTTTGTGTCATTGGAATAACATTTAAGTCATTTTCGTCAACCTTTGGCATATTCTAATCCAATTAGGGTTTTCAACCATTCTTGTTCATACAATAAGTGTGTTTGTTTCATTGGCTTATTCTTATCCAATTTGGGTTTTATCCAATCTTGTGCAACCAAAAAGTGCGTTTGTGTCATTGGTTTAACATTTAGGTTATTTTCGTCCTCCCTAGGCATATTTTAATCCAATTAGGGTTTTTAACCAATCTTGTGCATCAATTAAGTGCGTTTGTGTCATTTGATTAACATTTAGGTCATTTTCGTCCTATAAAGGCTTATTCTAATCCAATTAGGGTTTTTAACCAATCTTGTGCATCAATTAAGTGAGTTTGTGTCATTTGATACACATTTAGGTCTTTTTCATCATCTTTCGGCTTATTCTAAACCAATTAGGGGTCTTAACCAATCTTGTACATCCAATAAGTGCGTCTGTGTCATTAGATTAACATTTAAGTCATTTTCATCAACCTTCGGCTTATTCTAATCCAATTAGGGTTTTTAACAAATCTTGTGTATCAATTAAGTGCGTTTGTGTCATTTGATTAACATTTAGGTCTTTTTCATCATCTTTCGGCTTACTCTAAGTGCGTTTGTGTCATTGGTTTAACATTTAGGTCATTTTCGTCCTCCCAAGGCATATTCTAATCCAATTAGGGTTTTTAACCAATCTTGTGCATCAATTAAGATCGTTTCTATCATTTGATTAACATTTAGGTCATTTTCGTCCTCCCAAGGCTTATTCTAATCCAATAAGGGTTTTTAACCAATCTTGTGCATCAATTAAGTGCGTTTGTGTAATTTGATTAACATTTAGGTCTTTTTCATCATCTTTTGGCTTATTCTAATCCAATTAGGGGTTTTAACCAATCTTGTGCATCCAATAAGTGCGTTTGTGTCATTGGATTAACATTTAAGTCATTTTCATCAACCTTCGGCTTATTCTAATCCAATTAGGGTTTTAACAAATCTTGTGCATCAATTAAGTACGTTTGTGTTATTTGATTAACATTTAGGTCTTTTTCATCATCTTTCGGCTTATTCTATTCCAATTAGGGGTTTTAACCAATCTTGTGCATCCAATAAGTGCGTTTGTGTCATTGGATTAACATTTAAGTCATTTTCATCAACCTTCGCCTCTTTCTAATCCAATTAGGGTGTTTAACAAATCATATGCATCCAATCAATGCGTTTGTTTCATTGGTTTAACATTTAGGTCAATTTCGGCCTCCCTAGGCTTATCCTTGTCCAATTTGGGTTATAACCAATCTTGTGCAACCAATAAGTGCGTTTGTGTCATTGGTTTAACATTTAGGTCATTTTCGTCCTTCGAAGGCTTATTCTAATACAATTAGGCTTTTTAACCAATCTTGTGCATCCAATAAGTGCGTTTGTGTCATTGGATTAACATTTAAGTCATTTTCATCAACCTTTGGCTTATTCTAATCCAATTAGGGTTTTTAACAAATCTTATGCATCCAAGAAGTGTGTTTGTTTCATTGTTTTAAAATTTAGGTTAATTTTGTCCTCCCTAGGCTTATTCTTATCCAATTTGGGTTTTACCCAATCTTGTGCAACCAACAAGTGCGTTTGTGTCATTGGTTTAACATTTAGGTCATTTTCGTAATCTTTCGGCTAATTCTAATCCAATTAGGGTTTTTAACTAAGCTTGTGCTTGCAATAAATGTGTTTATGTCATTGGTTTAACATTTAGGGTAATTTCGTCCTCCCTAGGCTTATTCTTATCCAATTTGGGTTTTCACCAATCTTGTGCAACCAACATGTGTGTTTGTGTCATTGGTTTAACATTTAGGTCATTTTCGTCCTCCCAAGGCTTATTCTAATCCAATTAGGGTTTTAACGAATCTTTTGCATCAATTAAGTGCGTTTGTGTCATTTTATTAACATTTAGGTCATTTCGTCATCTATCGACTTATTCTTATCCAATTAAGGTTTTTAACTAATCTTGTGCATCCAATAAGTGCGTTTGTTTTATTAGTTTAACTTCTAAGTTAATTTCGTCCTACCTAGACTTATTCTAATCCAATTTGGGTTTTTAACCAATCTTGTGCATCCAATAAGTGCGTTTGTGTCATTGGATTATCATTTAGGTCATTTTTGTCATCTTTCGGCTTATTCTAATCCAATTAGGGTTTTTTACTAATCTTGTGCATCCAATAAGTACGTTTGTGTCATTGGTTTAAAATTTAGTTTTGTTTCGTCCTCTCAAGGCTTATTCTAATCTAATTAGGGTTTTTATCCAATCTTGTGCATCCAATAAGTGCGTTTTGTTGAGAATAAATCTCTCTCAATTGATTTTAATGATAACAAAATTTCTTAAGAGATTATGATTGTGTTTAAGGACTAATCTGTGCTCTTGAGTGAATTTATATTAGAAAACAGGTTATTAATCATAAAGGCTGAAAGAATGAACATATGACTCAAAACCATCATATTTGCAAGCAAGAGGATGGGTTAAGCCTACGCGAGGATGGCCTCGTAAAAGCACAGAATACATCCAGCAACTTAATCATAAGTCTTAATCAGGTTAAGATGTAAAGATTGTAACCAAGAATGACCCAATAAAGCATATTATCCAAAGAGGTCAGAAAGCATATTTTGACTAGTACGAGGATAGGCTGTTCTAGGAAGAGGACAGCTAGTACTAGGCACAAAGTTGAACAATTTGTCACATCATTGTTCAAAAGTTGTATTCAAACCTTGCACTCCACGAAATCAGCCTGCTGTAGCACACAAAGTCAAGGAAATAGCCGTTTCATGTCTTGAAGAAAGAAAAAGAAAAGGCTACATTGGACCAAGTATCTAGAAGGTTTGAATATCAAGGCTGAGGATGGACTAACACTGTTCAAGACAGCTGGATGGCAGTTTTGTAATTTCAGCACAGAGACCATTGGACTCTTTGATGCATCCTCCTCAAACGGTCAAGAAGTGTTTTAACACATGGGAGAGCTGTACACGAACTCTATAAAAGCCAGCAAGCTCTCCATAATCAGACACACACAAATATTGCAGAAAATGATCAAAATCTTAAGATTATCAAAAGCAATATCCATCCTCTCTTCAAACTTTCTACATTCACAAAATAGATCTTTGTAATATCTTTATAGAAAGTGTTTAAGAGAAGAGAGAGCAATCATACTCAAATCATTCTGTAAGTTTTCAAGTAAGGTTACTTGAAATCATTCAAAAACGTGATTGTAAGCTTGGTGAAGCTAGATAATACACAAAGTGTAATCATCCTCAGGTTGAGGTTGATCAGATTGATTATTAGTGAAATCTCACAAGAGTGTGAGGACTGGACGTAGCCATAATTGGGTGAACCAGTATAAAATCTGTGTGTCTATTTCATTTTATTATTTCTGCTTTAAATTTGTTCTTGATTAAAACGGTTGAATTTCCATCCTCCATCGTATCCTCTCAGAGAGGACAGAAATTCATAACCTTGTGAAAACAATTTTTAAAAGCCAAAATCCCTATTCAACCCCCCCTTCTAGTGATATTTAGCTCCATCAAATATAACATCAATATTTTAAAAATAGATAAATTAAAGTAGTTAACTTTTTAAAAATTACATATTACGAACAACAAAAACTCTAATATTCAAAATAATCAATATAATTATACTTATTTTACAAAATACTCATATTAAAATACTACCATCATTAGAGAATAGTCAAAATCACAAAATAAATAAATATAACATTACTACTTTATATTAATTACTAAATCATAATAAATATATATAAAATCACAATGCCACAACAAGTATATAAAAATAAAGGAAATCAAACACAATATTATTACTATCCCAAGATAATTGTTTATAAAATAAATAACTAAAATAGGAGATACTTAAAATTAATTAAAATATAAATATGTGCACATTTAACATTAGTCAAACATACAAGGAAATATCACATTAATTACAAACGTACATATACACGTAAAATCTTCTAAAATCTTATTTTTTATTTTTTTATTTTTTAAATATTACACTAAAATACTATTTAGAAAAATATATAAAGTATAATATTTGTTATTTAGATTACTCGTGTAGTCTAATATGTATAATAGTAGCACATCATCTAAAGCACCCATATAACGAAAACGAATCACGAAATTTATCACATATATTCTAAAATAATTTTAACACCAAATTAATTATTTAAAATCATAGTTCATTATGAAAATAGTTTATTATAAAATTTGGGGTGTTACAAAAATCTCTAGCTCTCAAATCCCAAGGAAAGAAGACAAGTTCTAAGGCTCTGCAAGCAATTGTAGACTCAGAGGAAAGCTAATGGGAATATCAGATTGAAGATTTAGATGATGAAGAATTGTCATTTAACTTGGTATTTTTATCAATTTGTTTTGAAAAAAAATCTCGCTGTTAAAAACCGGGGTGTTACATTGTGGTATCAGAGCTTTGGTTTAAATTTCTTTGGGGCTGTGATTTGGGTGTCCTAAGCTAATCAAGAGTCGAGGTTAGGGGTATCAAGTGACTGGAGTCCACGTGTACGTTGTGTTTTGTTGTCTTGGGTCAAGCATGATATGCTTAAGTAGTTTATTGTTTCTTATACGAAACAGCGTGCCTTGTGGCACTTTAGTTGGAAGAATAGTTAGAACGGAGAACATTAGTCGACTTTAGTCGACGAGAGTCTCTGAATTCCTTAAACGTATTGGTTTGGGAAAGACAGGGTTGAAGCAAATCATGACGGCATGGGATTTATGAAGTGATTCCAAGGATACAAAGGCTATGTTATTGGTGATAACTCGAAGATGTTATTGGCGTGAGACTGATAGGGGATTTCAAGTAAGGACTTAAGCAGAGAAATTTATTTTAGAAAAATATTGGATGTTTTCTTGGTAGATTTTAGGATGAGACTGGATGAAGTTTGATAATTGTCAAAGAGATGTGAACCCCATGGAATTGTTGAGAAGACGAGGCTTCCATTTGGAATAGCATCTGGTGCTCAGGTGTCAACTAAGGAAGCTTATATTGAAGTTAAGGTACGCTACACACTCGTGGTGAATATTAACTTTGTTACATAAAGGATGATAAACACTAGGGGAGTGAGAATATTTTGATGAGTTAGAGGGATTAATCATGATTTGATTTGGGACCCTAAGATGGTTGATCTTAAAGCCAACGATTTAAAATCCACGAGGTTGGATGGAGGACCAAGTGACACCTTAAACTTGTATGATCGAGGGAGTTGAGGTAGGCAAGTGATAAATAATTCATGTTATGGATGGAAGTGTCTGAAGAGTTGCTGATAATGTTGGGTTATGATTAGAAGAGTTTTCATTAGTGAGATTACTAAGGCAGTTAAAATCAATGATGAATAAGACCTTGTGTTGTATCTTAAGATGACATGAACGAGTTTAGACGGTGTAATGAGCATGTGAAGATTTCAAGGATCATATTTCATAATTTTATTCAAATGAAATAGCGTGAATAGGAAGAAATGTAACGAATGATTTATGGTTTAGTTGTTTTTCTTGGGAATCCCAGTGTTAAATTTTGAAATGAGTGTTCCAGTTACTAGATGGACGAGGAAGATATGTGGGTCATGGTGATATTTTACTGCTAAGTTACGAGGATGAGGTTTAAAGATAACTATTCTTTAGGAGATGCTTATTGGAAATTTATCAGAAGTGATTCTTTAGGTTGTTCAATTGTGGAGATTCTTTTAGTTGGTACCTTGGTGAAGGTTGAGAATGAATAAGAAAATCTAGTGAGTGAACCAAATTTTGGAAAATGTGCCATGGGAACTTGTTGGAGCAGCACATGGGTATGTAGCTTTTGTCAATTAAGGATTTATGAAATGAATTATCCCACCCGTAAATTATACGTTGTTATTAGAAGGGTATGCTAATGAATTCAAAGGCACTACTTGAAGGCGTGTTATAAGAGTTAAATGTTTGTTTGGTAGAGAAGAATTGAGAGTGGAATGAAAAAGTTTGGTGGGAACTACTAAGGCTTGAATTATTAAAATCACTATAATGAAGAAAGATGAAGTGTGATGGCAGATGAGCTAAGAAAATAAAGGACCCTAGATGTTGACCACATGGACGGTTGAATAACGGTAGAGGTGAAAAGTGTTTCGAGACATATTTTAGATGTGGAATATTTCATAGGAAGTGTGGAAATTTGGAGGAATTAAGATTTTGTTGAAATGTTGAAGAAATTCTTAAAGATCAAGATGACAAGCTTGTCTGAAGGAAGAAAAGTTTAATAGTAAGAAGAAAGACAAAAAGAAAATCAAGTTAGGTTGGATGATATTTTGGGATATGACGCACTATGGGGTTTACCAATTGTGGCTGTCAAAGAAGAGAGCAATTTGTGGAAAAAGAGATACAAGAGTAAGCTAAGTGATGATCTCGAAATAGTGAAGATGTATCAAGGTTCGAGGTAGAAACTTAAGGGTTTTATGAATGGAAAAGTGATGGAGTGAATACAATGTGTTTGACCTGTCATAATGAAAAGATAATCATCAAGCTGCAAATAAAGGACGCGGTGAAATTGAGAAATATCAAAATGAATGATGGCAGTGGATGTAAAGAAAATTATTTTCAGGTTATCCAGAATTGCGAATTGACTAGTGAAGCGTGAATTTGAGGTGTTAGGAATGAGACAAATGTAGGCCTTAACTAGTGAATGAAATTCAAATTGGATTTTTGTTGGAGACGTGACTCTGGAAATGAAGCACTAAACTTGAAGGAAGTTTGTGTGTTGTGGGTGGTATAACCCTGGCAAGTTGTCGAAATTATTGGAGGAAACTTTGATCACCGATCGGATGTTGGGAGGTGATTATTAAAGTTATAATCAGACCAACATTCTGATAAGAACACTGTGGGTTGGTGTAGTTGTGTGACTTAAGAACATTGAGGATTTGTGGGCAATGGAGAAATTAGGGAGTTCTCAGCGGTAATGATTGTTTTATGCTCAGGGTGTTGGTGTAATACTTAGTGTTTCAGTTTGGTACCTAATGGATGTTTAATACCAAGTGGACATATATGAGGCTATGTGGCATAGTTCTGGGCGATTGTACTTCGTCGATAGGAAATTAAGGGAAACTCAATGGACCTTGAGGAGATTGTTTAACCGCTTGTGCCTCGTGATAGCTTTAAGTCCAAGTCGAAGGGAGCATTATTATAGTTAGGTTAAGATGGTATAAGCCATCATCATGGTCGTTGGCTACCTATTGACAAATTGAGGAACTGATCATCCTTAATCTCTTGTTGATAGTAGACAAAATCGTGTTGAATGGAACGGACAAGTCTTACTGGCTATGATAATGCGTAAAGTTATTAAGTACCCAATGAGAAGGGATAGACGCCGCTTTCTTCGAGTAGGCCAGACGAAACAAGTTCTAGTATGAATGTTGAGTTGGAGTGCCAACCTAGTGTGGGTATTACTCTTACTTTAAGTTTCGAGGACGAAACTTCTTTTTGGAGGGTAGTAATGTAAGACCCTTAATTTTAAACTCTAATTTATGCAATTTTAGTATATTTGGTGTTAAATTGTTGAGGCATTTAGCCCAATTTTCATTCATTTTGTGAATTAAATACCAAAATCATATTTTATTAAAGTTTATTTTATGTTCTTTATATATATATATATATATATATATATATATATATATATATATATATATATATATATATATATATATATATATATATGTATGTATGTATGTATGTATTTAAATCCGGTGAGAATTATTAGGCGAGAAATAATTTATTTACGTTACGAAGAATTTATTACCGGACTGTTTTGTTAAAAAAATATCTGGTTGCTAAAAATTTTACCTGTCAATTGAGTTGCGACCAGGGGAGATATTTTTAACAAAATAGTTTGGGATGTGAGTAATGTGATGCGTGTATATGTATGTTGATATATATATATATGTTGAGACAAAATCTCTCTCAATTGATTTTAATGATAACAAAATTACTTAAGAGATTATGATTGTGTTTAAGGACTAATATGTGCTCTTGAGTGGATTTATAGTAGAAAACAGGTTATTAATCATAAAGACTAAAAGGATGAACATATGAGACAAAACCATCACATTTGCAAGCAAGAGGATGGGTTGAGCCTACGTGGGGATAGCCTCGCAAAAGCATAGTATACATCCAGCAACGTAACCATGATTCTTAATCAGGTTAAAATGACAAGATTGTAACCAAGAATGACCCAATAAAGCATATTTTCTAAAGAGGTCAGAAAGCACATTTGGACTAGTACGAGGATAGGCTGTTCTAGGTAGAGGACGGCTAGTACTAGGTAAAAGGTTGAACAATTTGTCACATCATTATTCAAAAGTTGAATTCAAACCTTGTACTCCACGAAATCAGCCTGCTGTAGCACACATAGTCAAGGAAATAGCCGTTTCATGTCTTGAAGAAAGAAAAAGAAAAAGGCTACAATGGACCAAGTACCTAGAAGGTTTGAATCTCAAAGCTGAGGATGGACTAACACTGTTCAAGACAGCTGGATGACAGTTTTGTAATTTCAGCACAAAGACCATTGGACTCTTTGATGCATCCTCCTCAACGGTCAAGAAGTGTTTTAACACATGGAAGAGCTGAACAAGAACTCTATAAAAGGCAGCAAGCTCTCCATAATCATACACACACAAATATTGCAGAAAAGGATCAAAATCTTAAGATTATCAAAAGCAATATCCATCCTCTCTTCAAACTTTCTACATTCACAAAATAGATCTTTGTAATATCTTTATAGAAAGTGTTTAAGAGAAGAGAGAGCAATCATACTCAAATCATTCTGTAAGTTTTCAAGTAAGGTTACTTGAAATCATTCAAAAACGTGATTGTAAGCTTGGTGAAGCTAGATAATACACAAAGTGTAATCATCCTCAGGTTGAGGTTGATCAGATTGATTATTAGTGAAATCTCACAAGAGTGTGAGGACTGGACGTAGCCATAATTGGGTGAACCAGTATAAAATCTGTGTGTCTATTTCATTTTATTATTTCTGCTTTAAATTTGTTCTTGATTAAAACGGTTGAATTTCCATCCTCCATCGTATCCTCTCAGAGAGGACAGAAATTCATAACCTTGTGAAAACAATTTTTAAAAGCCAAAATCCCTATTCAACCCCCCCTTCTAGTGATATTTAGCTCCATCAATTGGCATCAGAGCAAGGTTCTCTAGAAATATTACACTTAACAGTGTAAGAGAAAAAGATCCAAAGGAAAAATGTCAAAAGCTAAGTATGTTCCTGAAGGAGGATCCTCCACTAGACCTCCTTACTTTGATGGTACAGATTACTACCACTGGAAAAGTAAGATGAGATTATTTCTCATATCTCAAGATAACAACATGTGGTCTGTTATTGAAAATGGGGATCATGTCATCAGAGTCAACAACACAGATGCAACCTCCGATGAGAAACCTCAAGCACAATGGACAGCTGATGAAAATGCTAAGGTACTCCTAAACTCTAAAACTCATTTATTTCTAACGTGTGCTTTGAGCAGGGAAGAATATGATAGAGTTGAAGAATGCAAAAACGCCAAAGAACTTTGGGATACTCTAAGGATTCATCATGAAGGATCTAGCCACGTAAAGGAAGCGAGGATAGACATGGGAGTAAGAGAGTTTGAATTATTCGAAATGAAGGAGGATGAAACGATTGATGAAATGTTCTCAAGGTTGACAATCATACTTAACAACTTGAGATCTCTTGGAAAGGTTTACTCTGTTCAAGAGAGGATAAGAAAAATCTTAAGGAGTTTACCAAAAGAATGGAGGCCAATGGTGACTGCCATCACAGAAGCAAGAGATTTGGCCAACATGAAACTAGAGGATCTGGTTGGAACTCTAAGAGCTCACGAACCTCTGTTGTTGGCTGACAAACCAAGCAAAAAGGGAAAAATGATAGCTTTAAAATCAAGCCAAACAGAAAGCTCATCTTCCAAAAAGGTTGAAGAAGCCACAAAGAAAGAAGATGCAGACTATCCTCTATCTGATGAAGAGGATGAACTTGCTCTAATTTCCAGAAGAATCCAGAGGATGATAAATCGTAGAGGACAGGAAAAAAGATCCCTTCAAAAAGAAAAAACTGACAAAAGTCAGATTACTTGCTTTGGATGCAACAAGCTGGGCCACTACAAAACTGAGTGTCCTCTGATCAAAAAGAACTCAAGAAGATTTCCTTACAAAAACAAATCTATGATCACGTGGGATGATAGTGATGACTCATCCTCGGAGCAAGAAAAGGAAGAAGAGGCCAACCTCTGCCTCATGACAAAATCAGAAAATGAAAAGGTAATCGTATCTGAACTTTGTCCTAATTGTGAACAATTAGAAATAGAATTTGACAATCTTTTGAATGATTCAAACACTTTATCTCAAAAATGTGGTTTGCTTAAAAATCAACTTTATGAAATTAAAAGGAAAAACGAGGAACTTCAAGCTAAAAATAAAAAGTATGAACAAACTATTTTAGACTTGCAGTTATCTCATGAGAAGTTGTCTGAACAAATATCTAGTGTCAACAAAAATGTCAAAACCCATCCTCCAGAAGAGGCTGCAGAAAAGGAAATTTTAAAAATAGAGGTTGAAGAACTCAAAAATGATCTTACCAACTTTGTTAAATCTACTGATACTTTTCAAAAGATAATGGGATCACAATCTGGAATCTTTGACAAAGCTGGTGTTGGATTTAAAAGTTCTCAAAAACAAAAACTCTATGAAAATTTTTTCGTTCCAAAGAAACAAGAGGATAGGCCAAAATGCACTTTTTGCAAAAAACTTGGACATACTTTCAAAAGATGTTATGCCAAGAAAAAGGCAGAAAACACTAAGAAAGGATGTTCATTTTGTGGTAAACATGGACATCACGAATCTGTTTGCTATCATAAAAGAAAGTTCCTCACAAGAGGACGGACTAACCACCAAGGACCCACCTCTATATGGGTACCTAAGTCACTATTAAACTCATCCTCAGGTACATCCTCTGATCAACAAAAGAAAGCCATGGTTCTTGGACAGTGGCTGCTCAAGGCATATGACCGGAGATAGAAAGTGCTTTATTTCCTTGGAAATAAAGGATGGAGGATCGGTTACATTTGGAAACAATGAGAAAGCTCAAATAAAAGGTACCGGTATTATTGGTAATAAAAATTCTGCTAAAATTGAAAATGTTCAATATGTGGATGGTTTAAAACATAACTTGCTTAGTATTAGTCAACTTTGTGATAGTGGCTTTGAAGTTATTTTTAAACCCAATCTATGTGAGGTTAAACATTCATCCTCGGGTAGAGTTTTCTTTTCTGGTTCTAGAAAAAAGAATTTATATGAACTATATCTTGATGATTTGCCTACTGAATCTTGTTTTGTATCCATTGAAAAGGATAAATGGGTATGGCACAAACGGGCTGGACATACAAGTTTAAACACTATTTCAAAATTGTCTAAATTAGAATTGGTTAAAGGTCTTCCAAAAATTGATTTTGAAAAAGACAAAATTTGTGAAGCTTGTGCCAAAGGAAAACAAGTTAAAAGTAGTTTTCATTCTAAAAATGTTGTTTCCACAAACCATCCTCTTGAGCTACTTCATATTGATCTTTTTGGTCCAATTAAAACTCCTAGCCTTAGTGGTAAAAGATACGGATTTGTAATTGTTGATGACTTTTCACGCTTCACTTGGGTCTTGTTTTTAAAACATAAAAATGATGCCTTTGAGGCTTTTCATTATTTTTGTAAAAAGATCCAAAATGAAAAGGGATCAAAAATTATCTCCGTAAGAAGTGACCATGGAGGTGAATTTGAAAACGAATCTTTCAAAAATCTTTTTGATGAAAATGGTATTTCTCACAACTTTTCTTGCCCAAGAACCCCTCAACAAAATGGAGTTGTTGAGAGGAAAAATAGAACATTGCAAGAAATGGCTAGAACCATTTTAAATGAAGCTAATATTGAAAAATATTTTTGGGCCGAAGCTATAAATACGGCATGCTATGTTTTAAACCGTGTATCCATTAGAAAGATTTTAAACAAAACTCCATATGAACTATGGAAAGGAAGAAAACCAAACATCTCATATTTTCATATATTTGGGTGTTATTGTTACATCCTAAATAATAAAGAAAATTTGGGAAAGTTTGATTCAAAATCTGACAAAGGATTATTTTTAGGATACTCCACTTCGTCTAAAGGTTATAAAATATATAATCTTAGGACTCAAACTGTGGAGGAATCCATGCATGTTATTTTTGATGAGTTTGATGACTTGTGCTTAGAAAAAATTGATAAATCTGAGGAAGATGAACCTTCATCCTCCAACGCACCTAGTCCAAACAATGAGGATGAGTCTGATCCATCCTCTCAGCAACCTCCATGAGGATGGAAGATAGTTACTTATCATCCTCCAGATTTGATTATTGGAGACACGGCTGATGGAGTAAGAACAAGGCAGTCCCTTCGTGGAAATGAAGCTACCATGGCCATGATTTCACAAATTGAACCAAAAAATATTGATCAAGCTATGTGTGAAAAATCATGGGTTGAACCTTGTACCTCCTCCACATGAAAAATCCATCATTGGAACAAAATGGATTTTCAGAAACAAACTGAATGAGGATGGAGAGGTAATAAGGAACAAAGCAAGGCTAGTTGCTCAAGGCTACAATCAACAAGAGGGAATTGACTACGATGAAACTTTTGCACCGGTTGCAAGACTTGAAGCTATTCGCATCCTCCTAGCATATGCCACCCATAAAGGTATCAAACTATACCAAATGGATGTCAAAAGTGCCTTTTTAAATGGATTTTTAAATGAGGAGGTGTATGTTAAACAACCTCTTGGATTTATTGATGAAAAAAGGCCCAATCACGTTTATAAACTCTCAAAAGCACTTTACGGTTTAAAGCAAGCTCCTCGAGCTTGGTATGAGAGGTTGAGCTCATTTTTAAAAGACAATGGTTTCTTAAGAGGACAGATAGATACAACACTCTTCAAGAAAACTATTGAAAAAGATTTTTTAATCGTGCAAATTTATGTTGATGATATAATCTTTGGGTCCACTAATGAAAAGATGTGTGAAGAATTTGCCAACCTCATGCAAAATGAATTCGAAATGAGTATGATGGGAGAATTAAAATTCTTTCTTGGTTTACAAATCAAGCAATTAAAGAATGGCATCTTCATATCTCAAGAAAAATACACCAGAGATTTGCTTAAGAAATACAACATGAGTTCAGCCAAGAGTATGGGAACTCCTATGCATCCATCCTCCATGCTACACAGAGATGATGAAGGAACTCCTATATCAGAAAAAGAGTATAGAGGAATGATTGGATCATTGCTATATTTAACTGCAAGTCGTCCTGATATAGTATTTGCCGTGGGTCTATGTGCTAGATTCCAATCCTCACCAAAAGAATCACACCTCACAGCTGTGAAAAGAATTTTAAGATATCTGGTTGGATCAATAGATCTGGGTTTATGGTATGAAAAGTGTCAAGACATTGACCTCAAAGCTTACTGCGATGCTGACTATGCTGGAGACAAAGTAGAAAGAAAGAGTACAAGTGGAACTTGTCAGTTCCTTGGAAGCTCTCTCATCAGTTGGTCATGCAAGAAGCAAAGCACCATTGCCCTTTCAACTACGGAGGCTGAATATGTATCAGCTGCTCAATGCTGTTCTCAAATTTTATGGGTAAGAAATCAACTTGAAGATTATTCACTAAGGTACACAAAAATTCCTATCCTCTGTGACAATACTAGTGCCATTAATCTTTCCAAAAATCCCATACAACATTCTAGATCCAAGCATATAGAAATTAAACATCATTTCATACGTGATCATGTTCAAAAAGGAGACATTGAATTAATTTTCATTGATACAGAAAATCAGCTAGCTGATATTTTTACCAAACCTCTTCAAGAGGATAGGTTCAAGGATATTTTGAAAAAATTGTCTATCATTAATTTTTCAAAAATTAATTGATTAATTGTTTTATCCTTTGTATTTTGCTGCGTGTCTCTGATTTTGGTTTGTTTAAATTATTTATTTATCAAGTGCCTGAAAGATCACATCTGATCTTTGTATATAAGGTTAAAATTCAGAGGATGGCTAATAACCAGAGGATACAACATCCTCTTTGGTGAAACTGCATTTAATAGGCCCAGACCTTGCGTGCACGCGCCCCTTTTCCCATTGGGCCGTCCATGTGGCGCCGCCTCCTTAATCCACGCAAGCATTAAATGCTTCAACGGCTGATTCCACCGTTTCCCAACACGCGTGCTGCACACGCATGCCTACACGCCTCCATCAAATCAATCATGACTTCTTCCATCCTCCTAGGCAGAAATTAATCAACGGGTCTTTCCCAAAGTCATCCCCTTCCATATTCCATCCTCTTTACTTAACTCTGCCATTTCACTTGTGTTAATCAAACTCTCAACTCAGAATCATCTTCTCTACTCCTCCATTAACCAAAAACAATTATGGCCAGAACTAAGATTGCTGCAAAACGCAAAATCTTTCCTCAAGCACCTGAAAATATTGAAGATCATTATTCCAGTACGGAATCTGATCAAAATAGGGATGATTCACTTAATACCACAATTAATCAAGATCCTTCATCCGATACAAGTTTATTCGAATCATCTGAAACAACGTCCACTACCTCCATTTCACCAAAGTCCACTAAAAATCCATCCTCCTCTACATCCTCGGCCCCCACCAGACGATCCTCCAGAATACTTTCTGGAATTCTTTCATCCAAAAACCCCATCTCTCAAGACTCTACTGTTCATATGATTGAATCCGATGATTCCGAACAAACCTTATCCACCATGCCAACACCTCAAAAAACTCCTACAAAAACTCCTTCAAAAACCACCACTTCAAAAAATCCCAACAAATCATTATCCTCTCCAAAATCTGCCAAGACCTCGTTGTTTACTTCTACTGAACAAGAATCTATCTACATTTCAAAATGGCTGAACAAATCCGTGGTTAACGGAAAGATTATCGATCTTGATGACTTGAAGGAAGGTGGCTTCAACATTGAAGACATCTTTGACCAACTAGGTTGGACGTCCTTCATTAAGATAAATGAGCCCCAATATCCAAGATTGGTTAGGGCCTTTTATGCTGCTGCTAACAACTGCAAGGGATCTTCTGATTTAACTGTTGTTCTCAAAGGAGTCTTGATCGAAATTAATCCCACTTCTCTCTGCCATATATTAGATATTCGAAATGAAGGAGCCCATTTCTTTGCAGAAACTTGGTACTCTAAGTGCAAAATCATCCGTTCCTCTGTTCTGGAAAACATCTTCATCGCACCATCTAAGCCACATGGTTCTTCAAATCTCCTTCCGTTATGCCGTATACTACACAACATATGCGTTCACTGCATTGTACCTCGTGCAGGAAGCTTTGAAAAGGTGACAGAATTGGACGTCCTCCTTATTCATCATTTGATCACAGGATCATCTCTGCACCTGGGAAACATCATTTTCAATTTTATGGTCAATGCAGCTGCACAAAGTCGATCAGCACCTTACGGTATGATCTTGACTAGGTTTTTCAAATTCTTTAAGGTTCCATTGGATGATGAACCTTCTGTGCATTTCAATCTTACTTTTTCGATGAAAAATGTCAAGCAAATGCGTCTTCAGTCGTCTGAACCACCTACTGTTCCTTCATCAAAGAAGAGAAAAACCCGAAGCTCCTCATCTGCTGCCTCTCCAGAACAATCATCTTGCCAACCTCCATCTGAGGATATTCCCATTCAACCTTCATCTGAGGATACTCCAATTCAAACTCCGTCTGAGGAGACTCTCACTCAAATTCCTCAACAGCCCAATGTGGAAGGAGAACCAGATCCCTCACCTCCTCATCATACTCCTGATGTTCCCTCACCTCCACAATCACCTATTCTGCCATTTGTCTTAGTTCCATCTGAAGATCCTCCTCGTGAGGACGCTGCTCAAGAGGCTCCTCCTGCCCTTATGGAGGACGGTGAAGAACTATATTTTGATCTTAATTTGACTTATCACCACTTCTCGCCTCAAAGTCCTCCAGAATCAATGCCTGATCTTCCCTCCGATTTGCACGAATCTGATCATTTTGCCGCTGCCCCTGTCTCACATATACCTCTTGTTGTTGTTGATGAAGAGCCATCCCAACCTCTCCCTGAGGTTAATGGCCAATTCAGTTCTCTAGATTCATTTTTAGGTACCTCCAATGACAACACTTCGAAGGACAAAGCCGGAAGCTCTCAAAATAAAAGTTCAAGCGTCAATGACCAACCCAAAGCCTCCAACATAGGAAAGCCACCTAAGGATACGGATCTCAGCAAGCAAATGAAGCTGTTGAAAACTATAAGGAAGGACCAAAAGAAAATTCTTCGCACCATGACACAGTTTGGTCTCATTCTCGAATGGGTCACCAAAAATTTGGTCAATACCATTGCTCCTGGAGAACATCCTCCTGAGCTCCCAGCTGCTGATGAACCATCCTCCTCGTCTGATGAACCATCCTCTCCCGAGTAGCCTTATCATTCCTATTTTTTTGCTGCTGCCAAATTCAGGGGGAGAGAGATTATGATGTTTTGTTATGATTATTGTTATGTTTGTTTGTTGCTATGTTTTGATGACTATGATGTTTTGATTAATGTTTTGCTATGACTTTGATATTTTGATGGTTGAAGATTAATGATTTGAAATGACTATGCCATTACAACATCATTGTTTGAAATATCATTATGATCTTTATTATGTTTGATTCATATCTTTGGCATACATTCAGGGGGAGTAATATTTTTAGAACTTTAAAATTTTAAACAAAAAGATTACTCACTTCAGGGGGAGCATAAACATTAAATCTCATCATGCATTCATATTTAAAATCATAATCTAAAGAATTTTGTCATCATCAAAAAGGGGGAGATTGTTGAGAATAAATCTCTCTCAATTGATTTTAATGATAACAAAATTACTTAAGAGATTATGATTGTGTTTAAGGACTAATCTGTGCTCTTGAGTGAATTTATATTAGAAAACAGGTTATTAATCATAAAGGCTGAAAGAATGAACATATGACTCAAAACCATCATATTTGCAAGCAAGAGGATGGGTTAAGCCTACGCGAGGATGGCCTCGTAAAAGCACAGAATACATCCAGCAACTTAATCATAAGTCTTAATCAGGTTAAGATGTAAAGATTGTAACCAAGAATGACCCAATAAAGCATATTATCTAAAGAGGTCAGAAAACATATTTTGACTAGTACGAGGATAGGCTGTTCTAGGAAGAGGACAGCTAGTACTAGGCACAAAGTTGAACAATTTGTCACATCATTGTTCAAAAGTTGTATTCAAACCTTGCACTCCACGAAATCAGCCTGCTGTAGCACACAAAGTCAAGGAAATAGCCGTTTCATGTCTTGAAGAAAGAAAAAGAAAAGGCTACATTGGACCAAGTATCTAGAAGGTTTGAATATCAAGGCTGAGGATGGACTAACACTGTTCAAGACAGCTGGATGGCAGTTTTGTAATTTCAGCACAGAGACCATTGGACTCTTTGATGCATCCTCCTCAAACGGTCAAGAAGTGTTTTAACACATGGGAGAGCTGTACACGAACTCTATAAAAGCCAGCAAGCTCTCCATAATCAGACACACACAAATATTGCAGAAAAGGATCAAAATCTTAAGATTATCAAAAGCAATATCCATCCTCTCTTCAAACTTTCTACATTCACAAAATAGATCTTTGTAATATCTTTATAGAAAGTGTTTAAGAGAAGAGAGAGCAATCATACTCAAATCATTCTGTAAGTTTTCAAGTAAGGTTACTTGAAATCATTCAAAAACGTGATTGTAAGCTTGGTGAAGCTAGATAATACACAAAGTGTAATCATCCTCAGGTTGAGGTTGATCAGATTGATTATTAGTGAAATCTCACAAGAGTGTGAGGACTGGACGTAGCCATAATTGGGTGAACCAGTATAAAATCTGTGTGTCTATTTCATTTTATTATTTCTGCTTTAAATTTGTTCTTGATTAAAACGGTTGAATTTCCATCCTCCATCGTATCTTCTCAGAGAGGACAGAAATTCATAACCTTGTGAAAACAATTTTTAAAAGCCAAAATCCCTATTCAACCCCCCCTTCTAGTGATATTTAGCTCCATCACGTTTGTGTTATTTGATTAACATTTAGGTCATTTTCATCATCTTTCAGCTTATTCTCGTCCAAGTAGGGTTTTTAACCAATCTTGTGCATCCAATAAGTGCGTTTGTGCCATTTTATTAACATTTAAGTCATTTACATCAACCTTCGGCTTATTCTAATCCAATCAGGGTTTTTAACAAATCTTTTGCATCCAATAAGTGCGTTTGTTTCATTGGTTTAACATTTAGGTCAATTTTGTCCTCCATAGGCTTATTCTTATCCAATTTGGGTTGTAACCAATTTTGTGCAACCAATAAGTGCGTTTGTGTCATTGGTTTAACATTTAGGTCATTTTCGTCCTCCCAAGGCATATTCTAATCCAATTAGGGTTTTTAACCAATCTTGTGCATCAATTAAGATCGTTTGTATCATTTGATTAACATTTAGGTCATTTTCGTCCTCCCAAGGCTTATTCTAATCCAATAAGGGTTTTTAACCAATCTTGTGCATCAATTAAGTGCGTTTGTGTAATTTGATTAACATTTAGGTCTTTTTCATCATCTTTTGGCTTATTCTAATCCAATTAGGGGTTTTAACCAATCTTGTGCATCCAATAAGTGCGTTTGTGTCATTGGATTAACATTTAAGTCATTTTCATCAACCTTCGCCTTATTCTAATCCAATTAGGGTTTTTAACAAATCATGTGCATCCAATAAGTGCGTTTGTTTCATTGGTTTAACTTTTAGGTCAATTTCGTCCTCCCTAGGCTTATTCTTATCCAATTTGGGTTTTAACCAATCTTGTGCAACCAATAAGTGCGTTTGTGTCATTGGTTTAACATTTAGGTCATTTTCGTCCTCCCAAGGCATATTCTAATCCAATTAGGGTTTTTAGCCAATCTTGTGCATCAATTAAGTGCGTTTGTGTCATTTGATTCACATTTAGGTCTTTTTCATCATCTTTCGGCTTATTCTAAACCAATTAGGAGTTTTAACCAATCTTGTGCATTCAATAAGTGCGTTTGTGTCATTGGATTAACATTTAAGTCATTTTCATCAACCTTCGGCTTATTCTAATCCAATTAGGGTTTTAACAAATCTTCTGCATCAATTAAGTACGTTTGTGTTATTTGATTAACATTTAGGTCTTTTTCATCATCTATCGGCTTATTCTATTCCAATTAGGGGTTTTAACCAATCTTGTGCATCCAATAAGTGCGTTTGTGTCATTGGATTAACATTTAAGTCATTCTCGTCAACCTTCGCCTTATTCTAATCCAATTTGGGTTTTTAACAAATCTTGTGCATCCAATAAGTGTGTTTGTTTCATTGGTTTAACATTTCGGTCGATTTCGTTCTCCCTAGGATTATCCTTATCCATTTTGGGTTTTAACCAATCTTGCGCAACCAATAAGTGCGTTTGTGCCATTGGTTTAACATTTAGGTCATTTTCGTCCTCCGAAGGCTTATTCTAATCCAATTAGGCTTTTTAACCAATCTTGTGCATCCAATAAGTGCGTTTGTGTCATTGGATTAACATTTAAGTCATTTTCATCAACCTTCGCCTTATTCTAATCCAATTAGGGTTTTTAACAAATCATGTGCATCCAATAGGTGCGTTTGTTTCATTGGTTTAACATTTAGGTCAATTTCGTCCTCCCAAGGCTTATTCTAATCCAATTAGGAGTTTTAACGAATCTCGTGCATCAATTAAGTGCGTTTGTGTCATTTTATTAACATTTAGGTCATTTCGTCATCTATCGACTTATTCTTATCCAATTAAGGTTTTTAACTAATCTTGTGCATCCAATAAGTGCGTTTGTTTCATTAGTTTAACTTCTAAGTTAATTTCGTCCTACCTAGACTTATTCTAATCCAATTTAGGTTTTTAACCAATCTTGTGCATCCAATAAGTGCGTTTGTGTCATTGGATTATCATTTAGGTCATTTTTGTCATCTTTAGGCTTATTCTAATCCAATTAGGGTTTTTCACTAATCTTGTGCATCCAATAAGTGCGTTTGTGTCATTGGTTTAAAATTTAGTTCTGTTTCATCCTCCCAAGGCTTATTCTAATCTAATTAGGGTTTTTATCCAATCTTGTGCATCCAATAAGTGCGTTTGTGTTATTTGATTAACATTAAGGTCATTTTCATCGTCTTTCAGCTTATTCTCGTCCAAGTAGGGTTTTTAACCAATCTTGTGCATCCAATAAGTGCGTTTGTGCCATTGGATTAACATTTAAGTCATTTTCATCAACCTTCGGCTTATTCTAATCGAATCAGGGTTTTTAACAAATCATTTGCATCCAATAAGTGCGTTTGTTTCATTGGTTTAACATTTAGGTCAATTTTGTCCTCCATAGGCTTATTCTTATCCAATTTGGGTTTTAACCAATTTTGTGCAACCAATAAGTGCGTTTGTGTCATTGGTTTAACATTTAGGTCATTTTCGTCCTCCCAAGGCATATTCTAATACAATTAGGGTTTTTAACCAATCTTGTGCATCAATTAAGATCGTTTGTGTCATTTGATTAACATTTACGTCATTTTCATCCTCCCAAGGCTTATTCTAATCCAATTAGGGTATTTAACCAATCTTGTGCATCAATTAAGTGCGTTTGTGTCATTTGATTAACATTTAGGTCTTTTTAATCATCTTTCGGCTTATTCTAATCCAATTAGGGGTTTTAACCAATCTTGTGCATCCAATAAGTGCGTTTGTGTCATTAGACTAACATTTAAGTCATTTTCATCAACCTTCGCCTTATTCTAATTCAATTAGGGTTTTTAACAAATCATGTGCATCTAATAAGTGCGTTTGTTTCATTGGTTTAACTTTTAGGTCAATTTCGTCCTCCCTAGGCTTATTCTTATCCAATTTGGGTTTTAACCAATCTTGTGCAACCAATAAGTGCGTTTGTGTTATTGGTTTAACATTTAGGTCATTTTCGTCCTCCCAAGGCATATTCTAATCCAATTAGGGTTTTTAACCAATCTTGTGCATCAATTAAGTAGGTTTGTGTCTTTTGATTAACATTAAGGTCATTTTCGTCCTCTAAAGGCTTATTCTAATCCAATTAGGGTTTTTAACCGATCTTGTGCATCAATTAAGTGCGTTTGTGTCATTTGATTCACATTTAGGTCTTTTTCATCATCTTTCGGCCTATTCTAAACCAATTAGGGGTTTTAACCAATCTTGTGCATCCAATAAGTGCGTTTGTGTCATTGGATTAACATTTAAGTCATTTTCATCAACCTTCGGCTTATTCTAATCCAATTAGGGTTTTAACAAATCTTGTGCATCAATTAAGTACGTTTGTGTTATTTGATTAACATTTAGGTCTTTTTCATCATCTTTCGGCTTATTCTAATCCAATTAGGGGTCTTAACCAATCTTGTGCATCCAATAAGTGCGTTTGTGTCATTGGATTAACATTTAAGTCATTCTCGTCAACCTTCGCCTTATTCTAATCCAATTTGGGTTTTTAACAAATCTTGTGCATCCAATATGTGCGTTTGCTTCATTGGTTTAACATTTCGGTCATTTTCGTTCTCCCTAGGCTTATCCTTATCCAATTTGGGATTTAACCAATCTTGCGCAACCAATAAGTGCGTTTGTGCCATTGGTTTAACATTTAGGTCATTTTCGTCCTCCGAAGGCTTATTCTAATCTAATTAGGCTTTTTAACCAATCTTGTGCATCCAATAAGTGCGTTTGTGTCATTGGATTAACATTTAAGTCATTTTCATCAACCTTCGCCTTATTCTAATCCAATTAGGGTTTTTAACAAATCATGTGCATCCAATAGATGCGTTTGTTTCATTGGTTTAACATTACGGTCAATTTCGTCCTCCCTAGGCTTATTCTAATCCAATTAGGGGTTTCAACGAATCTTGTGCATCAATTAAGTGCGTTTGTGTCATTTTATTAATATTTAGGTCATTTCGTCATCAATCGACTTATTCTTATCCAATTAAGGTTTTTAACTAATCTTGTGCATCCAATAAGTGCGTTTGTTTCATTAGTTTAACTTCTATGTTAATTTCGTCCTACCTAGACTTATTCTAATCCAATTTAGGTTTTTAACCAGTTTTGTGCATCCAATAAGTGCGTTTGTGTCATTGGATTAAAATTTAGTTCTGTTTCGTCCTCCCAAGGCTTATTCTAATCTAATTAGGGTTTTTATCCAATCTTGTGCATCCAATAAGTGCATTTGTGTTATTTGATTAACATTTAGGTCATTTTCATCATCTTTCGGCTTATTCTAAACCAATTAGGGGTTTTAACCAATCTTGTGCATCCAATAAGTGTGTTTGTGTCATAGGATTAAAATTTAAGTCATTTTCATCAACCTTCGGCTTATTCTAATCCAATCAGGGTTTTTAACAAATCTTTTGCATCCAATAAGTGCGTTTGTTTCATTGGTTTAACATTTAGGTCAATTTTCTCCTGCATAGGCTTATTCTTATCCAATTTCGGTTTTAACCAATTTTGTGCAACCAATAAGTGCGTTTGTGCCATTGGTTTAACATTTAGGTCATTTTCGTCCTCCCAAGGCATATTCTAATCCAATTAGGGTTTTTAACCAATCATGTGCATCTATTAAGATCGTTTGTGTCATTTGATTAACATTTAGGTCATTTTCGTCCTCCCAAGGCTTATTCTAATCCAATTAGGGTTTTTAACTAATCTTGTGCATCAATTAAGATCGTTTGTGTCATTTGATTAACATTTAGGACATTTTCGTCCTGCCAAGGCTTATTCTAATCCACTTAGGGTTTTTAACCAATCTTGTGCATCAATTAAGTGCGTTTGTGTCATTTGATTAACATTTAGGTCTTTTTCATCATCTTTCGGCTTATTCTAATCCAATTAGAGGTTTTAACCAATCTTGTGCATCCAATAAGTGCGTTTGTGTCATTGGATTACCATTTAAGTCATTTTCATCAACCTTCGCCTTATTCTATTCCAATTAGGGTTTTTAACAAATCATGTGCATCCAATAAGTGCGTTTGTTTCATTGGTTTAACTTTTAGGTCAATTTCGTCCTCCCTAGGCTTATTCTTATCCAATTTGGGTTTTAACCAATCTTTTGCAACCAATAAGTGCGTTTGTGTCATTGGTTTAACATTTAGGTCATTTTCGTCCTCCAAAGGCATATTCTAATCCAATTAGGGTTTTTAACCAATCTTGTGCATCCAATAAGTGCGTTTGTGTCATTGGATTAACATTTAAGTCATTTTCATCAACCTTCGCCTTATTCTAATCCAATTAGGGTTTTTAACAAATCATGTGCAATCAATAAGTGCGTTTCTTTCATTGGTTTAACATTTAGGTCATTTTCGTCCTCCCAAGGCTTATTCTAATCCAATTAGGGTTTTTAACGAATCTTGTGCATCCATTAAGTGCGTTTGTGTCATTTGATTAACATTTAGGTCAATTTCGTCCTCCCAAGGCTTATTCTAATCCAATTAGGGTTTTTAACCAATCTTGTGCATCAATTAAGTGCATTTGTGTCATTTGATTAACATTTAGGTCTTTTTCATAATCTTTCGACTTATTCTAATCCAATTAGGCTTTTTAACGAATCTTGTGCATCCAATAAGTGCGTTTGTGTCATTGGATTAACATTTAAGTCATTTTCATCAACCTTCGGCTTATTCTAATCCAATTAGGGTTTTTAACAAATCTTGTGCATCGAATAAGTGCGTTTGTTTCATTGGTTTAACATTTAGGTCAATTTCGTCCTCCGTAGGCTTATTCTTATCCAATTTGGGTTTTAACCAATCTTGTGCAACCAATAAGTGCATTTTTGTCATTGTTTTAACATTTAGGTCATTTTCGTCCTCCCAAGGCGTATTCAAATCCAGTTAGGGTTTTTAACCAATCTTGTGCATCACTTAAGTGCATTTGTGTCATTTGATTAACATTTAGGTCATTTTCGTCCTCTAAAGGCTTATTCTAATCCAACTAGGGTTTTTAACCAATCTTATGCATCAATTAAGTGCGTTTGTGTCACATTTAGGTCTTTTCCATTATCTTTCGGCTTATTCTAAACCAATTAGGGGTTTTAACCAATCTTGTGCATCCAATAAGTGCGTTTGTGTCATTCGATTAACATTTAAGTCATTTTCATCAACCTTCGGCTTATTCTAATCCAATTAGGGTTTTTAACAAATCTTGTGCATCCAATAAGTGCGTTCGTTTCATTGAATAAACATTTCGGTGAATTTCGTTCAACCTAGGCTTATCCTTATCCAATTTGGGTTTTAACCAATCTTGCGCAACCAATAAGTGCGTTTGTGTCATTAGTTTAACATTTAGGTCATTTTCGTCCTCCAAAGGCTTATTCTAAGCCAATTAGGCTTTTTAACCAATCTTGTGCATCCAATAAGTGCGTTTGTGTCATTGGATTAACATTTAGGTCATTTTCGTCCTCCCAAGGCTTATTCTAATCCACTTAGGGTTTTTAACCAATCTTGTGCATCAATTAAGTGCGTTTGTGTCATTTGATTAACATTTAGGTCTTTTTCATCATCTTTCGGCTTATTCAAATCCAATTAGAGGTTTTAACCAATCTTGTGCATCCAATAAGTGCGTTTGTGTCATTGGATTACCATTTAAGTCATTTTCATCAACCTTCGCCTTATTCTAATCCAATTAGGGTTTTTAACAAATCATGTGCATCCAATAAGTGCGTTTGTTTCATTGGTTTAACTTTTAGGTCAATTTCGTCCTCCCTAGGCTTATTCTTATCCAATTTGGGTTTTAACCAATCTTTTGCAACCAATAAGTGCGTTTGTGTCATTGGTTTAACATTTAGGTCATTTTCGTCCTCCCAAGGCATATTCTAATCAAATTAGGGTTTTTAACCAATCTTGTGCATCCAATAAGTGCGTTTGTGTCATTGGATTAACATTTAAGTCATTTTCATAACCTTTCGCCTTATTCTAATCCAATTAGGGTTTTTAACAAATCATGTGCATCCAATAAGTGCGTTTCTTTCATTGGTTTAACATTTAGGTCATTTTCGTCCTCCCAAGGCTTATTCTAATCCAATTAGGGTTTTTAACGAATCTTGTGCATCTTTTAAGTGTTTTTGTGTCATTTGATTAACATTTAGGTCAATTTCGTCCTCCCAAGGCTTATTCTAATCCAATTAGGGTTTTTAACCAATCTTGTGCATCAATTAAGTGCGTTTGTGTCATTTGATTAACATTTAGGTCTTTTTCATAATCTTTCGACTTATTCCAATCCAATTAGGCTTTTTAACGAATCTTGTGCATCCAATAAGTGCGTTTGTGTCATTGGATTAACATTTAAGTCATTTTCATCAACCTTCGGCTTATTCTAATCCAATTAGGGTTTTTAACAAATCTTGTGCATCGAATAAGTGTGTTTGTTTCATTGGTTTAACATTTAGGTCAATTTCGTCCTCCGTAGGCTTATTCTTATCCAATTTGGGTTTTAACCAATCTTGTGCAACCAATAAGTGCATTTTTGTCATTGTTTTAACATTTAGGTCATTTTCGTCCTCCCAAGGCATATTCAAATCCAGTTAGGGTTTTTAACCAATCTTGTGCATCAATTAACTGCATTTGTGTCATTTGATTAACATTTAGGTCCTTTTCGTCCTCTAAAGGCTTATTCTAATCCAATTAGGGTTTTTAACCAATCTTATGCATAAATTAAGTGCGTTTGTGTCACATTTAGGTCTTTTCCATCATCTTTCGGCTTATTCTAAACCAATTAAGGGTTTTAACCAATCTTGTGCATCCAATAAGTGCGTTTGTGTCATTCGATTAACATTTAATTCATTTTCATCAACCTTCGGCTTATTCTAATCCAATTAGGGTTTTTAACAAATCTTGTGCATCCAATAAGTGCGTTCGTTTCATTGAATAAACATTTCGGTGAATTTCGTTCTCCCTAGGCTTATCCTTATCCAATTTGGGTTTTAACCAATCTTGCGCAACCAATAAGTGCGTTTGTGTCATTAGTTTAACATTTAGGTCATTTTCGTCCTCCAAAGGCTTATTCTAAGCCAATTAGGCTTTTTAACCAATCTTGTGAATCCAATAAGTGCGTTTGTGTCATTGGATTAACATTTAGGTCATTTTCGTCCTCCCAAGGCTTATTCTAATCCACTTAGGGTTTTTAACCAATCTTGGGCATCAATTAAGTGCGTTTGTGTCATTTGATTAACATTTAGGTCTTTTTCATCATCTTTCGGCTTATTCTAATCCAATTAGAGGTTTTAACCAATCTTGTGCATCCAATAAGTGCGTTTGTGTCATTGGATTACCATTTAAGTCATTTTCATCAACCTTCGGCTTATTCTAATCCAATTAGGTTTTTTAACAAATCTTGTGCATCCAATAAGTGCGTTCGTTTCATTGAATAAACATTTCGGTGAATTTCGTTCTCCCTAGGCTTATCCTTATCCAATTTGGGTTTTAACCAATCTTGCGCAACCAATAAGTGCGTTTGTGTCATTAGTTTAACATTTAGGTCATTTTCGTCCTCCAAAGGCTTATTCTAAGCCAATTAGGCTTTTTAACCAATCTTGTGCATCCAATAAGTGCGTTTGTGTCATTGGATTAACATTTAGGTCATTTTCGTCCTCCCAAGGCTTATTCTAATCCACTTAGGGTTTTTAACCAATCTTGGGCATCAATTAAGTGCGTTTGTGTCATTTGATTAACATTTAGGTCTTTTTCATCATCTTTCGGCTTATTCTAATCCAATTAGAGGTTTTAACCAATCTTGTGCATCCAATAAGTGCGTTTGTGTCATTGGATTACCATTTAAGTCATTTTCATCACCCTTCGCCTTATTCTAATCCAATTAGGGTTTTTAACAAATCATGTGCATCCAATAAGTGCGTTTGTTTCATTGGTTTAACTTTTAGGTCAACTTCGTCCTCCCTAGGCTTATTCTTATCCAATTTGGGTTTTAACCAATCTTTTGCAACCAATAAGTGCGTTTGTGTCATTGGTTTAACATTTAGGTCATTTTCGTCCTCCCAAGGCATATTCTAATCCAATTAGGGTTTTTAACCAATCTTGTGCATCCAATAAGTGCGTTTGTGTCATTGGATTAACATTTAAGTCATTTTCATCAACCTTCGCCTTATTCTAATCCAATTAGGGTTTTTAACAAATCATGTGCATCCAATAAGTGCGTTTCTTTCATTGGTTTAACATTTAGGTCATTTTCGTCCTCCCAAGGCTTATTCTAATCCAATTAGGGTTTTTAACGAATCTTGTGCATCCATTAAGTGCGTTTGTGTCATTTTATTAACATTTAGGTCAATTTCGTCTTCCCAAGGCTTATTCTAATCCAATTAGGGTTTTTAACCAATCTTGTGCATCAATTAAGTGCGTTTGTGTCATTTGATTAACATTTAGGTCTTTTTCATAATCTTTCGACTTATTCTAATCCAATTAGGCTTTTTAACGAATCTTGTGCATCCAATAAGTGCGTTTGTGTCATTGGATTAACATTTAAGTCATTTTCATCAACCTTCGCCTTATTCTAATCCAATTAGGGTTTTTAACAAATCATGTGCATCCAATAAGTGCGTTTCTTTCATTGGTTTAACATTTAGGTCATTTTCGTCCTCCCAAGGCTTATTCTAATCCAATTAGGGTTTTTAACGAATCTTGTGCATCCATTAAGTGCGTTTGTGTCATTTTATTAACATTTAGGTCAATTTCGTCTTCCCAAGGCTTATTCTAATCCAATTAGGGTTTTTAACCAATCTTGTGCATCAATTAAGTGCGTTTGTGTCATTTGATTAACATTTAGGTCTTTTTCATAATCTTTCGACTTATTCTAATCCAATTAGGCTTTTTAACGAATCTTGTGCATCCAATAAGTGCGTTTGTGTCATTGGATTAACATTTAAGTCATTTTCATCAACCTTCGGCTTATTCTAATCCAATTAGGGTTTTTAACAAATCTTGTGCATCGAATAAGTGCGTTTGTTTCATTGGTTTAACATTTAGGTCAATTTCGTCCTCCGTAGGCTTATTCTTATCCAATTTGGGTTTTAACCAATCTTGTGCAACCAATAAGTGCATTTTTGTCATTGTTTTAACATTTAGGTCATTTTCGTCCTCCCAAGGCATATTCAAATCCAGTTAGGGTTTTTAACCAATCTTGTGCATCAATTAAGTGCATTTGTGTCATTTGATTAACATTTAGGTCCTTTTCGTCCTCTAAAGGCTTATTCTAATCCAATTAGGGTTTTTAACCAATCTTATGCATCAATTAAGTGCGTTTGTGTCACATTTAGGTCTTTTCCATCATTTTTCGGCTTATTCTAAACCAATTAGGGGTTTTAACCAATCTTGTGCATCCAATAAGTGCGTTTGTGTCATTCGATTAACATTTAAGTCATTTTCATCAACCTTCGGCTTATTCTAATCCAATTAGGGTTTTTAACAAATCTTGTGCATCCAATAAGTGCGTTCATTTCATTGAATTAACATTTCGGTGAATTTCATTCTCCCTAGGCTTATCCTTATCCAATTTGGGTTTTAACCAATCTTGTGCAACCAATAAGTGCGTTTGTGTCATTAGTTTAACATTTAGGCCATTTTCGTCCACCAAAGGCTTATTCTAAGCCAATTAGGCTTTTTAACCAATCTTGTGCATCCAATAAGTGCGTTTGTGTCATTGGATTAACATTTAAGTCATTTTCATCAACCTTTGGCTTATTCTAATCCAATTTGGGTTTTTAACAAATCTTGTGCATCCATTAAGTGCGTTTGTGTCATTTGAATAACATTTAGGTCATTTTCGTCCTCCCAAGGCTTATTCTAATCAAATTAGGGTTTTTAACCAATCTTATGCATCAATTAAGTGCGTTTGTGTCAATTGATTAACATTTAGGTCTTTTTCATCATCTTTCGACTTATTCTAATCCAATCAGGGGTTTTATCCAATCTTGTGCATCCAATAAGTGCGTTTGTGTCATTGGATTAACATTTAAGTCATTTTCATCAACCTTCGGCTTATTCTAATCCAATTTGGGTTTTTAACAAATCTTGTGCATCCAATAAGTACGTTTGTTTCATTGGTTTAACATTTATGTCAATTTCGTCCTCCCAAGGCTTATTCTAATCCAATTAGGGTTTTTAACCAATCTTATGCATCCAATAAGTGCGTTTGTGTCATTGGATTAACAGTTAAGTCATTTTGATCAACCATCGGCTTATTCTAATCCAATTGGGGTTTTTAACAAATCTTGTGCATCCAATAAGTGCGTTTGTTTCATTGGTTTAACATTTAGGTCAATTTCGTCATCCTTCGGCTTATTCTAATCCAATTAGGGTTTTTAACTAATCTTGTGCATCCAATAAGTGCGTTTGTGTCATTGGTTTAACTTTTAGGTCAATTTTGTCCACCGTAGGCTTATTCTAATCCAATTTGAGTTTTTAACCAATCTTATGCATCCAATAAGTGCGTTTGTGTCATTCGATTATCATTTAGGTCATTTTCGTGATCTTTCGGCTGATTCTAATCCAATTAGGGTTTTTAACTAATCTTGTGCTTCCAATAAGTGTGTTTGTGTCATTGGTTTAACTTTTAGGTCAATTTCGTCCTCCCTAGGCTTATTCTAGTCCAATTTGGGTTTTTAACCAATCTTGTGCATCCAATAAGTGCGTTTGTGTCATTGGATTATCATTTAGGTCATTTTTTTCATCTTTCGGCTTATTATAATCTAATTAGGGTTTTTAACTAATATTATGCATCCAATAAGTGCGTTTGTTTCATTAGTTTAACTTCTAGGTCAACTTCATCCTCCCTAGGCTTATTCTAATGCAATTTGGGTTTCTAACCAATCTTGTGCATCCAATAAGTGCGTTTGTGTCATTGGATTATCATTTAGGTCATTTTCGTGATCTTTCGACTTATTCCAATCCAATTAGGCTTTTTAACGAATCTTGTGCATCCAATAAGTGCGTTTGTGTCATTGGATTAACATTTAAGTCATTTTCATCAAACTTCGGCTTATTCTAATCCAATTAGGGTTTTTAACAAATCTTGTGCATCGAATAAGTGTGTTTGTTTCATTGGTTTAACATTTAGGTCAATTTCGTCCTCCGTAGGCTTATTCTTATCCAATTTGGGTTTTAACCAATCTTGTGCAACCAATAAGTGCATTTTTGTCATTGTTTTAACATTTAGGTCATTTTCGTCCTCCCAAGGCATATTCAAATCCAGTTAGGGTTTTTAACCAATCTTGTGCATCAATTAACTGCATTTGTGTCATTTGATTAACATTTAGGTCCTTTTCGTCCTCTAAAGGCTTATTCTAATCCAATTAGGGTTTTTAACCAATCTTATGCATAAATTAAGTGCGTTTGTGTCACATTTAGGTCTTTTCCATCATCTTTCGGCTTATTCTAAACCAATTAAGGGTTTTAACCAATCTTGTGCATCCAATAAGTGCGTTTGTGTCATTCGATTAACATTTAAGTCATTTTCATCAACCTTCGGCTTATTCTAATCCAATTAGGGTTTTTAACAAATCTTGTGCATCCAATAAGTGCGTTCGTTTCATTGAATAAACATTTCGGTGAATTTCGTTCTCCCTAGGCTTATCCTTATCCAATTTGGGTTTTAACCAATCTTGCGCAACCAATAAGTGCGTTTGTGTCATTAGTTTAACATTTAGATCATTTTCGTCCTCCAAAGGCTTATTCTAAGCCAATTAGGCTTTTTAACCAATCTTGTGCATCCAATAAGTGCGTTTGTGTCATTGGATTAACATTTAGGTCATTTTCGTCCTCCCAAGGCTTATTCTAATCCACTTAGGGTTTTTAACCAATCTTGGGCATCAATTAAGTGCGTTTGTGTCATTTGATTAACATTTAGGTCTTTTTCATCATCTTTCGGCTTATTCTAATCCAATTAGAGGTTTTAACCAATCTTGTGCATCCAATAAGTGCGTTTGTGTCATTGGATTACCATTTAAGTCATTTTCATCAACCTTCGCCTTATTCTATTCCAATTAGGGTTTTTAACAAATCATGTGCATCCAATAAGTGCGTTTGTTTCATTGGTTTAACTTTTAGGTCAATTTCGTCCTCCCTAGGCTTATTCTTATCCAATTTGGGTTTTAACCAATCTTTTGCAACCAATAAGTGCGTTTGTGTCATTGGTTTAACATTTAGGTCATTTTCGTCCTCCAAAGGCATATTCTAATCCAATTAGGGTTTTTAACCAATCTTGTGCATCCAATAAGTGCGTTTGTGTCATTGGATTAACATTTAAGTCATTTTCATCAACCTTCGCCTTATTCTAATCCAATTAGGGTTTTTAACAAATCATGTGCATCCAATAAGTGCGTTTCTTTCATTGGTTTAACATTTAGGTCATTTTCGTCCTCCCAAGGCTTATTCTAATCCAATTAGGGTTTTTAACGAATCTTGTGCATCCATTAAGTGCGTTTGTGTCATTTGATTAACATTTAGGTCAATTTCGTCCTCCCAAGGCTTATTCTAATCCAATTAAGGTTTTTAACCAACCTTGTGCATCAATTAAGTGCGTTTGTGTCATTTGATTAACATTTAGGTCTTTTTCATAATCTTTCGACTTATTCTAATCCAATTAGGCTTTTTAACGAATCTTGTGCATCCAATAAGTGCGTTTGTGTCATTGGATTAACATTTAAGTCATTTTCATCAACCTTCGGCTTATTCTAATCCAATTAGGGTTTTTAACAAATCTTGTGCATCGAATAAGTGCGTTTGTTTCATTGGTTTAACATTTAGGTCAATTTCGTCCTCCGTAGGCTTATTCTTATCCAATTTGGGTTTTAACCAATCTTGTGCAACCAATAAGTGCATTTTTGTCATTGTTTTAACATTTAGGTCATTTTCGTCCTCCCAAGGCATATTCAAATCCAGTTAGGGTTTTTAACCAATCTTGTGCATCAATTAAGTGCATTTGTGTCATTTGATTAACATTTAGGTCCTTTTCGTCCTCTAAAGGCTTATTCTAATCCAATTAGGGGTTTTAACCAATCTTGTGCATCCAATAAGTGCGTTTGTGTCATTCGATTAACATTTAAGTCATTTTCATCAACCTTCGGCTTATTCTAATCCAATTAGGGTTTTTAACAAATCTTGTGCATCCAATAAGTGCGTTCATTTCATTGAATTAACATTTCGGTGAATTTCGTTCTCCCTAGGCTTATCCTTATCCAATTTGGGTTTTAACCAATCTTGTGCAACCAATAAGTGCGTTTGTGTCATTAGTTTAACATTTAGGCCATTTTCGTCCTCCAAAGGCTTATTCTAAGCCAATTAGGCTTTTTAACCAATCTTGTGCATCCAATAAGTGCGTTTGTGTCATTGGATTAACATTTAAGTCATTTTCATCAACCTTTGGCTTATTCTAATCCAATTTGGGTTTTTAACAAATCTTGTGCATCCAATAAGTGCGTTTGTTTCATTGGTTTAATATTAAGGTTGATTGCATCCTCCCTAAACTTATTCTTATCCAATTTGGGTTTAAACCAATCTTGTGCAACGAATAAGTGCGTTTGTGTCATTGGTTTAACATTTAGGTCATTTTCGTCCTCCCAAGGCTTATTCTAATCCAATTAGGGTTTTTAACGACTCTTGTGCATCCATTAAGTGCGTTTGTGTCATTTGAATAACATTTAGGTCATTTTCGTCCTCCCAAGGCTTATTCTAATCCAATTAGGGTTTTTAACCAATCTTATGCATCAATTAAGTGCGTTTGTGTCATTTGATTAACATTTAAGTCTTTTTCATCATCTTTCGACTTATTCTAATCAAATCAGGGGTTTTATCCAATCTTGTGCATCCAATAAGTGCGTTTGTGTCATTGGATTAACATTTAAGTCATTTTCATCAACCTTCGGCTTATTCTAATCCAATTAGGGTTTTTAACTAATCTTGTGCATCCAATAAGTGCGTTTGTGTCATTGGTTTAACTTTTAGGTCAATTTTGTCCACCGTAGGCTTATTCTAATCCAATTTGAGTTTTTAACCAATCTTATGCATCCAGTAAGTGCGTTTGTGTCATTCGATTATCATTTAGGTCATTTTCGTGATCTTTCGGCTGATTCTAATCCAATTAGGGTTTTTAACTAATCTTGTGCTTCCAATAAGTGTGTTTGTGTCATTGGTTTAACTTTTAGGTCAATTTCGTCCTCCCTAGGCTTATTCTAGTCCAATTTGGGTTTTTAACCAATCTTGTGCATCCAATAAGTGCGTTTGTGTCATTGGATTATCATTTAGGTCATTTTTTTCATCTTTCGGCTTATTATAATCTAATTAGGGTTTTTAACTAATATTATGCATCCAATAAGTGCGTTTGTTTCATTAGTTTAACTTCTAGGTCAACTTCATCCTCCCTAGGCTTATTCTAATGCAATTTGGGTTTCTAACCAATCTTGTGCATCCAATAAGTGCGTTTGTGTCATTGGATTATCATTTAGGTCATTTTCGTGATCTTTCGACTTATTCCAATCCAATTAGGCTTTTTAACGAATCTTGTGCATCCAATAAGTGCGTTTGTGTCATTGGATTAACATTTAAGTCATTTTCATCAAACTTCGGCTTATTCTAATCCAATTAGGGTTTTTAACAAATCTTGTGCATCGAATAAGTGTGTTTGTTTCATTGGTTTAACATTTAGGTCAATTTCGTCCTCCGTAGGCTTATTCTTATCCAATTTGGGTTTTAACCAATCTTGTGCAACCAATAAGTGCATTTTTGTCATTGTTTTAACATTTAGGTCATTTTCGTCCTCCCAAGGCATATTCAAATCCAGTTAGGGTTTTTAACCAATCTTGTGCATCAATTAACTGCATTTGTGTCATTTGATTAACATTTAGGTCCTTTTCGTCCTCTAAAGGCTTATTCTAATCCAATTAGGGTTTTTAACCAATCTTATGCATAAATTAAGTGCGTTTGTGTCACATTTAGGTCTTTTCCATCATCTTTCGGCTTATTCTAAACCAATTAAGGGTTTTAACCAATCTTGTGCATCCAATAAGTGCGTTTGTGTCATTCGATTAACATTTAAGTCATTTTCATCAACCTTCGGCTTATTCTAATCCAATTAGGGTTTTTAACAAATCTTGTGCATCCAATAAGTGCGTTCGTTTCATTGAATAAACATTTCGGTGAATTTCGTTCTCCCTAGGCTTATCCTTATCCAATTTGGGTTTTAACCAATCTTGCGCAACCAATAAGTGCGTTTGTGTCATTAGTTTAACATTTAGATCATTTTCGTCCTCCAAAGGCTTATTCTAAGCCAATTAGGCTTTTTAACCAATCTTGTGCATCCAATAAGTGCGTTTGTGTCATTGGATTAACATTTAGGTCATTTTCGTCCTCCCAAGGCTTATTCTAATCCACTTAGGGTTTTTAACCAATCTTGGGCATCAATTAAGTGCGTTTGTGTCATTTGATTAACATTTAGGTCTTTTTCATCATCTTTCGGCTTATTCTAATCCAATTAGAGGTTTTAACCAATCTTGTGCATCCAATAAGTGCGTTTGTGTCATTGGATTACCATTAAAGTCATTTTCATCAACCTTCGCCTTATTCTAATCCAATTAGGGTTTTTAACAAATCATGTGCATCCAATAAGTGCGTTTGTTTCATTGGTTTAACTTTTAGGTCAATTTCATCCTCCCTAGGCTTATTCTTATCCAATTTGGGTTTTAACCAATCTTTTGCAACCAATAAGTGCGTTTGTGTCATTGGTTTAACATTTAGGTCATTTTCGTCCTCCAAAGGCATATTCTAATCCAATTAGGGTTTTTAACCAATCTTGTGCATCCAATAAGTGCGTTTGTGTCATTGGATTAACATTTAAGTCATTTTCATCAACCTTCGCCTTATTCTAATCCAATTAGGGTTTTTAACAAATCATGTGCATCCAATAAGTGCGTTTCTTTCATTGGTTTAACATTTAGGTCATTTTCGTCCTCCCAAGGCTTATTCTAATCCAATTAGGGTTTTTAACGAATCTTGTGCATCCATTAAGTGCGTTTGTGTCATTTGATTAACATTTAGGTCAATTTCGTCCTCCCAAGGCTTATTCTAATCCAATTAAGGTTTTTAACCAACCTTGTGCATCAATTAAGTGCGTTTGTGTCATTTGATTAACATTTAGGTCTTTTTCATAATCTTTCGACTTATTCTAATCCAATTAGGCTTTTTAACGAATCTTGTGCATCCAATAAGTGCGTTTGTGTCATTGGATTAACATTTAAGTCATTTTCATCAACCTTCGGCTTATTCTAATCCAATTAGGGTTTTTAACAAATCTTGTGCATCGAATAAGTGCGTTTGTTTCATTGGTTTAACATTTAGGTCAATTTCGTCCTCCGTATGCTTATTCTTATCCAATTTGGGTTTTAACCAATCTTGTGCAACCAATAAGTGCATTTTTGTCATTGTTTTAACATTTAGGTCATTTTCGTCCTCCCAAGGCATATTCAAATCCAGTTAGGGTTTTTAACCAATCTTGTGCATCAATTAAGTGCATTTGTGTCATTTGATTAACATTTAGGTCCTTTTCGTCCTCTAAAGGCTTATTCTAATCCAATTAGGGGTTTTAACCAATCTTGTGCATCCAATAAGTGCGTTTGTGTCATTCGATTAACATTTAAGTCATTTTCATCAACCTTCGGCTTATTCTAATCCAATTAGGGTTTTTAACAAATCTTGTGCATCCAATAAGTGCGTTCATTTCATTGAATTAACATTTCGGTGAATTTCGTTCTCCCTAGGCTTATCCTTATCCAATTTGGGTTTTAACCAATCTTGTGCAACCAATAAGTGCGTTTGTGTCATTAGTTTAACATTTAGGCCATTTTCGTCCTCCAAAGGCTTATTCTAAGCCAATTAGGCTTTTTAACCAATCTTGTGCATCCAATAAGTGCGTTTGTGTCATTGGATTAACATTTAAGTCATTTTCATCAACCTTTGGCTTATTCTAATCCAATTTGGGTTTTTAACAAATCTTGTGCATCCATTAAGTGCGTTTGTGTCATTTGAATAACATTTAGGTCATTTTCGTCCTCCCAAGGCTTATTCTAATCAAATTAGGGTTTTTAACCAATCTTATGCATCAATTAAGTGCGTTTGTGTCAATTGATTAACATTTAGGTCTTTTTCATCATCTTTCGACTTATTCTAATCCAATCAGGGGTTTTATCCAATCTTGTGCATCCAATAAGTGCGTTTGTGTCATTGGATTAACATTTAAGTCATTTTCATCAACCTTCGGCTTATTCTAATCCAATTTGGGTTTTTAACAAATCTTGTGCATCCAATAAGTACGTTTGTTTCATTGGTTTAACATTTATGTCAATTTCGTCCTCCCAAGGCTTATTCTAATCCAATTAGGGTTTTTAACCAATCTTATGCATCCAATAAGTGCGTTTGTGTCATTGGATTAACAGTTAAGTCATTTTGATCAACCATCGGCTTATTCTAATCCAATTGGGGTTTTTAACAAATCTTGTGCATCCAATAAGTGCGTTTGTTTCATTGGTTTAACATTTAGGTCAATTTCGTCATCCTTCGGCTTATTCTAATCCAATTAGGGTTTTTAACTAATCTTGTGCATCCAATAAGTGCGTTTGTGTCATTGGTTTAACTTTTAGGTCAATTTTGTCCACCGTAGGCTTATTCTAATCCAATTTGAGTTTTTAACCAATCTTATGCATCCAATAAGTGCGTTTGTGTCATTCGATTATCATTTAGGTCATTTTCGTGATCTTTCGGCTGATTCTAATCCAATTAGGGTTTTTAACTAATCTTGTGCTTCCAATAAGTGTGTTTGTGTCATTGGTTTAACTTTTAGGTCAATTTCGTCCTCCCTAGGCTTATTCTAGTCCAATTTGGGTTTTTAACCAATCTTGTGCATCCAATAAGTGCGTTTGTGTCATTGGATTATCATTTAGGTCATTTTTTTCATCTTTCGGCTTATTATAATCTAATTAGGGTTTTTAACTAATATTATGCATCCAATAAGTGCGTTTGTTTCATTAGTTTAACTTCTAGGTCAACTTCGTCCTCCCTAGGCTTATTCTAATGCAATTTGGGTTTCTAACCAATCTTGTGCATCCAATAAGTGGGTTTGTGTCATTGGATTATCATTTAGGTCATTTTCGTGATCTTACGGCTTATTCTAATCCAATTAGGTTTTTTAACTAATCTTGTGTTTCCAATAAGTGTGTTTGTGTCATTGGTTTAACTTTTAGGTTAATTTCATCCTCCCTATGCTTATTCTAATCCAATTTGGGTTTTTAACCAATCTTGTGCATCCAATAAGTGCGTTGGTGTCATTAGATTAACATTTAGGTCATCTTTGCCATCCTTAGGCTTGTTCTAATCCAATTTGGGTTTTTAACTAATCTTGTGCATCCATTAAGTGCATTTGTGTCATTGGTTTAACCTTTATGTCAATTTCGTCCTCCCAAGGCTTATTCTAATCCAGTTAAGGGTTTTAACCTATCTTGTGCATCCAATCAGTGCGTTTGTGTCATATGATTAACATTTAGGTCATTTCGTCATCTTTCGACTTATTCTAATCCAATTAGAATTTTTAACTAATCTTGTGCATCCAATAAGTGCGTTTGTGTCATCGGACTATCATTTAGGTCATTTTTGTCATCTTTCGGCTTATCCTAATCCAATTAGGATTTTTAACTAATCTTGTGCATCCAATAAGTGTGTTTGTTTCATTTGTTTAACTTCTAGGTCAATTTCGTCCTCCCTGGCTTATTCTAATCCAATTTAGGTTTTTAACAAATCTTGTGCATCTAATAAGTGCGTTTGTGTCATTTGATTAACATTTAGGTCATTTCGTCATCTTTCGACTTATTGTGCATCCAATTACGGTTTTTAACTAATCTTGTGCATCCAATTAGTGCGTTTGTTTCATTAGTTTAACTTCTAAGTCAATTATGTCCTCCCATTGCTTATTCTAATCCAATTTGGGTTTTTAACCAATCTTGTGCATCCAATAAGCGCGTGTGTGTCGTTAGATTATCATTTAGGTCATTTTTCTCATCTTTCGGCTTATTCTAATCCAATTAGGGTTTTTAACTAATCTTGTGCATCCAATAAGTGCGTTTGTTTCATTAGTTTAACTTCTAGGTCAATTTCGTCCTCCCTTGGCTTATTCTAATCCAATTTGGGTTTTTAACCAATCTTGTGCATCCTATAAGTGCGTTGGTGTCATTTGGTTAAATTTAAGTCATTTTCATCAACCTTCGGCTTATTCTAATCCAATTAGGGTTTTTAACAAATCTTGTGCATCCAATAAGTGCGTTTGTTTCATTGGTTTAACATTTAGGTCAATTTCGTCCTCCGTAGTCTTATTCTTATCCAATTTGGGTTTTAACCAATCTTGTGCAACCAATAAGTGCGTTTGTGTCATTGGTTTAACATTTAGGTCATTTTCGTCCTCCCAAGGCATATTCAAATCCAGTTATGGTTTTTAACCAATCTTGTGCATCAATTAAGTGCATTTGTGTCATCTGATTAACATTTAGGTCCTTTTCGTCCTCTAAAGGCTTATTCTAATCCAATTAGGGTTTTTAACCAATCTTGTGCATCAATTAAATGCGTTTGTGTCATTTGATTCACATTTAGGTCTTTTTCATCAACCTTCGGCTTATTCTAATCCAATAAGGGTTTTTAATAAATCTTTTGCATCCAATAAGTGTGTTTGTTTCATTTGTTTAACATTTAGGTCAATTTTGTCCTCCATAGGCTTATTCTTATCCAATTTGGGTTTTAACCAATTTTGTGCAACCAATAAGTGGGTTTGTGCCATTGGTTTAACATTTAGGTCATTTTCGTCCTCCCATGGCATATTCTAATCCAATTAGGGTTTTTAACCAAACTTGTACATCAATTAAGATCGTTTGTGTCATTTGATTAACATTTAGGTCATTTTCGTCCTCCCAAGGCTTATTCTAATCCAATTAGGGTTTTTAACTAATCTTGGGCATCAATTAAGATCGTTTGTATCATTTGATTCACATTTAGGTAATTTTCGTCCTCCCAAGGCTTATTCTTATCCAATTAGGGTTTTTATCCAATCTTGTGCATCAATTTAGTGCGTTTGTGTCATTTGATTAACATTTAGGTCTTTTTCATCATCTTTCGGCTTATTCTAATCCAATTAGGGTTTTTAACTATTCTTGTGCATCCAATAAGTGCGTTTGTTTCAATAGTTTAACTTCTCGGTCAATTTCGTCCTCCCTTTGCTTATTCTAATCCAATTTGGGTTTTAACCAATCTTGTGCATCATATAAGTGCGTTGGTGTCATATGGTTAACATTTAAGTCATTTTCGCCATCCATAGGCTTATTCTAATCCAATTAGAGTTTTTAACTAATCTTGTGCATCCAATAAGTGCGTTTGTCTTATTGGTTTATCTTTTAGGTCAATTTGGTTCTCCCTAGGCTTATAATAATCCAATTAGGGTTTTAACCAATCTTGTGCATCCAATAAGTGCGTTTGTGACATTTGATTAACATTTAGGTCATTTTCATCATCTTTCGACTTATTGTAATCCAATTAGGGTTTTTAACTAATCTTGTGCATCCAATAAGTGCGTTTGTGTCATTGGTTTAAAATTTAGATCTATTTCGTTCTCCCAAGGCTTATTCTAATCTAATAAGGGTTTTTAACCAATCTTGTGCATCCAATAAGTGCATTTGTGTTATTTGATTAACATTTAGGTCATTTTCGTCATCTTTCAGCTTATTCTATTCCAAGTAGGGTTTTTAACCAATCTTGTGCATCCAATAAGTGCGTTTGTGTCATTGGATTAACATTTAAGTCATTTTCATCAACCTTCGGCTTATTCTAGTCCAAGTAGGGTTTTTAACCAATCTTATGCATCCAATAAGTGAGTTTGTTTCATTGGTTTAACATTTCGGTCAATTTCATCCTCCTTAGGCCTATGCTTATCCAATTTAGGTTTTAACTAATCTTGTGCAACAAATAAGTGCGTTTGTGTCATTGGTTTAACATTTAGGTCATCTTTGTCCACCAAAGGTTTATCCTAATCCAATTAGGGTTTTTAACCAATCTTGTGTATCAATTAAGTGCGTTTGTGTCATTTGATTAACATTTAGGTCTTTTTCATCATCTTTCGGGTTATTCTAATCCAATTAGGGGTTTTATCCAATCTTGTGCATCGAATAAGTGCGTTTGTGTCATTGGATTAACATTTAAGTCATTTTCATCAACCTTCGGCTTATTCTAGTCCAAGTAGGGTTTTTAACCAATCTTATGCATCCAATAAGTGCGTTTGTTTCATTGGTTTAACATTTCGGTCAATTTCATCCTCCTTAGGCTTATGCTTATCCAATTTAGGTTTTAACTAATCTTGTGCAACAAATAAGTGCGTTTGTGTCATTGGTTTAACATTTAGGTCATCTTTGTCCACCAAAGGTTTATCCTAATCCAATTAGGGTTTTTAACCAATCTTGTGTATCAATTAAGTGCGTTTGTGTCATTTGATTAACATTTAGGTCTTTTTCATCATCTTTTGGGTTATTCTAATCCAATTAGGGGTTTTATCCAATCTTGTGCATCCAATAAGTGTGTTTGTGTCATTGGATTAACATTTAAGTCATTTTCATCAACCTTCGGCTTATTCTAATCCAATTTTGGTTTTTAATATATCTTGTGCATCCAATAAGTGCGTTTGTTTCATTGGTTTAACATTTATGTCAATTTCGTCCTACCTAGCATTATTCTTATCCAATTTGTGTTTCAACCAATCTTGTGCAACCAATAAGTGCGTTTGTGTCATTGGTTTAACATGTTATTCGTTTTTGTCCTCCCAAGGCTTATTCTAATCCCATTAGGGTCTTTAACCAATCTTAAGCATCCAATAAGTGCGTTTGTGTCATTGGATTAACATTTAACTCATTTTCAAAACCTTTGGCTTATTCTAAACCAATTGGGGTTTTTAACAAATCTTGTGCATCCAATAAGTGCGTTTGTTTCATTGGTTTAACATTTAGGTCAATTTCGTCATCCTTCGGCTTATTCTAATCCAATTAGGGTTTTTAACTATTCTTGTGCATCCAATAAGTGCGTTTGTGTCATTGGTTTAACTTTTAGGTCAATTTTGTCCTCAGTAGGCTTATTCTAATCCAATTTGAGTTTTTAACAAATCTTATGCATCCAATAAGTGCGTTTGTGCCATTGGTTTAACTTTTAGGTCAATTTCGTCCTCCTCATGCTTATTCTAATCCAATTTGGGTTTTTAACCAATCTTGTGCATCCAATAAGTGCGTTTGTGTCATTGGATTAACATTTAGGTCATTTTCGCCATCCTTAGGCTTATTCTAATCAATTCAGGGGTTTTATCCAATCCTGTGCATCCAATAAGTGCGTTTGTGTCATTGGATTAACATTTAAGTCATTTTCATCAACCTTCGGCTTATTCTAATCCAATTTGGGTTTTTAACAAATCTTGTGCATCCATTAAGTGCATTTGTGTCATTGGTTTAACTTTTAGGTCAATTTCGTCCTCCCAAGGCTTATTCTAATCTAGTTAAGGTTTTTAACCAATCTTAGGCATCCAATAAGAGCGTTTGTGTCATTTGATTAACATTTAGGTCATTTCATCATCTTTCGACTTATTCTAATCCAATTAGGGTTTTTAACTAATCTTGTGCATCTAATAAGTGCGTTTGTTTCATTAGTTTAACTTCTAAGTCAATTTCGTCCTCCCTAGGCTTATTCTAATCCAATATGGGTTTTTAACCAATCTTGTGCATCCAATAAGTGCGTTTGTGTCATTGGTTTAACATTTAGGTCATTTTCGTCCTCCCAAGGCATATTCAAATCCAGTTAGGGTTTTTAACCAATCTTGTGCATCAATGATGTGCATTTGTGTCATCTGATTAACATTTAGGTCCTTTTCGTCCTCTAAAGGCTTATTCTAATCCAATTAGGGTTTTTAACCAATCTTGTGCATCAATTAAATGCGTTTGTGTCATTTGATTCAAATTTAGGTCTTTTTCATCATCTTTCGGCTTATTCTAAACCAATTAGGGGTTTTAACCAATCTTGTGCATCCAATAAGTGCGTTTGTGTCATTGGATTAACATTTAAGTCATTTTCATCAACCTTCGGCTTATTCTAATCCAATTAGGGTTTTTAACAAATCTTGTGCATCCAATAAGTGCGTTTGTTTCATTGGTTTAACATTTAGGTCAATTTCGTCCTCCGTAGGCTTATTCTTATCCAATTTGGGTATTAACCAATCTTGTGCAACCAATAAGTGCGTTTGTGTCATTGGTTTAACATTTAGGTCATTTTCGTCCTCCCAAGGCATATTCAAATCCAGTTAGGGTTTTTAACCAATCTTGTGCATCAATTAAGTGCATTTGTGTCATCTGATTAACATTTAGGTCCTTTTCGTCCTCTAAAGGCTTATTCTAATCCAATTAGGGTTTTTAACCAATCTTGTGCATCAATTAAATGCGTTTGTGTCATTTGATTCACATTTAGGTCTTTTTCATCATCTTTCGGCTTATTCTAAACCAATTAGGGGTTTTAACCAATCTTGTGCATCCAATAAGTGCGTTTGTGTCATTGGATTAACATTTAAGTCATTTTAATCAACCTTCGGCTTATTCTAATCCAATCAGGGTTTTTAACAAATCTTTTGCATCCAATAAGTGCGTTTGTGCCATTGGTTTAACATTTAGGTCATTTTCGTCCTCCCAAGGCATATTCTAATCCAATTAGGGTTTTTAACCAATCTTGTGCATCAATTAAGATCGTTTGTGTAATTTGATTCACATTTAGGTAATTTTCGTCCTCCCAAGGCTTATTCTAATCCAATTAGGGTTTTTATCCAATCTTGTGCATCAATTTAGTGCGTTTGTGTCATTTGATTAACATTTAGATCTTTTTCATCATCTTTCGGCTTATTCTAATCCAATTAGGGTTTTTAACTAATCTTGTGCATCCTATAAGTGCGTTGGTGTCATATGGTTAACATTTAAGTCATTTTCGCCATCCATAGGCTTATTCTAATCCAATTAGAGTTTTTAACTAATCTTGTGCATCCAATAAATGCGTTTGTCTCATTGGTTTATCTTTTAGGTCAATTTGGTTCTCCCTAGGCTTATAATAATCCAATTAGGGTTTTAACCAATCTTGTGCATCCAATAAGTGCGTTTGTGACATTTGATTAACATTTAGGTCGTTTTCATCATCTTTCGACTTATTGTAATCCAATTAGGGTTTTTAACTAATCTTGTGCATCCAATAAGTGCGTTTGTGTCATTGGTATAAAATTTAGGTCTATTTCGTCCTCCCAAGGCTTATTCTAATCTAATAAGGGTTTTTAACCAATCTTGTGCATCCAATAAGTGCGTTTGTGTTATTTGATTAACATTTAGGTCATTTTCGTCATCTTTCAGCTTATTCTATTCCAAGTAGGGTTTTTAACCAATCTTGTGCATCCAATAAGTGCGTTTGTGGCATTGGATTAACATTTAAGTCATTTTCATCAACCTTCGGCTTATTCTAGTCCAAGTAGGGTTTTTAACCAATCTTATGCATGCAATAAGTGCGTTTGTTTCATTGGTTTAACATTTCGGTCAATTTCGTCCTCCCTAGGCTTATGCTTATCCAATTTAGGTTTTAACCAATCTTGTGCAACAAATAAGTGCATTTGTGTCATTGGTTTAACATTTAGGTCATCTTTGTCCACCCAAGGTTTATTCTAATCCAATTAGGGTTTTTAACCAATCTTGTGTATCAATTAAGTGCGTTTGTGTCATCTGATTAACATTTAGGTCTTTTTCATCATCTTTCGGGTTATTCTAATCCAATTAGGGGTTTTATCCAATCTTGTGCATCCAATAAGTGCGTTTGTGTCATTGGATTAACATTTCAGTCATTTTCATCAACCTTCGGCTTATTCTAATCCAATTTTGGTTTTTAATAAATCTTGTGCATCCAATAAGTGCGTTTGTTTCATTGGTTTAACATTTATGTCAATTTCGTCCTCACCAGCATTATTCTTATCCAATTTGTGTTTCAACCAATCTTGTGCAACCAATAAGTGCGTTTGTGTCATTGGTTTAACATTTTATTCATTTTTGTCCTCCCAAGGCTTATTCTAATCCCATTAGGGTCTTTAACCAATCTTGTGCATCCAATGAGTGCGTTTGTGTCATTGGATTAACATTTAACTCATTTTCATCAACCTTTGGCTTATTCTAAACAATTGGGGTTTTTAACAAATCTTGTGCATCCAATAAGTGCGTTTGTTTCATTGGTTTAACATTTAGGTCAATTTCGTCATCCTTCGGCTTATTCTAATCCAATTAGGGTTTTTAACTATTCTTGTGCATCCAATAAGTGCGTTTGTGTCATTGGTTTAACTTTTAGGTCAATTTTTTCCTCCGTAGGCTTATTCTAATCCAATTTGAGTTTTTAACCAATCTTATGCATCCAATAAGTGCGTTTGTGTCATTGGTTTAACTTTTAGGTCAATTTCGTCCTCCCTATGCTTATTCTAATCCAATTTGGGTTTTTAACCAATCTTATGCATCCAATAAGGGCGTTTGTTTCATTGGATTAACATTTAGGTCATTTTCGCCCTCCTTAGGCTTATTCTAATCCAATTACGGTTTTTAACTAATCTTGTGCATCCATTAAGTTCATTTGTGTCATTGGTTTAACTTTTAGGTCAATTTCGTCCTTCCAAGGCTTATTCTAATCTAGTTAAGGTTTTTAACCAATCTTAGGCATCCAATAAGAGCGTTTGTGTCATTTGATTAACATTTAAGTCATTTCGTCATCTTGCGACTTATTCTAATCCAATTAGGGTTTTTAACTAATCTTGTGCATCTAATAAGTGCGTTTGTTTCATTAGTTTAACTTCTAAGTCAATTTCGTCCTCCTGAGGCTTATTCTAATCCAATATGGGTTTTTAACCAATCTTGTGCATCCAATAAGTGCGTTTGTGTCATTGGAATATCATTTAGGTCATTTTTGTCATCTTTCGGCTAATTCTAATCCAATTAGGATTTTTGAACTAATCTTGTGCATCCAATAAGTGCGTTTGTTTCATTAGTTTAATTTCTAGGTCAATTTCGTCCTCCCAAGGCTTAGTCTAATCCAATTTTGGTTTCTAACCAATCTTGTGCATCCAATAAGTGCGTTTGTGTCATTAGATTAACATTTAGGTCATTTCGTCATCTTTCGACTAATTCTAATCCAATTAGGGTTTTTATCTAATCTTGCGCATCCAATTAGTGCGTTTGTTTCATTAGTTTAACTTCTAAGTCAATTTCGTCCTCCCTAGGCTTATTCTAATCCAATTTGGGTTTGTAACCAATCTTGTGCATCCAATAAGTGTGTGTGTGTCATTGGATTATCATTTAGGTCATTTTTGTCATCTTGTTGGCTTATTCTAATCCAATTAGGGTTTTTAACTAATCTTGTGCATCCAATAAGTGCGTTTGTTTCATTAGTTTAACTTCTAGGTCCATTTCGTCCTCCTTAGGCTTATTCTAATCCAATTTAGGTTTTTAACCAATCATGTGCATCCTATAAGTGCGTTTGTGTCATTTGATTAACATTTAGGTCATTTTCTCCATCCATAGGCTTATTCTAATCCAATTAGAGTTTTTAACTAATCTTGTGCATCCAATAAGTGCGTTTGTCTCATTGGTTTAACTTTTAGGTCAATTTCGTTCTCCTTAGGCTTTTTCTAATCCAATTAGGGTTTTTAACCAATCTTGTGAATCCAATAAGTGCGTTTGGGTCATTTGATTAACATTTAGGTCATTTTCGTCATCTTTCGATTTATTATAATCCAATTAGGGTTTTTAACTAATCTGGTGCATCCAATAAGTGCGTTTGTGTTATTTGATTAACATTTAGGTCATTTTCGTCATCTTTCAGCTTTTTCTAGTCCAAGTAGGGTCTTTAACCAATCTTGTGCATCCAATAAGTGTGTTTGTGTCATTGGATTAACATTTAAGTCATTTTCATCAACCTTTGGCTTATTCTAGTCCAATTAGGGTTTTTAACAAATTTTGTGCATCCAATAAGTGCGTTTGTTTCATTGGTTTAACATTTCGGTCAATTTTGTCCTCCTTAGTCTTATACTTATCTAATTTGGGTTTTAACCAATCTTGTGCAACCAATAACTGTGTTTGTGTCATTGTTTTAACATTTAGGTCATTTTCGTCCTCCCAAGGTTTATTCTAATCCAATTAGGGTTTTTAACCAATCTTCTGCATCAATTAAGTGCGTTTGTGTCATTTGATTAACATTTAGGTCATTTTCGTTTTTCAAAGGCTTATTCTAATCCAATTAGGGTTTTTAACCAATCTTGTGCATCAATTAAGTGTGTTTGTGTCATTTGATTAACATTTAGGACTTTTTCACCATCTTTCGGCTTATTCTAATCCAATTAAGGGTTTTAACCAATCCTGTGCATCCAATAAGTGCGTTTGTGTCATTGGATTAACATTTAAGTCATTTTCATCAACCTTCGGCTTATTCTAATCATATTAGGCTTTTTAACAAATGTTGTTCATCCAATAAGTGCGTTTGTTTCATTGGTTTAACATTTAGGTCAATTTCGTCCTCCCTAGGCTTATTCTTATCCAATTTGGGTTTTAACCAATCTTGTGCAACCAATAAGTGCGTTTGTATCATTGGTTTAACATTAAGCTCATTTTCGTCCTCCCACAAGGCTTATTCTAATCCAATTTTTGGTTTTAACCAATCTTGTGCATCCAATAAGTGCGTTTGTGTCATTGGTTTAACTTTTAGGGTCAATTTTGTCCGCCCTAGGCTTATTCTAATCCAATTTTAGTTTTTAACCAATCTTGTGCATCCAATAAATGCGTTTGTGTCATTGGATTATCATTTAGGTCATTATCGCCATCCTTAGGCTTGTTCTAATGCAATTAGGATTTTTAACTATTCTTGTGCATCCGTTAAGTGCATTTGTGTCATTGGTTTAACATTTAGGTCAATTGCGTCCTCCCAAGGCTTATTCTAATCCAATTAAGGTATTTAACCAATCTTTTGCATCCAATAAGTTCGTTTGTGTCATTTGATTAACATTAAGGTGATTTTCGTCATCTTTCAACTTATTCTAATCCAATTAGGGTTCTTAACTAATTTTGTGCATCTAATATCCGCGTTTGTGTCATTTGATTAACATTTAGGTCATTTTCGTTTTTCGAAGGATTATTCTAATCCAATTAGGGTTTTTAACCAATCTTGTGCATCAATTAAGTGTGTTTGTGTAATTTGATTAACAGTTAGGACTTTTTCACCATCTTTCGGCTTATTCTAATCCAATTAAGGGTTTTAACCAATCTTGTGCATCCAATAAGTGCGTTTGTGTCATTGGATTAACATTTAAGTCATTTTGATCAACCTTCGGCTTATTCTAATCCAATTAGGCTTTTTAACAAATGTTGTTCATCCAATAAGTGCGTTTGTTTCATTGGTTTAACATTTCGGTCAATTTTGTCATCCTTAGTCTTATTCTTATCCAATTTGGGTTTTAACCAATCTTGTGCAACCAATAAGTGCGTTTGTGTCATTGGTTTAACATTTAGGTCATTTTCGTCCTCCCAAGGTTTATTCTAATCCAATTAGGGGTTTTAACCAATCTTGTGCATTTGTGTCATTTGATTAACATTTTGGTCATTTTCGTTTTTCGAAGGCTTATTCTAATCCAATTAGGGTTTTTAACCAATCTTGTGCATCAATTAAGTGTGTTTGTGTCATTTGATTAACATTTAGGACTTTTTCACCATCTTTCGGCTTATTCTAATCCAATTAAGGGTTTTAACAAATGTTGTGCATCCAATAAGTGCGTTTGTTTCAATTGTTTAACATTTAGGTCAATTTCGTCCTCCCTTGGCTTATTCTTATCCAATTTGGGTTTTAACCAATCTTGTGCAACCAATAAGTGCGTTTGTGTCATTGGTTTATCATTTAGGTCATTTTCGTCCTCCCAAGGCTTATTCTAATCCAATTTTTGGTTTTAACCAATCTTGTGCATCCAATAAGTGCGTTTGTGTCATTGGTTTAACTTTTACGGTCAATTTTTTCTACCCTAGGCTTATTCTAATCCAATTTTAGTTTTTAACCAATCTTGTGCATCCAATAAATGCGTTTGTGTCATTGGATTATCATTTAGGTCATTATCGCCATCCTTAGGCTTGTTCTAATGCAATTAGAATTTTTAACTAATCTTGTGCATCCGGTAAGTGCATTTGTGTCATTGGTTTAACTTTTAGGTCTATTGCGTCCTCCCAAGGCTTATTCTAATCCAATTAAGGTATTTAACCAATCTTTTGCATCCAATAAGTTCGTTTGTGTCATTTGATTAACATTAAGGTGATTTTCGTCATCTTTCAACTTATTCTAATCCAATTAGGGTTCTTAACTAATTTTGTGCATCTAATATTCGCGTTTGTGTCATTTGATTAACATTTAGGTCATTTTCGTCATCCTTCGGCTTATTCTAATTCAATTAGGGTTTTTAACCAATCTTAGGCATCCAATAAGCATGTTTGTGTCATTGGTTTAACATTTTGGTCATTTTCTTCTTCCCTTGGCTTATTCTAATCCAATTAGAGTTTTTAGACTAATCTTGTGCATCCAATAAGTGCGTTTGTGTCATTGGTTTAACATTTAGGTCATTTTCGTCCTCCCAAAGCTTATTCTAATCCAATTTCGGTTTTTACGAAATTTTTGAATCCAATAAGTGCGTTTTTGCCATTTGATTAACATTTAGGTCATTTTCATCCTCCCTAGGCTTATTATAATCCAATTAGGGTTTTTAACCAATCTTGTGCGTCCAATAACTAAGTTTGTGTCATTGGTTTAACATATAGGTCATTTTCGTCCTCCCTAGTCTTATTCTATTCCAATTAGGGTTTTTAACCAATCTAGTGCATCCAATACGTGCGTTTGTGCTATTTGATTAATATTTAGGTCATTTTGCTCCTCCATAGGCTTATTCTAGTCCAATTAGGGTTTTTAACCAATCTTGTGCATCCAATAAGTGCGTTTGTGTCCTTGGTTAAACATTTAGGTCATTCTCTTCCTCCCTAGCTTTATTCTAATCCAATTAGGGTTTTTAACCAATCTTGTGCATCCAATAAGTGAGTTTGTGTCATTGGTTTAACATTTTGGTAATTTTCGTCCTTCCTAGGCTTATTCTAATCCAATTAGGGGTTTTAACCAATCTTGTTCATCCAATAAGTGAATTTGTGTCATTGAATTAACATTTAAATAATTTAAGTCATTTTCGTCATCCTTCGGCTTACTCTAATCTAATTAGGGTTTTTGACAAATCTTCTGCTTCCAATAAGTGCGTTTGTGTCATTGGTTTAACTCTTAGGTCAATTTCTTCCCCCCTATGCTTATTCTAATCCAATTTGGGTTTTTAACCAATCTTGTGCTTCGAATAAGTGCGTTTGTGTCATTGGAATAACATTTAGGTCATTTTCGCCATCATTAGGCTTATTCTAATCCAATTAGGGTTTTTAACTAATCTTGTGCAACCATTAAGTGCATTTGTGTCATTGGTTTAACTTTTAGGTCAATTTTTTCCTCCCAAGGCTTATTCTAATCCAATTTAGGGTTTTTACCAATCTTGTGCATCCAATAAGTGCGTTTGTGTCATTTGATTAACATTTAGGTCATTTCGTCATCTTTTGACTTATTCTAATCCAATTTGGGTTTTTAACTAATCTTGTGCATCCAATAAGTGCATTTGTTTCATTGGTTTAACATTTATGTCAATTTCGTCCTCCCTAGGCTTATTCTTATCCAATGTTGGTTTTAACTAATCGTGTGCAACCAATAAGTGCGTTTGTGTCAATAGTTTAACATTTAGGTCATATTTGTCCACCCTAGGCTTATTCTAATCCAATTTGGGTTTTTAACCAATCTTGTGCATCCAAAAAGTGTGTTTGTGTCATTGGATTATCATTTAGGTCATTTTTGTCACTTTCGGCTTTTTCTAATCCAATTAGGATTTTTAACTAATCTTGTGCATCCAATAAGTGCGTTTGTTTCATTAGTTTAACTTCTAGGTCAATTTCGTCCTCCCTAATCTTATTCTAAACCAATTTGGGTTTTTAACAAATCTTGTGCATCCAATAAGTGCGTTTGTGTCATTGGATTATCATTTAGGTCATTTTCGTGATCTTTCGGCTTATTCTAATCCAAATAGGGTTTTAACTAATCTTGTGCTTCCAATAAGTGTGTTTATGTCATTGGTTTAACTTTTTGGTCAATTTCGTCCTCCCTATGCTTATTCTAATCCAATTTGGGTCTTTAACCAATCTTGTGCATCCAATAAGTGCGTTTGTGTCATTGGATTAACATTTAAGTCATTTTCATCAAACGTTGGCTTATTCTAAACCAATTGGGGTTTTTAACAAATCTTGTGCATCCAATAAGTGCGTTTGTTTCATTGCTTTAACATTTAGGTCAATTTCGTCATCCTTCGGCTTATTCTAATACAATTAGGGTTTTTAACTATTCCTGTGCATCCAATAAGTGCGTTTGTTTAATTGGTTTAACTTTTAGGTCAATTTTGTCCTCCGTAGGCTTATTCTAATCCAATTTGGATTTTTAACCAATCTTGTGCATCCAATAAGTGCGTTTGTGTCATTGGATTAACATTTAGGTCATTTTCGCCATCCTTAGGCTTATTCTAATCCAATTAGGGTTTTTAACTAATCTTGTGCATCCATTAAGTGCATTTGTGTCATTGGTTTAACTTTTAGGTCAATTTCGTCCTCCCAAGGCTTATTCTAATCTAGTTAAGGTTTTTAACGAATATTGTGCATCCAATAAGTGCGTTTGTGTCATTTGATTAACTTTTAGGTCATTTCGTCATCTTTCGACTTATTCTAAACCAATTAGGGTTTTTAACTAATCTTGCGCAGCTAATAAGTGCGTTTGTTTCATTAGTTTAACTTCTAAGTCAATTTCGTCCTCCCTAGGGTTATTCTAATCCAATATGGGTTTTTAACCAATCTTGTGCATCCAATAAGTGAATTTGTGTCATTGGAATATCATTTAGGTCATTTTTGTTATCTTTCGGCTTATTCTAATACAATTATGATTTTTGAAGTAATCTTGTGCATTCAATAAGTGCGTTTGTTTCATTAGTTTAACTTATAGGTCAATTTCGTCCTCCCTAGGCTTATTCTAATCCAATTAGGGTTTTTAACCAATCTTGTGCATCCAATAAGTGCGTGTGTGTCATTGGATTATCATTTAGGTCATTTTTGTCATCTTTTTGGCATATTATAATCCAATTAGGGTCTTTAACTAATCTTGTGCATCCAATAAGTGCGTTTGTTTCATTAGTTTAACTTCTTGGTCCATTTCGTCCTCCCTAGACTTATTCTAATCCAATTTGGGTTTTTAACCAATCATGTGCATCCTATAAGTGCGTTTGTGTCATTTGATTAACATTTAGGTCATTTTCGCCATCCATAGGCTTATTCTAATCCAATTAGAGTCTTTAACTAATCTTGTGCATCCAATAAGTGCGTTTGTCTCTTTGGTTTAACTTTTAGGTCAATTTCGTTCTCCCTAGGCTTTTTCTAATCCAATTAGGGTTTTTAACCAATCTTGTGCATCCAATAAGTGTGGTTGTGTCATTTGATTATCATTAAGGTCATTTTCGTCATCTTTCGACTTATTCTAATCCAATTAGGGTTTTTAACTAATCTTGTGCATCCAATAAGTGCGTTTGTGTCATTGGTTTAAAATTTAGGTCTATTTCGTCCTCCCAAGGCTTATTCAAATCTAATTAGGGTTTTTAACCAATCTTGTGCATCCAATAAGTGCGTTTGTGTTATTTGATTAACATTTAGGTCATTTTCGTCATCTTTCAGCTTATTCTAGTCCAAGTAGGGTTCTTAACCAATCTTGTGCATCCAATAAGTGTGTTTGTGTCATTGGATTAACATTTAAGTCATTTTCATCAACCTTCGGCTTATTCTATTCCAATTAGGGTTTTTAACAAAATTTGTGCATCAAATAATGCGTTTGTGTCATTGGTTTAACATTTAGGTCATTTTCGTCCTCCCAAGGTTTATTCTAATCCAATTAGGGTTTTTAACCAATCTTGTGTATCAATTAAGTGCGTTTGTGTCATTTGATTAACATTTAGGTCATTTTCGTTTTCCCAAGGCTTATTGTAATCCAATTAGGGTTTTTAACCAATCTTGTGCATCAATTAAGTGTGTTTGTGTCATTTGATGAACATTTTGGTCTTTATCATCATCTTTCGGCTTATTCTAATCCAATTAAGGATTTCAACCAATCTTGTGCATCCAATAAGTGCGTTTGTGTCATTGGATTAACATTTAAGTCATTTTCATCAAGCTTTGGCTTATTCTAATCCAATTAGGCTTTTTAACAAATGTTGTGCATCCAATAAGTGCGTTTGTTTCATTGGTTTAACATTTAGGTCAATTTCGTCCTCCCAAGGCTTATTCTAATCCAATTAGGGTTTTTAACCAATCTGGTGCATCAATTAAGTGCGTTTGTGTCTGTTGATTAACATTTCGGTCTTTTTAATCATCTTTCGACTTATTCTAGTCCAATTAGGGGCTTTAACCAATCTTGTGCATCCAATAAGTGCGTTTGAGTAATTGGATTATCATTGAGATCATTTTTGTCATCCTTCGGCTTATTCTAATCTAATTAAGGTTTTTAACCAATCTTTTGCATCCAATAAGTTCGTTTGTGTCATTTGATTAACATTAAGGTGATTTTCGTCATCTTTCGACTTATTCTAATCCAATTAGGGTTCTTAACTAATTTTGTCAATCTAAGATCCGCGTTTGTGTCATTTAAATAACATTTAGGTCATTTTCGTCATCCTTCGGCTTATTCTAATCCAATTAGGGTTTTTAGACTAATCTTGTGCATCCAATAAGTGCGTTTGTGTCATTGGTTTAACATTGAGGTCATTTTCGTCCTCCCAAAGCTTATTCAAATTCAATTTCGGTTTTTACGAAATTTGTGAATCCAATAAGTGCGTTTGAGCCATTTGATTAACATTTAGGTCATTTTCTTCCTCCCTAGGCTTATTCTAATCCAATTACGGTTTGTAACCAATCTTGTGCATCCAATAAGTGAGTTTGTGTCATTAGTTTAACATATAGGTCATTTTCGTCCTCCCTAGGCTTATTCTAATCCAATTAGGGTTTTTGACCAATCTTGTGCATGCAATACGTGCGTTTGTGCTATTTGATTAATATTTAGGTCATTTTCTTCCTCCATAGGCTTATTCTAATCCAATTAGGGTTTTTAACCAATCTTGTGCATCCTATAAGTGCGTTTGTGTCCCTTGTTAAACATTTAGGTCATTCTCTTCCTCCCTAGCTTTATTCTAATACAATTAGCGTTTTTAACCAATCTTGTGCATCCAATAAGTGAGTTTGTGTCCTTGGTTTAACATTTAGGAAATTTCCGTCCATCTTAGGCTTATTCTAATCCAATTAGCGGTTTTAACCAATCTTGTTCATCCAATAAGTGCATTTGTGCAATTGAATTAACATTTAAGTAATTTAAGTCATTTTCGTCATCCTTCGGCTTACTCTAATCCAATTAGGGTTTTTAACCAATCTTGTGCATCCAATAAGTGCGTTTGTGTCATTGGTTTAACATTTAGGTCGATTTCGTCCTCCCTAGGCTTATTCTAATCCAATTAGGGTATTATACCAATCTTGTGAATCAATTAAGTGCGTTTGTGTCATTTGATTAACATTTAGGTCATTTTAGTCATCTTTCGGATTATTCTAATCCAATTAGTGGTTTTAACCAATCTCGTACATCCAATAAGTGCGTTTTTGGTATTGGATTAACATTTAAGTCATTTTCATCAACCTTCGGCTTATTCTAATCCAATTTGGGTTTTTAACAAATCTTGTGCATCCAATAAGTGCTTTGTTTCATTGGTTTAACATTTAGGTCAATTTCGTCCACCCTAGTCTTATTCTTATCCAATTAGGGTTTTGACCAATCTTGTGCAACCAATAAGTGCGTTTGTGTCATTGGTTTAACATTTAGGTCATTTTCGTCCTCCAAAGGCTTATTCGAATCCAATTTGGGTTTTTAACTAATCTTGTGTATCCAATAAGTGTGCTTGTGTCATTGGATTAACATTTAGGTTTTTTTCGCAATCCCTATGCTTATTCTAATCCAATTTGAGTTTTTAACCAATCTTGTGCATCCAATAAGTGTGTTTGTGTCATTGGATTATCATTTAGGTCATTTTAGTCATCTTTCGGCTTAATCTAATCCAACTAGGGTTTTTAACTAATCTTGTGCATCCAATAAGTGCGTTTGTGTCCTTTCTTTAACTTTAAGGTCAATTTCGTCCTCCCTAGGCTTATTCGAATCCAATTAGGCTTTTTAACCAATCTTGTGCATCCAATAAATGCGTTTGTGTCATCACTGTAACATTTAGGTCATTTCCGTCCTCGCTAGGCTTATTCTAATCCAATTTGGGTTTTTAACCAATCTTGTGCATCCAATTAGGGCAATTGTGTCATTTGATTAACATTTAGGTCATTTTCGTCATCTTTCGAATTATTCTAAACCAATTAGGGTTTTTAGCTAATCTTGTTCATCCAATAAGTGTGTTTTTGTCATTTAATTAACATTTAGGTCATTTTCGTCATCTTTTGACTTATTCTAATCCAATTAGGGTTTCTAACTAATCTTGTGCATCTAATAAGTGCGTTTGGGTCATTGGTTTAAAAATTAGGTCTGTTTCGTCCTCCCAAGGCTTATTATAATCTAATTAGGGTTTTTAACCAATCTTGTGAATCCAATAAGTGTATTTGTGTTATTTGATTATCATTTAGGTCATTTTCGTCATCTTTCGGCTTATTCTAGTCCAAGTAGGGGTTTTAACCAATCTTGTGCATCCAATAAGTGCGTTTGTGTCATTGAATTAACATTTAAGTTATTTTCATCAACCTTCGGCTTATTCTAAACCAATTAGGGTTTTTACCAAAACTTGTGCATCCAATAAGTGCGTTTTGTTTCATTGGGTTAACATTTAGCTCAATTTCGTCCTCCCTAGGGTTATTCTTATCCAATTTGGGTTTTAACCAAATCTAGTGCAACCAATAAGTGCGTTTGTTTCATTGGTTTATCATTGTGGTCATTTTTGTCATCCTTCGGCTTATTCTAATCCAATTAGGGTTTTTAACTAATCTTGTGCATCCAATAATTGTGTTTGTGTCATTGGTTTAACTTTTAGGTCAATTTTGTCCTCCCTAGGCTTATTCTAATCCAATTTAAATTTTAAACCAATCTTGTGCATCCAATAAGTGCGTTTGTGTCATTGGATTATCATTTAGGTCATTTTCCCCATCCTTAGGCTTATTCTAATGCAATTAGGGTTTTTAACTGATCTTGTGCATCCATTAAGTGCATTTGTGTCATTGGTTTAACTTTTAGGTCAATTTCGTCCTCCCAAGGCTTATTCTAATCCAATTAGGGTTTTTAACCAATCTTTTGCATCCAATAAGTTCGTTTGTGTCATTTGATTAACATTTAGGTGATTTTCGTCATCTTTCGACTTATTCTAATCCAATTAGGGTTCTTAACTAATTTTGTGCATCCAATATCCGTGTTTGTTTCATTTTATTAACATTTAGGTCATTTTCGTCATCCTTCGGCTTATTCTAATTCAATTAGGGTTTTTAACCAATCTTAGGCATCCAATAAGCGCGTTTGTGTCTTTGGTTTAAAATTTTGGTCATTTTCCTCCTCCTTTGGCTTATTCTAATCCAATAAGGGGTTTTAACCAATCTTGTGCATCCAGTAAGTGAGTTTGTGTCATTGGTTTAACATATAGGTCATTTTCGTCCTCCCTAGGCTTATTCTAATCCAATTAGGGTTTTTAACAAATCTTGTGCATCCAATACGTGTGTGTGTTTGTGCCATTTGATTAATATTTAGGTCATTTTCCTCCTCCATAGGTTATTCTAATCCAATTAGTGTTTTTAACCAAACTTGTGCATCCAATAAGTGATTTTGTGCATTGGTTTAACCAATCTTAGGCATCCAATAAGCGCGTTTGTGTCTTTGGTCTAAAATTTTTTGTCATTTTCCTCCTCCATAGGCTTATTCTAATCCAATTAGGGTTTTTAACCAATCCTGTGCATCCAATAATTGATTTTGTGTCAATTGTTTAACATTTAGGTCAATTTTGTCCTCCCTAGGCTTATTTTAATCCAATTAGGGTATGAAACCAATCTTGTGCATCAATTAAGTGCCTTTGTGTCATTTGATTAGCATTTAGGTCACTTTCGTCATCTTTCGGCTTATTCTAATCCAATTAGGCGTTTTAACCAATCTTGTGCATCCAATAAATGCATTTGAGTTGTTGGATTATCATTGAGGTCATTTTTCGTCATCCTTCGGCTAATTCTAATCGAATTAGGGTTTTTAACCAATCTCGTGCATCCAATAGGTGCGTTTGTGTCATTGGATTAACATTTAAGTCATTTTCTTCCTCCCTAGGCTTATTCTTATCCAATTTGGGTTTTCACCAAATCTAGTGCAACCAATAAGTGCGTTTGTGCCATTGGTTTAACATTTAGGTTATTTTCGTCCTCCCAAGGCTTATTCTAATCCAATTAGGATTTTTAACCAATCTTGTGCATCAATTAAGTGCGTTTGTGTCATTTGACTAACTTTTAGGTCTTTTTCATCATCTTTCGGCATAGCCTAATCCAATTAAGGGTTTTAACCAATCTTGTGCATCCAATAAGTGCGTTTGTGTCATTGGATTATCATTTAGGTCATTTTCGCCATCCTTAGGCTTATTCTAATGCAATTAGGGGTTTTAACTAATCTTGTGCATCCATTAAGTGCATTTGTGTCATTGGTTTAACTTTTAGTTCAATTTCGTCCTCCCAAGGCTTATTCTAATCCAATTAGGGTTTTTAACCAATCTTTTGCATCCAATAAGTTCGTTTGTGTCATTTGATTAACATTTAGGTGATTTTCGTCATCTTTCGACTTATTCTAATCCAATTAGGAATCTTAACTAATTTTGTGCATCCAATATCCGTGTTTGTGTCGTTTTATTAACATTTCGGTCAATTTCGTCTTCCCTAGGCTTATTCTTATCCAACTTGTGTTTTAACCAATCTTGTGCAACCAATAAGTGCGTTTGTGTCATTGGATTATCATTTAGGTCATTTTCACCATCCTTAGGCTTATTCTAATGCAATTAGGGGTTTTAACCAATCTTGTGCATCCAGTTAGGGTTTGTGTCATTGGTTTAACATATAGGTCATTTTTGTCCTCCTTAGGCTTATTCTAATCCAATTAGGGTTTTTAACAAATCTTGTGCATCTAATACGTGTGTTTGTGCCATTTGATTAATATTTAGGTCATTTTCCTCCTCCATAGGCTTATTCTAATCCAATTAGGGTTTTTGACCAATCTTGTGCATCCAATAAGTGATTTTGTGTCATTGGTTTAACATTTAGGTCAAATTTGTCCTCCCTAGGCTTATTCTATTCCAATGAGGGTATGAAAACAATCTTGTGCATCAATTAAGTGCTTTTGTGTCATTTGATTAACATTTAGGTCATTTTCGTCATCTTTCGGCTTATTCTAATCCAATTAGGCGTTTTAACCAATCTTGTGCATCCAATAAGTGTGTTTGAGTTGTTCGATTATCATTGAGGTAATTTTCGTCATCCTTCGGCTAATTCTAATCCAATTAGGGTTTTTAACCAATCTCGTACATCCAATAAGTGCGTTTGTGTCATTGGATTAACATTTAAGTCATTTTCATCAACCTTCGGCTTATTCTAATCAAATTTGGGTTTTTAACAAACCTTGTGCATCCAATAAGTGCATTTATTTCATTGGTTTAACATTTCGGTCAATTTCGTCTTCCCTAGGCTTATTCTTATCCAACTTGTGTTTTAACCAATCTTGTGCAACCAATAAGTGCGTTTGTGTCATTGGTTTAACATTTAGGTCATTTTCGTCCTCCCAAGGCTTATTCCAATCCAATTTGGGTTTTTAAATAATCTTGTGTATGCAATAAGTGCGCTTGTGTCATTGGATTAACATTTAGGTCTTCTTCGCCATCCTTAGGCTTATTCTAATCCAATTAGGGTTTTTAACTTATCTTGTGCATCCATTAAGTGCGTTTGTGTCCTTGGTTGAACATTTAGGTCATTTTCATCCTCCCTAGGCTTATTCTAATCCAATTAGGGTTTTTAACAAATCTTGTGCATCCAATATGTGATTTTGTGTCATTGGTTGCTCATTTAGGTCATTTACGTCCTCCTTAGGCATATTCTAATCCAATTTTGGTTTTTAACAAATCTTGTGCATCCAATAAGTGAGTTTGTGTCATTGGTTTAACATTTAGGTCATTTTCGTCCTTCCTAGGCTTATTCTATTCCAATTAATGGTTTTAACCAATCTTGTTCATCCAATAAGTGCATTTGTGTCATTGAATTAAAATTTAAGTAATTTAAGTCATTTTCGTCATCCTTCGGCTTATTCTAATCCAATTAGGGTTTTTAACCAATCTTGTGCATCCAATAAGTGTGTTTGTGTTATTCGATTAACATTTAAGTCATTTTCATCAACCTTCGGCTTATTCTAATCAAATTTGGGTTTTTAACAAACCTTGTGCATCCAATAAGTGTGTTTATTTCATTGGTTTAACATTTCGGTCAATTTCGTCTTCCCTAGGCTTATTCTTATCCAACTTGTGTTTTAACCAATCTTGTGCAACCAATAAGTGCGTTTGTGTCATTGGATTATCATTTAGGTCATTTTCGCCATCCTTAGGCTTATTCTAATGCAATTAGGGGTTTTAACTAATCTTGTGCATCCATTAAGTGCATTTGTGTCATTGGTTTAACTTTTAGTTCAATTTCGTCCTCCCAAGGCTTATTCTAATCCAATTAGGGTTTTTAACCAATCTTTTGCATCCAATAAGTTCGTTTGTGTCATTTGATTAACATTTAGGTGATTTTCGTCATCTTTCGACTTATTCTAATCCAATTAGGAATCTTAACTAATTTTGTGCCGTTTGTGTCGTTTTATTAACATTTAGGTCATTTTCGTCATCGTTCGGCTTATTCTAATTCAATTAGGGTTTTTAACCAATCTTAGGCATCCAATAAGCGCGTTTGTGTCTTTGGTTTAAAATTTTGGTCAATTTCCTCCTCCCTTGGCTTATTCTAATCTTATTAGGGGTTTTAACCAATCTTGTGCATCCGGTTAGGGTTTGTGTCATTGGTTTAACATATAGGTCATTTTTGTCCTCCTTAGGCTTATTCTAATCCAATTAGGGTTTTTAACAAATCTTGTGCATCTAATACGTGTGTTTGTGCCATTTGATTAATATTTAGGTCATTTTCCTCCTCCATAGGCTTATTCTTATCCAATTAGGGTTTTTAACCAATCTTGTGCATCCAATAAGTGATTTTGTGTCATTGGTTTAACATTTAGGTCAATTTTGTCCTCCCTAGGCTTATTCTATTCCAATGAGGGTATGAAAACAATCTTGTGCATCAATTAAGTGCTTTTGTGTCATTTGTCCTCCCTAGGCTAATTCTAATCCAATTAGGGTTTTTAACCAATCTTGTGCATCCAATAAGTGCGTTTGTGTCATTGGTTTAACTTTTAGGTCAATTTCAGCCACCCATGGCTTATTCTAATCCAATTAGGGTTTTTAACCAATCTAATTCAATTAGGATTTATAACCTATCTGAGGCATCCAATAAGCGCGTTTGTGTCATTGGTTTAACATTTTGGTCATTTTCCTCCTCCCTTGGCTTATTCTAATCCAATAAGGGTTTTTAACTAATCTTGTGCATCCAATAAGTGCGTTTGTGTCATTGGTTTAACATTTAGGTCATTTTCGTCCTTCCTAGGCTTATTCTATTCCAATTAGGGGTTTTAACCAATCTTCTTCATCCAATAAGTGCATTTGTGTCATTGAATTAACATTTAAGTCATTTAAGTCATTTTCGTCAACCTTCTGCTTATTCTAATCCAATTAGGGTTTTTATCCAATCTTGTGCATCCAATAAGTGTGTTTGTGTTATTCGATTAACATTTAAGTCATTTTCATCAACCTTCGGCTAATTCTAATCCAAATAGGGTTTTTTACAAATCTTGTGCATCCAATAAGTGCGTTTGTTTGATTGGTTTAACATTTAGGTCAATTTCGTCCTCCATAGGCTTATTCTTTTCCAATTTGGGTTTTAACCAATCTTGTGCAACCAATAAGTGCGTTTGTGTCATTGGTTTAACATTTAGGTCTTTATCATCCTCCCAAGGCTTATTCTAATCCAATTAGGGTTTTTAACCAATCTTGTGCATTAATTAAGTGCGTTTGTGTCATTTGATAAACATTTAGGTCTTTTTCATCATCTTTCGGCTTATTCTAACCCAATTAGGGGTTCTAACCAATCTTGTGCATCCAATAAGTGTGTTTGAGTCATTGGATTATCATTGAGGTCATTGGATTATCATTGAGGTCATTGGATTATCATTGAGGTCATTTTTTGTCATCCTTCGGCTTATTCTAATCAATAGGGTTTTTAACTAATCTTATGCATCCAAAAAGTGCGTTTGTGTCATTGGTTTAACTTTTAGGTCAATTTCAGCCTCCCAAGGCTTATTCTAATCCAATTAGGGTTTTTAACCAATCTAGCTTGTGTATCCAATAAGTGCGTTTGTGTCATTTGATTAACATTTAGGTGATTTTCGTCATCTTTCGTCTTATTCTAATCCAATTAGGGTTTTGAACTAATCTTGTGCATCCAATATCCGCGTTTGTGTCATTTGATTAACATTTAGGTCATTTTTTTGTCATCCTTAGGCTTTTTCTAATTCAATTAGGATTTATAACCTATCTGAGGCATCCAATAAGCGTGTTTGTTTCATTGGTTTAACATTTTGGTCATTTTCCTCCTCCCTTGGCTTATTCTAATCCAATTAGGGTTTTTAACCAGTCTTGTGCATCTAATAAGTGCGTTTGTGTCATTGGTTTAACATTTAGGTCATTTTCGTCCTTTCTAAGCCTATTCTAATCCAATTAAGGGTTTTAACCAATCTTGTTCATCCAATAAGTGCATTTTTGTCATTGAATTAACATATAAGTCATTTAAGTCATTTTCGACAACGTTTGGCTTATTCTTATCCAATTAGGGATTTTAACTAATCTTGTGCATCCAATAAGTGCGTTTGTGTCATTGGTTTAACATTTAGGTCAACCTCGTCCTCTTAAGGCTTATTCTAATCCAATTAGGGGTTTAAACCAATCTTGAGCATAATTAAGTGTGTTTGTTTCATTTGATTAACAATTAGGTCTTTTACATCATCTTTTTGAATATTCTAATCCAATTAGGGGTTCTAACCAATCTTGTGCATCCAATAAGTGTGTTTGAGTCATTGGATTATCATTGAGGTCATTTTCGTCATCCTTCAGCTTATTATAATCCAATTAGTGTGTTTGTGTCATTGGTTTAACTTTTAGGTCAATTTTGGCCTCCCTATGCTTATTCTAATCCAATTTGGGTTTTTAACCAATGTTGTGTATCCAATAAGTGCGTTTGTGTCATTTGATTAACATTTAGGTAATTTTCGTCATCTTTCGGCTTATTATAATCCAATTAGGGTTCTGAACTAATCTTGTGCATCCATTATCTGCGTTTGTGTCGTTGGTTTAACATTTTAATCATTTTCCTCCTCCCTTGGCTTATTCTAATCCAATTACGGTTTTTAACCAATCTTGTGCATCCAATAAGTGCGTTTGTGTCAATGGTTTAACATTTAGGTCATTTTCGTCATCCCAAAGCTTATTCAAATCCAATTTGGCTTTTTAAAGAAATTTGTGAATCCAATAAGTGCTTTTGTGCCATTTGATTAACATTTAGGTCATTATCATCCTCCCGAGGCTTATTCTAATCGTACTAGGGTTTTTAACCAATCAAATTAGGGTTTTTCGTCCTCCCTAGGCCATTGGTTTAACATTTAGGTCATTTAAGTCAGTTTGTGTCATTGGTTTAACATTTAGGTCATTTTCGTCCTCCCTAGGCCTATTCTAATCCAATTAGGGTTTTTAACTAATCTTGAGCATCGAATATATGCGTTTGTGCCATTCGATTAATTTTTAGGCCATTTTCCTCCTCCACAGGCTTAGTCTAATCCAATTAGTGTTTTTAACCAATCTTGTGCATCCAATAAGTGCATTTGTGTCCTTGGTTAAACATTTGGGTCATTTTCTTCCTCCCTAGCTTTATTCTAACCCAATTAGGGTTTTTAACAAATCTTGTGCATCCAATAAGTGAGTTTGTGTCATTGGTTAACATTTAGGTCATTTTCGTCCTTCCTAGGCTTATTCTGTTCCAATTAGGGGTTTTAACCAATCTTGTTCATCCAATAAGTGCATTTGTGTCATTGAATTAACATTTAAGTCATTTAAGTCTTTTTCGTCAACCTTCTGCTTATTCTAATCCAATTAGGGTTTTTATCCAATCTTGTGCATCCAATAAGTGCGTTTGTGTTATTCGATTACCATTTAAGTCATTTTCATCAACCTTCGGTTAATTCTAATCCAAATAGGGTTTATTACAAATCTTGTGCATCCAATAAGTGCGTTTGTTTGATTGGTTTAACATTTAGGTCAATTTTGTCCTCCATAGGCTTATTCTTTTCCAATTTGGGTTTTAACCAATCTTGTGCAACCAATAAGTGCGTTTGTGTCATTGGTTTAACATTTAAGTCTTTATCGTCCTCCCAAGGCTTATTCTAATCCAATTAGGGTTTTTAACCACTCTTGTGCATCAATTAAGTGCGTTTGTGTCATTTGATAAACATTTAGGTCTTTTTCATCATCTTTCGGCTTATTCTAACCCAATTAGGGGTTCTAACCAATCTTGTTCATCCAATAAGTGCGTTTGTGTCATTGGTTAAACTTTTAGGTCAATTTAGCCTCCCAAGGCTTATTCTAATCCATTTAGGGTTTTTAACCAATCTTGTGTATCCAATAAGTGCGTTTGTGTCATTTGATTAACATTTAGGTGATTTTTGTCATCTTTCGTCTTATTCTAATCCAATTAGGGTTCTGAACTAATCTTTTGCATCCAATATCCGCGTTTGTGTCATTTGATTAACATTTAGGTCATTTTTCGTCATCCTTCGGCTTTTTCTAATTCAATTAGGATTTATAACCTATCTGAGGCATCCAATTTAGCGTGTTTGTGTCATAGGTTTAACATTTTGGTCATTTTCCTCCTCCCTTGGCTTATTCTAATCCAATTAGGGTTTTTAACCAATCTTGTGCATCCAATAAGTGCGTTTGTGTCATTGGTTTAACATTTATGTCATTTTCATCCTTCCTAGGCTTATTCTAATCCAATTAAGGGTTTTAACCAATCTTGTTCATCCAATAAGTGCATTTATGTCATTGAATTAACATTTAAGTCATTTAAGTCATTTTTGCAACGTTCGGCTTATTCTTATCCAATTAGGGTTTTTAACCAATCTTTTGCATCCAATAAATGCGTTTGTGTCATTGATTTAACTTTTAGGTCAACTTCGTCCTCTCTAGGCTTATTCTATTCCAATTTGGGATTTTAACCAATTTGGTGCATCCAATAAGTGCGTTTGTGTCATTGGATTATCATTTAGGTCATTTTTGTCATCTTTCGGCTTATTCTAATCCAATTAGGGTTTTGAACTAATCTTGTGCATCCAATAAGTGTGTTTGTTTCATTAGTTTAACTTTTAGGTCAATTTCGTCCTCCCTTGGCTTATTCTAATCCAATTTAGGTTTTTAACCAATCTTGTGCATCCAATAAGTGTGTTTTGTTATTGTATTATCATTTAGCTCATTTTTGTCATCATTTCGGCTTATTCTAATCCAATTAGGGTTATTAAACTATCTGGTACATCCAATAAGTGCGTTTGAGTCATTGGATTAACATTTAAGTCATTTTCATCAACCTTCGGCTTATTCTAATTCAATTGGGGTTTTTAACAAATCTAGTTCATCCAATAAGTGCGTTTGTTTCATTGGTTTAACTTTTAGGTCAATTTCGTCCTCCCTAGGCTTATTCTTATCCAATTTGCGTTTTAACCAATGTTTTGCAACCAATAAATGCCCTTATGTCATTGGTTTAACTTTTAGGTCAACTTCGTCCTCCCTAGGCTTATTCAAATACAATTAGGGTTTTTGACCAATCTTGTGCATCCAATAAGTGCGTTTCAGTCATTGTATTATCATTGACGTCATTTTCGTCATCCTTCTGCTTATTCTAATCCAATTAGGGTTTTTAAATAATCTTGTGCATCCAATAAGTGCGTTTGTGTCATTGGTTTAACTTTTAGGTCAATTTTGTCCTCCCTAGGCTAATTCTAATCCAATTTGGGTTTTTAACCAATCTTGTGCATCCAATAAGTGTGTTTGTGTCATTGGAATAACATTTAAGTCATTTTCGTTAACCTTCGGCATATTCTAATCCAATTAGGGGTTTTAACCAATCTTGTTCATCCAATAAGTGCATTTGTGTCATTGAATTAACATTTAAGTCATTAAAGTCATTTTCGTCAACCTTCGGCTTCTTCTATTCCAATTAGGGTTTTTAACCAATCTTGTGCATCCCATAAGTGCGTTTATGTCATTGGATTAACATTTAGGTCATTTTCGCCATCCTTAGGCTTCTTCTAATGCAATTAGGGTTTTTAACTAATCTTGTGCATCCAATAAGTGTGTTTGAGTCATTGTTTTATCATTGAGGTCATTTTCGTCATCGTTGGGCTTATTCTAATCCAATTAGGGTTTTTAAATAATCTTGTGCATCCAATAAGTGCGTTTTTGTCATTGGTTTAACTTTTAGGTCAATTTTGTCCTCCCTAGGCTTATTCTAATCCAATTAGGGTTTTTAACTAATCTTGTGCATCCAATAAGTGCGTTTGCGTCATTGGTTTAACATTTAGGTCATTTTCACCATCCTTAGGCTTATTCTAATCCAATTATGGTTTTTAACTAATCTTGTGCATCCATTAAGCGCATTTCTATCATTGGTTTAACTTTTAGGTCAATTTCGTCCTCCCAAGGCTGATTCTAATCCAATTAGGGTTTTTATCCAATCTTGTGCATCCAATAAGTGCGTTTGTGCCATTGGAATAACATTTAAGTCATATTCGTCAACCTTAGGCATATTCTAATCCAATTAGGGGTTTTAACCAATCTTGTTCATCCAATAACTGCATTTGTGTCGTTGAATTAACATTTAAGTCATTTTCGTCAACCTTCGGCTTATTCTATTCCAATTAGGGTTTTTAACCAATCTTGTGCATCCAATAAGTGCGTTTGTGTCATTGGATTAACATTTAGGTCATTTTCGCCATCCTACGGCTTATTCTAATGCAATTAGGGTTTTTAACTAATCTTGTGCATCTATTAAGTGCATTTGTGTCATTGGTTTAACTTTTAGGTCAATTTTGTCCTCCCTAGGCTTATTCTAATCCAATTTGGGTTTTTAACCAATCTGGTGCATGCAATAAGTGTGTATGTGTCATTGGATTATCATTTAGGTCATTTTCGTCTTCTTTCGGCTTATTCTAATCGAATTAGGGTTGTTAACCAATCTTGTGCATCCAATAAGTGCGTTTGTATCATTGGTTAAACTTTTAGGTCAATTTAGCCTCCCAACGCTTATTCTAATCCATTTAGGGTTTTTAACCAATCTTGTGTATCCAATAAGTGCGTTTGTGTCATTTGATTAACATTTAGGTGATTTTTGTCATCTTTCGTCTTATTCTAATCCAATTAGGGTTCTGAACTAATCTTTTGCATCCAATATCCACGTTTGTGTCATTTGATTAACATTTAGGTCATTTTTCGTCATCCTTCGGCTTTTTCTAATTCAATTAGGATTTATAACCTATCTGAGGCATCCAATAAGCGTGTTTGTGTCATTGGTTTAACATTTTGGTCATTTTCCTCCTCCCTTGGCTTATTCTAATCCAATTATGGTTTTTAACTAATCTTGTGCATCCATTAAGCGCATTTCTATCATTGGTTTAACTTTTAGGTCAATTTCGTCCTCCCAAGGCTGATTCTAATCCAATTAGGGTTTTTATCCAATCTTGTGCATCCAATAAGTGCGTTTGTGCCATTGGAATAACATTTAAGTCATATTCGTCAACCTTCGGCATATTCTAATCCAATTAGGGGTTTTAACCAATCTTGTTCATCCAATAAGTGCATTTGTGTCGTTGAATTAACATTTAAGTCATTTAAGTCATTTTCGTCAACCTTCGGCTTATTCTATTCCAATTAGGCTTTTTAACCAATCTTGTGCATCCAATAAGTGCGTTTGTGTCATTGGATTAACATTTAGGTCATTTTCGACAACCTTCGGCTTATTCAAATGCAATTAGGGTTTTTAACTACTCTTGTGCATCTATTAAGTGCATTTGTGTCATTGGTTTAACTTTTAGGTCAATTTTGTCCTCCCTAGGCTTATTCTAATTCAATTTGGGTTTTTAACCAATCTTGTGCATGCAATAAGTGCGTATGTGTCATTGGATTATCATTTAAGTCATTTTCGTCATCTTTCGGCTTATTCTAATCGAATTAGGGTTTTTAACCAATCTTGTGCATCCAATAAGTGCGTTTGTATCATTGGTTAAACATTTAGGTCAATTTAGCCTCCCAAGGCTTATTCTAATCCAATAAGGGTTTTTAACAAATCTTGTGTATCCAATAAGTGCGTTTGTATCATTTGATTAACATTTAGGTGATTTTCGTCATCCTTCGTCTTATTCTAATCCAATTAGGGTTCTGAACTAATCTTGTGCATCCAATATCCGCGTTTGTGTCATTTGATTAACATTTAGGTCATTTTTCGTCATCCTTCGGCTTTTTCTAATTTAATTAGGATTTATAACCTATATGAGGCATCCAATAAGCGCGTTTGTGTCATTGGTTTAAAATTTTGGTCATTTTCCTCCTCCCTTAGCTTATTCTAATCCAATTAGGGTTTTTAACCAATCTTGGGCATCCAATTAGTGCGTTTGTGTCATTAGTTTAACATTTAGGTCATTTTCGTCCTTCCTAGGCTTATTCTAATCCAATTAAGGGTTTTAACCAATCTTGTTCATCCAATAAGTGCATTTTTGTCATTGAATTAACATTTAAGTCATTTAAGTCATTTTCGTCAACCTTCTGCTTATTCTAATCCAATTAGGGTTTTTATCCAATCTTGTGCATCCAATAAGTGTGTTTGTGTTATTCTTTACATTTAAGTCATTTTCATCAATCTTCGGCTAATTCTAATCCAAATAGGGTTTTTTTACAAATCTTGTGCATCCAATAAGTGCGTTTGTTTGATTGGTTTAACATTTAGGTCAATTTCGTCCTCCATAGGCTTATTCTTTTCAAATTTGGGTTTAAACCAATCTTATGCAACCAATAAGTGCGTTTGTGTCATTGGTTTAACATTTAGGTCTTTATCGTCCTCCCAAGGCTTATTCTAATCCAATTAGGGTTTTTAACCAATCTTGTGCATCAATTAAGTGCGTTTGTGTCATTTGATAAACATTTAGGTCTTTTTCATCATCTTTCGGCTTATTTTAACCCAATTAGGGGTTCTAACCAATCTTGTGCATCCAATAAGTGCGTTTGAGTCATTGGATTATCATTGAGGTCATTGGATTATCATTGAGGTCATTGGATTATCATTGAGGTCATTTTTGTCATCCTTCGGCTTATTCTAATCCAATTACGGTTTTTAACTAATCTTGTGCATCCAATAAGTGCGTTTGTGTCATTGGTTTAACTTTTAGGTCAATTTCAGCCTCCCAAGGCTTATTCTAATCCAATTAGGGTTTTTAACCAATCTAGCTTGTGTATCCAATAAGTGCGTTTGTGTCATTTGATTAACATTTAGGTGATTTTCGTCATCTTTCGTCTTATTCTAATCCAATTAGGGTTCTGAATTAATCTTGTGCATCCAATATCCGCGTTTGTGTCATTTGATTAACATTTATTTCATTTTTCGTCATCCTTCGGCTTTTTCTAATTCAATTAGGATTTATAACCTATCTGAGGCATCCAATAAGCGTGTTTGTGTCATTGGTTTAACATTTTGGTCATTTTCCTCCTCCCTTGGCTTATTCTAATCCAATTAGGGTTTTTAACCAATCTTGTGCATCCAATAAGTGCGTTTGTGTCATTGGTTTAACATTTAGGTCATTTTCGTCCTTCCTAAGCTTATTCTAATCCAGTTAAGGGTTTTAACCAATCTTGTTCATCCAATAAGTGCATTTTTGTCATTGAATTAACATATAAGTCATTTAAGTCATTTTTGTCAACGTTTGGCTTATTCTTATCCAATTAAGGTTTTTAACCAGTCTTGTGCATCCAATAAATGCGTTTGTGTCATTGGTTTAACTTTTAGGTCAACTTCGTCCTCCCTACTCTTATTCTAATCCAATTTGGGATTTTAACCAATTTTGTGCATCCAATAAGTGCGTTTGTGTCATTGGATTATCATTTGGGTCATTTTTGTCATCTTTCGGCTTATTCTAATCCAATTAGGGGTTTTCACCTATCTTGGGCATCCAATAAGTGCATTTGAGTTATTGGATTATCATTAAGGTCACTTTTGTCATTTTCGTTAACCTATCTTAGACCTCCAATAAGTGCGTTTTAACTAATCTTGTGCATCCAATAAGTGCATTTGTGTCATTGATTTAACATTTAAGTCATTATCATCAACCTTCGGCTTATTCTAATCCAATTAGGGTTTTTACAAATCTTGTGCATCCAATAAATGTGTTTGTTACATTGGTTTAACATTTAGGTCAATTTCCTCCTCCCTAGGCTTATCCTAATCCAATTAGGGATTTTAACTAATCTTGTGCATCCAATAAGTGCGTTTGTGTCAATTGTTTAACATTTAGGTCAACTTCGTCCTCCCAAGGCTTATTCTAATCCAATTAGGGGTTTTAACCAATCTTGTGCATAATTAAGTGTGTTTGTGTCATTTGATTAACAATTAGGTCTTTTACATCATCTTTTTGAATATTCTAATCCAATTAGGGGTTCTAACTAATCTTGTGCATCCAATAAGTGTGTTTGAGTCATTGGATTATCATTGAGGTCATTTTCGTCATCCTTCAGCTTATTCTAATCCAATTAGTGTTTTTAATTAATCTTGTGCATCCAATAAGTGTGTTTGTGTCATTGGTTTAACTTTTAGGTCAATTTTGTCCTCCCTATGCTTATTCTAATCCAATTTGGGATTTTAACTAATGTTGTGCATCCAATAAGTGCGTTTGTGTCATTGGATTAACATTTAGGTCATTTTCGCCATCCTTAGGCTTATTCTAATCCAATTAGGGTTTTTAACTAATCTTGTGCATCCATTAAGTAAATTAATGTAATTGGTTTAACTTTTAGGTCAATTTCGTCCTCCCAAGACTTATTCTAATCCAATTAGGGTATTTAACCAATCTTGTGTATCCAATAAGTGCGTTTGTGTCATTTGATTAACATTTAGGTAATTTTCGTCATCTTTCGGCTTATAATAATCCAATTAGGGTTCTGAACTAATCTTGTGCATCCATTATCCGCGTTTGTGTAAATGGTTTAACATTTTAATCATTTTCCTCCTCCCTTGGCTTATTCTAATCCAATTAGGGTTTTTAACCAATCTTGTGCATCCAATAAGTGCGTTTGTGTCATTGGTTTAACATTTAGGTCATTTTCGTCATCCCAAAGCTTATTCTAATCCAATTTGGCTTTTTAAAGAAATTTGTGAATCCAATAAGTGCTTTTGTGCCATTTGATTAACATTTAGGTCATTATCATCCTCCCTAGGATTATTCTAATCGTATTAGGGTTTTTAACCAATCTTGTGCATCCCATAAGTCAGTTTGTGTCATTGGTTTAACATTTAGGTCATTTTCGTCCTCCCTAGGCTTATTCTAATCCAATTAGGGTTTTTAACCAATCTTGTGCATCGAATATATGCGTTTGTGCCATTCGATTAATTTTTAGGCCATTTTCCTCCTCCATAGGCTTAGTCTAATCCAATTAGGGTTTTTAATTAATCTTGTGCATCCAATAAGTGCATTTGTGTCCTTGGTTAAACATTTGGGTCATTTTCTTCCTCCCTAGCTTTATTCTAACCCAATTAGGGTTTTTAACAAATCTTGTGCATCCAATAAGTGAGTTTGTCTCATTGGTTTAACATTTAGGTCATTTTCGTCCTTCCTAGGCTTTTTCTATTCCAATTAGGGGTTTTAACTAATCTTGTTCATCCAATAAGTGCATTTGTGTCATCGAATTAACATTTAAGTCATTTAAGTCTTTTTCGTCAACCTTCTGCTTATTCTAATCCAATTAGGGTTTTTATCCAATCTTGTGCATCCAATAAGTGCGTTTGTGTTATTCGATTAACATTTAAGTCATTTTCATCAACCTTCGGCTAATTCTAATCCAAATAGGGTTTATTACAAATCTTGTGCATCCAATAAGTGCGTTTGTTTGATTGGTTTAACATTTAGGTCAATTTTGTCCTCCATAGGCTTATTCTTTTCCAATTTGGGTTTTAACCAATCTTGTGCATCAATTAAGTGCGTTTGTGTCATTGGTTTAACTTTTAGGTCAAATTTGTCCTCCCTAAGCTTATTCTATTCCAATTTGGGTTTTTAACCAATCTTGTGCATGCAATAAGTGCGTATGTGTCATTGGATTATCATTTAGGTCATTTTCGTCATCTTTCGGCTTATTCTAATCGAATTAGGGTTTTTAACCAATCTTGTGCATCCAATAAGTGCGTTTGTGTCATTGGTTTAACTTTTAGGTCAATTCAGCCTCCCAAGGCTTATTCTAATCCAATTTGGGTTTTTAACCAATCTTGTGTATCCAATAATTGTGTTTGTGTCATTTGATTAACATTTAGGTGATTTTCGTCATCTTTCGTCTTATTCTAATCCAATTAGGGTTCTGAACTAATCTTGTGCATCCAATATCCGCGTTTGTGTGATTTGATTAACATTTGGGTCATTTTTTCGTCATCCTTCGGCTTTTTCTAATTCAATTAGGATTTATAACCTATCTGAGGTATCCAGTAAGCGCGTTTGTGTCATTGGTTTAACATTTTCGTCATTTTCCTCCTCCCTTGGCTTATTCTAATCCAATTAGGGTTTTTAACCAATCTTGTGCATCCAATAAGTGCGTTTGTGTCATTGGTTTACCATTTAGGTCATTTTCGTCCTTCCTAGGCTTATTCTATTCCAATTAAGGGTTTTAACCAATCTTGTTCATCCAATAAGTGCATTTTTGTCATTGAATTAACATTTAAGTCATTTAAGTCATTTTCGTCAGCGTTCGGCTTATTCTTATCCAATTAGGGTTTTTAACCAATCTTGTGCATCCAATAAATGCGTTTGTGTCATTGGTTTGACTTTTAGGTCAACTTCGTCCTCCCTAGGCTTATTCTAATCCAATTTGGGATTTTAACCAATTTTGTGCATCCAATAAGTGCGTTTGTGACATTGGATTATCATTTGGGTCATTTTTTTCATCTTTCGGCTTATTCTAATCCAATTAGGGTTTTGAACTAATCTTGTGCATCCAATAAGTGTGTTTGAGTCATAGTTTAACTTTTAGGTCAATTTCGTCCTCCCTAGGCTTATTCTATTCCAACTTAGGTTTTTAACCAATCTTGTGCATCCAATAAGTGTGTTTTGTTATTGTACTATCATTTAGCTCATTTTTGTCATCATTTCGGCTTATTCTAATCCAATTAGGGTTTTTAACCTATCTTGTACATCCAATAAGTGCGTTTGTGTCATTGGATTAACATTTAAGTCATTTTCATCAACCTTCGGCTATTCTAATCCAATTGGGGTTTTTAACAAATCTAGTTCATCCAAAAAGTGCGTTTGTTTAATTGGTTTAACATTTAGGTCAATTTCGTCCTCCCTAGGCTTATTCTTATCCAATTTGCGTTTTAACCAATCTTTTGCAACCAATAAGTGCGTTTATGTCATTTGTTTAACTTTTAGGTCAACTTCGTCCTCCCTAGGCTTATTTAAATACAATTAGGGTTTTTAACCAATATTGTGCATCCAATAAGTGCGTTTCAGTCATTGTATTATCATTGACGTCATTTTCGTCATCCTTCGGCTTATTCTAATCCAATTAGGGTTTTTAAATAATCTTGTGCATCCAATAAGTGCGTTTGTGTCATTGGTTTAACTTTTAGGTCAATTTTGTACTCCCTAGGCTTATTCTAATCCAATTTGGGTTTTTAACCAATCTTGTGCATCCAATAAGAGTGTTTGTGTCATTGGAATAACATTTAAGTCATTTTCATTAACCTTCGGCATATTCTAATCCAATTAGGGGTTTTAACCAATCTTGTTCATCCAATAAATGCATTTTTGTCATTGAATTACCATTTAAGTCATTTAAGTCATTTTCGTCAACCTTCGGCTTCTTCAATTCCAATTAGGGTTTTTAACCAATCTTGTGCATCCCATAAGTGCGTTTGTGTCATTGGATTAACATTTAGGTCATTTTCGCCATCCTTAGGCTTATTCTAATGCAATTAGGGTTTTTAACTAATCTTGTGCATCTATTAAGTGCATTTGTGTCATTGGTTTAACTTTTAGGTCAACTTCGTCGTCCCTAGGCTTATTCAAATCCAATTAGGGTTTTTAACTAATCTTGTGCATCCAATAAGCGCGTTTGAGTCATTGGTTTAACATTTTCGTCATTTTCCTCCTCCCTTGGCTTATTCTAATCCAATTAGGGTTTTTAACCAATCTTGTGCATCCAATAAGTGCGTTTGTGTCATTGGTTTAACTTTTAGGTCAATTCAGCCTCCCAAGGCTTATTCTAATCCAATTTGGGTTTTTAACCAATCTTGTGTATCCAATAATTGTGTTTGTGTCATTTGATTAACATTTAGGTGATTTTCGTCATCTTTCGTCTTATTCTAATCCAATTAGGGTTCTGAACTAATCTTGTGCATCCAATATCCGCGTTTGTGTGATTTGATTAACATTTGGGTCATTTTTTGTCATCCTTCGGCTTTTTCTAATTCAATTAGGATTTATAACCTATATGAGGCATCCAATAAGTGCGTTTGTGTCATTGGTTTACCATTTAGGTCATTTTCGTCCTTCCTAGGCTTATTCTATTCCAATTAAGGGTTTTAACCAATCTTGTTCATCCAATAAGTGCATTTTTGTCATTGAATTAACATTTAAGTCATTTAAGTCATTTTCGTCAGCTTTCGGCTTATTCTTATCCAATTAGGGTTTTTAACCAATCTTGTGCATCCAATAAATGCGTTTGTGTCATTGGTTTAACTTTTAGGTCAATTTCGTCCTCCCTAGGCTTATTCTTATCCAATTTGCGTTTTAACCAATCTATTGCAACCAATAAGTGCGTTTATGTCATTGGTTTAACTTTTAGGTCAACTTCGTCCTCCCTAGGCTTATTCAAATACAATTAGGGTTTTTAACCAATCTTGTGCATCCAATAAGTGCGTTTCAGTCATTGTATTATCATTGACGTCATTTTCGTCATCCTTCGGCTTTTTCTAATCCAATTAGGGTTTTTAAATAATCTTGTGCATCCAATAAGTGCGTTTGTGTCATTGGTTTAAATTTTAGGTCAATTTTGTCCTCCCTAGGCTTATTCTTATCCAATTTGGGTTTTTAACCAATCTTGTGCATCCAATAAGTGTGTTTGTGTCATTGGAATAACATTTAAGTCATTTTCGTTAACCTTCGGCATATTCTAATCCAATTAGGGGTTTTAAGCAATCTTGTTCATCCAATAAGTGCATATGTGTCATTGAATTAACATTTAAGTCATTTAAGTCATTTTGGTCAACCTTCGGCTTCTTCTATTCCAAATAGGGTTTTTATCCAATCTTGTGCATCCCATAAGTGCGTTTGTGTCATTGGATTAACATTTAGGTCATTTTCGCCATCTTTAGGCTTATTCTAATGCAATTAGGGTTTTTAACTAATCTTGTGCATCTATTAAGTGCATTTGTGTCATTGGTTTAACTTTTAGGTCAACTTCGTCGTCCCTAGGCTTCTTTAAATCCAATTAGGGTTTTTAACTAATCTTGTGCATCTAATAAGTGCGTTTGAGTCATTGTTTTATCATTGAGGTCATTTTCGTCATCGTTGGACTTATTCTAATCCAATTAGGGTTTTTAAATAATCTTGTGCATCCAATAAGTGCGTTTGTGTCATTGGTTTAACTTTTAGGTCAATTTTGTCCTCCCTAGACTTATTCTAATCCAATTAGGGTTTTTAACTAATCTTATGCATCCAATAAGTACGTTTGTGCCATTGGAATAACATTTAAGTCATATTCGTCAACCTTCGGCATACTCTAATCCAATTAGGGGTTTTAACCAATCTTGTTCATCCAATAAGTGCATTTGTGTCGTTGAATTAACATTTAAGTCATTTAAGTCATTTTCGTCAACCTTCGGCTTATTCTATTCCAATTAGGGTTTTTAACCAATCTTGTGGATCCAATAAGTGCGTTTGTGTCATTGGATTAACATTTAGGTCATCTTCGCCATCCTTCGGCTTATTCTAATGCAATTACGGTTTTTAACTAATCTTTTGCATCTATTAAGTGCATTTGTGTCATTGGTTTAACTTTTTGGTCAATTTTGTCCTCCCTAGGCTAATTCTAATCCAATTTGGGTTTTTAACCAATCTTGCGCATGCAATAAGTGCGTATGTGTCATTGGATTATCATTTAGGTCATTTTCGTCATCTTTCAGCTTATTCTAATCGAATTAGGGTTTTTAACCAATCTTGTGCATCCAATAAGTGCGTTTGTGTCATTTGATTAACATTTAGGTGATTTTCGTCACCTTTAGTCTTATTCTAATCCAATTACGGTTCTGAACTAATCTTGTGCATCCAATATCCGCGTTTTTGTCATTTGATTAACATTTAGGTCATTTTTCGTCATCCTTCGGCTTTTTCTAATTCAATTAGGATTTATAACCTATATGAGGCATCCAATAAGCGCGTTTGTGTCATTGGCTTAACATTTTGGTCATTTTCCTCCTCCCTTGGCTTATTCAAATCCAATTAGGGTTTTCAACCAATCTTGTGCATCCAATAAGTGCGTTCGTGTCATTGGTTTAACATTTAGGTCATTTTCGTCCTTCCTAGGCTTATTCTAATCCAATTAAGGGTTTTAACCAATCTTGTTCATCCAATAAGTGCATTTTTGTCATTGAATTAACATTTAAGTCATTTAAGTCATTTTCGTCAACGTTCGGCTTATTCTTATCCAATTAGGGTTTTTAACCAATCTTGTGCATCCAATAAATGCATTTGTGTCATTGGTTTAACTTTTAAGTCAACTTCGTCCTCCCTAGGCTTATTCTAATCCAATTTGAGATTTTAACCAATTTTGTGCATCCAATAAGTGCGTTTGTGTCATTGGATTATCATTTGGGTCATTTTTGTCATCTTTCGGCTTATTCTAATCCAATTAGGGGTTTTCACATATCTTGGGCATCCAATAAGTGCATTTGAGTTATTGGATTATCATTAAGGTCACTTTTGTCATTTTCGTTAACCTATCTTAAACATCCAATAAGTGCGTTTTAACTAATCTTGTGCATCCAATAAGTGCATTTGTGTCATTGGATTAACATTTAAGTCATTATCATCAACCTTCGGCTTATTCTAATCCAATTAGGGTTTTTAACAAGTCTTGTGCATCCAATAAATGCGTTTGTTTCATTGGTTTAACATTTAGGTCAATTTCCTCCTCCCTAGGCTTATCCTAATCTAATTAGGGATTTTAACTAATCTTGTGCATCCAATAAGTGCGTTTGTGTCATTGGTTTCACATTTAGGTCAACTTCGTCCTCCCAAGGCTTATTCTAATCCAATTAGGGGTTTTAACCAATCTTGTGCATAATTAAGTGTGTTTGTGTCATTTGATTAACAATTTGGTCTTTTACATCATCTTTTTGAATATTCTAATCCAATTAGGGGTTCTAACCAATCTTGTGCATCCAATAAGTGTGTTTGAGTCATTGGATTATCATTGAGGTCATTTTCGTCATCCTTCAGCCTATTCTAATCCAATTAGTGTTTTTAACTAATCTTGTGCATCCCATAAGTGTGTTTGTGTCATTGGTTTAACTTTTAGGCCAATTTTGTCCTCCCTATGGTTATTCTAATCCAATTTGGGTTTTAAACCAATGTTGTGCATGCAATAAGTGCGTTTGTGTCATTGGATTAACATTTAGGTCATTTTCGCCATCCTTAGGCTTATTCTAATCCAATTAGGGTTTTTAACTAATCTTATGCATCCATTAAGTAAATTAATGTAATTGGTTTAACTTTTAGGTCAATTTCGTCCTCCCAAGACTTATTCTAATCCAATTAGGGTATTTAACCAATCTTGTGTATCCAATAAGTGCGTTTGTGTCATTTGATTAACATTTAGGTAATTTTCGTCATCTTTCGGCATGTTATAATCCAATTAGGGTTCTCAACTAATCTTGTGCATCCATTATCCGCGTTTGTGTCATTGGTTTAACATTTTAATCATTTTCCTCCTCCCTTGGCTTATTCTAATCCAATTAGGGTTTTTAAATAATCTTGTGCATCCAATAAGTGCGTTTGTGTCATTGGTTTAACATTTAGGTCAATTTCGTCCTCCCTAGGCTTATTCTAATCCAATTAGGGTTTTTAACCAATCTTGTGCATCGAATATATGCGTTTGTGCCATTCGATTAATTTTTAGGCCATTTTCCTCCTCCATAGGCTTAGTCTAATCCAATTAGGGTTTTTAACCAATCTTGTACTCCAATAAGTGCATTTGTGTACTTGGTTAAACATTTGGCTCATTTTCTTCCTCCCTAGCTTTAATCTAACCCAATTAGGGTTTTTAACAAATCTTGTGCATCCAATAAGTGAGTTTGTGTCGTTGGTTTAACTTTTAGGTCATTTTCGTCCTTCCTAGGTTTATTCTATTCCAATTAGGGGTTTTAACCAATCTTGTGCATCCAATAAGTGCGTTCGTGTCATTGGTTTAACATTTAGGTCATTTTCGTCCTTCCTAGGCTTATTCTAATCCAATTAAGGGTTTTAACCAATCTTGTTCATCCAATAAGTGCATTTTTGTCATTGAATTAACATTTAAGTCATTTAAGTCATTTTCGTCAATGTTCGGCTTATTCTTATCCAATTAGGGTTTTTAACCAATCTTGTGCATCCAATAAATGCATTTGTGTCATTGGTTTAACTTTTAGGTCAACTTCGTCCTCCCTAGGCTTATTCTAATCCAATTTGAGATTTTAACCAATTTTGTGCATCCAATAAGTGCGTTTGTGTCATTGGATTATCATTTGGGTCATTTTTGTCATCTTTCGGCTTATTCTAATCCAATTAGGGGTTTTCACCTATCTTTGGCATCCAATAAGTGCATTTGAGTTATTGGATTATCATTAAGGTCACTTTTGTCATTTTCGTTAACCTATCTTAGACATCCAATAAGTGCGTTTTAACTAATCTTGTGCATCCAATAAGTGCATTTGTGTCATTGGATTAACATTTAAGTCATTATCATCAACCTTCAGCTTATTCTAATCCAATTAGGGTTTTTAACAAGTCTTGTGCATCCAATAAATGCGTTTGTTTCATTGGTTTAACATTTAGGTCAATTTCTTCCTCCCTAGGCTTATCCTAATCTAATTAGGGATTTTAACTAATCTTGTGCATCCAATAAGTGCGTTTGTGTCATTGGTTTAACATTTAGGTCAACTTCGTCCCCCCAAGGCTTATTCTAATCCAATTAGGGGTTTTAACCAATCTTGTGCATAATTAAGTGTGTTTGTGTCATTTGATTAACAATTTGGTCTTTTACATCATCTTTTTGAATATTCTAATCCAATTAGGGGTTCTAACCAATATTGTGCATCCAATAAGTGTGTTTGAGTCATTGGATTATCATTGAGGTCATTTTTGTCATCCTTCAGCTTATTCTAATCCAATTAGTGTTTTTAACTAATCTTGTGCATCCAATAAGTGTGTTTGTGTCATTGGTTTAACTTTTAGGCCAATTTTGTCTTCCCTATGGTTATTCTAATCCAATTTGGGTTTTTAACCAATGTTGTGCATGCAATAAGTGCGTTTGTGTCATTGGATTAACATTTAGGTCATTTTCGCCATCCTTAGGCTTATTCTAATCCAATTAGGGTTTTTAACTAATCTTGTGCATCCATTAAGTAAATTAATGTAATTGGTTTAACTTTTAGGTCAATTTCGTCCTCCCAAGACTTATTCTAATCCAATTAGGGTATTTAACCAATCTTGTGTATCCAATAAGTGCGTTTGTGTCATTTGATTAACATTTAGGTAATTTTCGTCATCTTTCTGCATATTATAATCCAATTAGGGTTCTGAACTAATCTTGTGCATCCATTATCCGCGTTTGTGTCATTGGTTTAACATTTTAATCATTTTCCTCCTCCCTTGGCTTATTCTAATCAGATTAGGGTTTTTAACCAATCTTGTGCATCCAATAAGTGCGTTTGTGTCATTGGTTTAACATTTAGGTCATTTTCTTCCTCCCTAGGCTTATTCTAATCCAATTAGGGTTTTTAACCAATCTTGTGCATCGAATATATGCGTTTGTGCCATTCGATTAATTTTTAGGCCATTTTCTTCCTCCATAGGCTTAGTCTAATCCAATTAGGGTTTTTAACCAATATTGTACTCCAATAAGTGCATTTTTGTTGTGTCCTTGGTTAAACATTTGGGTCATTTTCTTCCTCCCTAGCTTTATTCTAACCCAATTAGGGTTTTTAACAAATCGTGTGCATCCAATAAGTGAGTTTGTGTCATTGGTTTAATATTGAGGTCATTTTCGTCCTTCCTAGGTTTATTCTATTCCAATTAGGGGTTTTAACTAATCTTGTGCATCCAATAAGTGCGTTCGTGTCATTGGTTTAACTTTTAGGTCAATACAGCCTCATAGGCTTATTCTAATCCAATTAGGGTTTTTAACCAATCTTCTGTATCCAATAAGTGCGTTTGTGTCATTTGATTAACATTTAGGTGATTTTCGTCATCTTTCGTCTTATTCTAATCCAATTAGGGTTCTGAACTAATCTTGTGCATCAAATATCCGCGTTTGTGTCATTTGATTAACATTTAGGTCATTTTTCGTCATCCTTCGGCTTTTTCTAATTCAATTAGGATTTATAACCTATCTGAGGCATCCAATAAGCGCGTTTGTGTCATTGGTTTAACATTTTGGTCATTTTCCTCCTCCCTTGGCTTATTCTAATCCAATTAGGGTTTTCAACCAATCTTGTGCATCCAATAAGTGCGTTTGTGTCATTGGTTTAACATTTAGGTCATTTTCGTCCTTCCTAGGCTTATTCTAATCCAATTAAGGGTTTTAACCAATCTTGTTCATCAAATAAGTGCATTTATGTCATTGAATTAACATTTTAGTCATTTAAGTCATTTTCATCAACGTTCGGCTTATTCTTATCCAATTAGGGTTTTTAACCAATCTTGTGCATCCAATAAATGCGTTTGTGTCATTGGTTTATCTTTTAGTTCAACTTCGTCCTCCCTAGGCTTATTCTAATCCAATTTGGGATTCTGACCAATTTTGTGCATCCAATAAGTGCGTTTGTGTCATTGGATTATCATTTGGGTCATTTTTGTCATCTTTCGGCTTATTCTAATCCAATTAGGGTTTTGAACTAATCTTGTGCATCCAATAAGTGTGTTTGTTTCATTAGTTTAACTTTTAGGTCAATTTCGTCCTCCCTAGGCTTATTCTAATCCAATTTAGGTTTTTAACCAATCTTGTGCATCCAATAAGTGCGTTTTGTTATTGTATTATCATTTAGCTCATTTTTGTCATCATTTCGGCTTATTCTAATCCAATTAGGGTTTTTAACCTATCTGGTACATCCAATAAGTGCGTTTGTGTCATTGGATTAACATTTAAGTCATTTTCATCAACCTTCGGCTTATTCTAATCCAATTGGGGTTTTTAACAAATCTAGTTCATCCAATAAGTGCATTTGTTTCATTGGTTTAACTTTTAGGTCAATTTCGTCCTCCCTAGGCTTATTCTTATCCAATTTGCGTTTTAACCAATCTTTTGCAACCAATAAGTGCGTTTATGTCATTGGTTTAACTTTTAGGTCAACTTCGTCATCCCTAGGCTTATTCAAATACAATTAGGGTTTCTTACCAATCTTGTGCATCCAATAAGTGCGTTTCACTCATTGTATTATCATTGACGTCATTTTCGTCATCCTTCGGCTTATTCTAATCCAATTAGGGTTTTTAAATAATCTTGTGCATCCAATAAGTGCGTTTGTGTCATTGGTTTAACTTTTAGGTCAATTTTGTCCTCCCTAGGCTTTTTCTAATCCAATTTGGGTTTTGAACCAATCTTGTGCATCCAATAAGTGTGTTTGAGTCATTGGAATAACATTTAAGTCATTTTCGTCCACCTTCATCATATTCTAATCCAATTAGGGGTTTTAACCAACCTTGTTCATCCAATAAGTGCATTTGTGTCATTGAATTGACATTTAAGTCATTTAAGTCATTTTCGTCAACCTTCGGCTTCTTCTATTCCAATAAGGGTTTTTAACCAATCTTGTGCATCCATTAAGCGTATTTCTATCATTGGTTTAACTTTTAGGTCAATTTCGTCCTCCCAAGGCTGAATCTAATCCAATTAGGGTTTTTATCCAATCTTGTGCATCCAATAAGTGCGTTTGTGCCATTGGAATAACATTTAAGTCATTTTCGTCAATCTTCGGCTTCTTCTATTCCAATTAGGGTTTTTAACCAATCTTGTGCATCCAATAAGTGCGTTTGGGTCATTGGATTAATATTTAGGTCATTTTCGCCATCCTTAGGCTTATTCTAATGCAATTAGGGTTTTTAACTAATCTTGTGCATCTATTAAGTGCATTTGTGTCATTGGTTTAACTTTTAGGTCAATTTTGTCCTCCCTAGGCTTATTCTAATCCAATTTGGGTTTTTAACGAATCTTGGGCATGCAATAAGTGTGTATGTGTCATTGGATTATCATTTAGGTCATTTTTGTCATCTATCGGCTTATTCTAATCGAATTAGGGTCTTTAACCAATCTTGTGCATCCAATAAGTGCATTTGTGTCGTTGGTTTAACTTTTAGGTCAATTCAGCCTCCCAAGGCTTATTCTAATCCAATTAGGGTTTTTAACCAATCTTTTGTATCCAATAAGTGCGCTTGTGTCATTTTATTAACATTTAGGTGATTTTCCTCATCTTTCGTCTTATAATAATCCAATTAGGGTTTTGAACTAATCTTGTGCATCCAATAAGTGTGTTTGTTTCATTAGTTTAACTTTTAGGTCAATTTTGTCCTCCCTAGGCTTATTCTAATCCAATTTAGATTTTTAACCAATCTTGTGCATCCAATAAGTGCGTTTTGTTATTGTATTATCATTTAGCTCATTTTTGTCATCATTTCGGCTTATTCTAATCCAATTAGGGTTTTTAACCTATCTGGTACATCCAATAAGTGCGTTTGTGTCATTGGATTAACATTTAAGTCATTTTCATCAACCTTTGGCTTATTCTAATCCAATTGCGGTTTTTAACAAATCTAGTTCATCCAATAAGTGTGTTTGTTTCATTGGTTTAACATTTAGGTCAAGTTCGTCATCCCTAGGCTTATTCAAATACAATTAGGGTTTTTAACCAATCTTGTGCATCCAATAAGTGCATTTCAGTCATTGTTTTATCATTGACGTCATTTTCGTCATCCTTCGGCTTATTCTAATCCAATTAGGGTTTTTAAATAATCTTGTGCATCCAATAAGTGCGTTTGTGTCATTGGTTTAACTTTTAGGTCAGTTTTTTCCTCCCTAGGCTTATTCTAATCCAATTTGGGTTTTTAACCAATCTTGTGCATCCAATAAGTGTGTTTGTGTCATTGGAATAACATTTAAGTCATTTTCGTCAACATTTAAGTCATATTCTTATCCAATTTGCGTTTTAACAAATCTTGTGCAACCAATAAGTGCGTTTATGTTATTGGTTTAACTTTTAGGTCAACTTCGTCATCCCTAGGCTTATTCAAATACAATTAGGGTTTTTAACCAATCTTGTGCATCCAATAAGTGTGTTTCAGTCATTGTATTATCATTGATGTGATTTTCGTCATCCTTCGCCTTATTCTAATCCAATTAGGGTTTTTAAATAATCTTGTGCATCCAATAAGTGCGTTTGTGTCATTGGTTTAACTTTTAGGTCAATTTTTTCCTCCCTAGGCTTATTCTAATCCAATTTGGGTTTTTAACCAATCTTGTGCATCCAATAAGTGTGTTTGTGTCATTGGAATAACATTTAAGTCATTTTCGTCAACGTTCGGCATATTCTAATCCAATTAGGGGTTTTAACCAATCTTGTTCATCCAATAAGTGCATTTGTGTCATTGAATTAACATTTAAGTCATTTAAGTCATTTTCGTTAACCTTCGGCTTCTTCTATTCCAATTAGGGTTTTTAACCAATCTTGTGCATCCCATAAGTGCGTTTGTGTCATTGGATTAACATTTAGGTCATTTTCACCATCCTTAGGCTTATTCTAATGCAATTAGGGTTTTTAACTAATCTTGTGCATCTATTAAGTGCATTTGTGTCATTGGTTTAACTTTTAGGTCAACTTCGTCCTCCCTAGGCTTATCCAAATCCAATTAGGGTTTTTAACTAATCTTGTGCATCCAATAAGTGCGTTTGAGTCATTGTTTTATCATTGAGGTTATTTTCGTCATCCTTGGGCTTATTCTAATCCAATTAGGGTTTTTAAATAATCTTGTGCATCAAATAAGTGCGTTTGTATCATTGGTTTAACTTTTAGGTCAATTTTGTCCTCCCTAGGCTTTTTCTAATACAATTAGGGTTTTTAACTAATCTTGTGCATCCAATAAGTGCGTTTGCGTCATTGGTTTAACATTTAGGTCGTTTTCACCATCCTTAGGCTTATTCTAATACTACTATGGTTTTTAACTAATTTTGTGCATCCATTAAGCACATTTCTATCATTGGTTTAACTTTTAGGTCAATTTCGTCCTCCCAAGGCTGATTCTAATCCAATTAGGGTTTTTATCCAATCTTGTGCATCCAATAAGTGCATTTGTGCCATTGGAATAACATTTAACTCATTTTCGTCAACCTTCGGCATATTCTAATCCAATTAGGGGTTTTAACCAATCTTGTTCATCCAATAAGTGCGTTTGTGTCATTGGATTAACATTTAAGTCATTTTCATCAACCTTTGGCTTATTCTAATCCAATTGCGGTTTTTAACAAATCTAGTTCATCCAATAAGTGCGTTTGTTTCATTGGTTTAACATTTAGGTCAATTTCGTCCTCCCTAGGCTTATTCTTCTCCAATTTGTGTTTTAACCATTCTTGTGCAACCAATAAGTACGTTTATGTCATTGGTTTAACTTTTAGGTCAACTTCGTCATCCGTAGGCTTATTCAAATACAATTAGGGTTTTTAACCAATCTTGTGCATCCAATAAGTGCGTTTCAGTCATTGTATTATCATTGACGTCATTTTCGTCATCCTTCGGCTTATTCTAATCCTATTAGGGTTTTTAAATAATCTTGTGCATCCAATAAGTGCGTTTGCGTCATTGGTTTAACATTTAGGTCATTTTCACCATCCTTAGGCTTATTCTAATCCAATTTGGGTTTTTAACCAATCTTGTGTATCCAATAAGTGTGTTTGTGTCATTGGAATAACATTTAAGTCATTTTCGTTAACCTTCGGCATATTCTAATCCAATTAGGGGTTTTAACCAATCTTGTTCATCCAATAAGTGCATTTCTGTCATTGAATTAACATTTCAGTCATTTAAGTCATTTTCGTCAACCTTCGGCTTCTTCTATTCCAATTAGGGTTTTTAACTAATCTTGTGCATCCCATAAGTGCGTTTGTGTCATTGGTTTAACATTTAGGTCATTTTCACCATCCTTAGGCTTATTCTAATACTATTATGGTTTTTAACTAATCTTGTGCATCCATTAAGCGCATTTCTATCATTGGTTTAACTTTTAGGTCAATTTCGTCCTCCCAAGGCTCATTCTAATCCAATTAGGGTTTTTATCAAATCTTGTGCATCCAATAAGTGCGTTTGTGCCATTGGAATAACATTTAAGTCATTTTCGTCAACCTTCGGTATATTCTAATCCAATTAGGGGTTTTAACCAATCTTGTTCATCCAATAAGTGCATTTGTGTCGTCGAATTAACATTTAAGTCATTTAAGTCATTTTCGTCAATCTTCGGCTTATTCTATTCCAATTAGGGTTTTTAACCAATCTTGTGCATCCAATAAGTGCGTTTGGGTCATTGGATTAACATTTAGGTCATTTTGGCCATCCTTAGGCTTATTCTAATGCAATTAGGGTTTTTAACTAATCTTGTGCAATTATTAACTGCATTTGTGTCATTGGTTTAACTTTTAGGTCGATTTTGTCCTCCCTAGGCTTATTCTAATCCAATTTGGGTTTTTAACCAATCTTGGGCATCCAATAAGTGCGTATGTGTCATTGGATTATCATTTAGGTCATTTTCGTCATCTTTCGGCTTATTCTAATCCAATTAGGGTTTTTAACCAATCTTGTGCATCCAATAAGTGCGTTTGTGTCATTGGTTTAACTTTTAGGTCAATTCAGCCTCCCAAGCCTTATTCTAATCCAATTAGAGTTTTTAACCAATCTTGTGTATCCAATATGTGCGTTTGTGTCATTTGATTAACATTTAGGTGATTTTCGTCATCTTTCGTCTTATTCTAATCCAATTAGGGTTCTGAACTAATCTTGTGCATCCAATATCCGCGTTTGTGTCATTTGATTAACATTTAGGTCATTTTTCGACATCCTTCGGCTTTTTTTAATTCAATTAGGATTTATAACCTATCTGAGGCATCCAATAAGCGCGTTTGTGTCATTGGTTAAACATTTTGGTCATTTTCCTCCTCCCTTGGCTTATTCTAATCCAATTAGGGTTTTTAACCAATCTTGTGCATCCAATAAGTGCGTTTGTGTCATTGGTTTAACATTTAGGTCAATTTCGTCCTCCCTAGGCTTATTCTTATCCAATTTGCGTTTTAACCAATCTTGTGCAACCAATAAGTGCGTTTATGTCATTGGTTTAACTTTTAGGTCAACTTCGTCATCCCTAGGCTTATTCAAATCCAATTAGGGTTTTTAAATAATCTTGTGCATCCAATAAGTGCGTTTGTGTCATTGGTTTAACTTGTATGTCAATTTTGTCCTCCCTAGGCTTATTCTAATACAATTAGGGTTTTTAAGTAATCTTGTGCATCCAATAAGTGCGTTTGCGTCATTGGTTTAACATTTAGGTCATTTTCACCATCCTTAGGCTTATTCTAATCCTATTATGCTTTTTAACTAATCTTATGCATCCATTAAGCGCATTTCTATCATTGGTTTAACTTTTAGGTCAATTTCGTCCTCCCAAGGTTGATTCTAATCCAATTAGGGTTTTTATCAAATCTTGTGCATCCAATAAGTGCGTTTGTGCCATTGGAATAACATTTAAGTCATTTTCGTCAACCTTCGGCATATTCTAATCCAATTAGGGGTTTTAACCAATCTTGTTCATCCAATAAGTGCATTTGTGACGTTGAATTAACATTTAAGTCATTTAAGTCATTTTTGTCAATCTTCGGCTTATTCTATTCCAATTAGGGTTTTTAACCAATCTTGTGCATCCAATAAGTGCGTCTGGGTCATTGGATTAACATTTAGGTCATTTTCGCCATCCTTAGGCTTATTCTAATGCAATTAGGGTTTTTAACTAATCTTGTGCATCTATTAAGTGCATTTGTGTCATTGGTTTAACCTTTTAGCTCAATTTTGTCCTCCCTAGGCTTATTCTAATCCAATTTGGGTTTTTAACCAATCTTGGGCATGAAATAAGTTCGTATGTGTCATTGGATTATCATTTAGGTCATTTTCGTCATCTTTCGGCTTATTCTAATCCAATTAGGGTTTTTAACCAATCTTCTGCATCCAATAAGTACGTTTGTGTCATTGGTTTAACTTTTAGGTCAATTCAGCCTCCCAAGGCTTATTCTAACCCAATTAGGGTTTTTAACCAATCTTGTGTATCCAATAAGTGCGTTTGTGTCATTTGATTAACATTTAGGTGATTTTCGTCATCTTTCATCTTATTCTAATCCAATTAGGGTTCTGAACTAATCTTGTGCATGCAACATCTGCGTTTGTGTCATTTGATTGACATTAAGGTCATTTTTCGTCATCCTTCGGATTTTTCTAATTTAATTAGGATTTATAACCTATCTGAGCCATCCAATAAGCGCGTTTGTGTCATTGGTTTAACATTTTCGTCATTTTCCTCCTCCCTTGGCTTATTCTAATCCAATTAGGGTTTTTAACCAATCTTGTGCATCCAATAAGTGCGTTTGTGTCATTGGTTTAACATTTAGGTCAATTTCGTCCTCCCTAGGCTTATTCTTATCCAATTTGCGTTTTAACCAATCCTGTGCAACCAATAAGTGCGTTTATGTCATTGGTTTAACTTTTAGGCCAACTTCGTCATCCCTAGGTTTATTCAAATACAATTAGGGTTTTTAACCAATCTTGTGCATCCAATAAGTGTGTTTCAGTCATTGTATTATCATTGACGTCATTTTCGTCATCCTTCGGCTTATTCTAATCCAATTAGGGTTTTTAAATAATCTTGTGCATCCAATAAGTGCGTTTGTGTCATTGGTTTAACTTTTAGGTCAATTTTGTCCTCCATAGGCTTATTCTAATCCAATTTGGGTTTTTAACCAATCTTGTGCATCCAATAAGTGTGTTTGTGTCATTGGAATAACATTTAAGTCATTTTCGTCAACCTTCGGCATATTCTAATCCAATTAGGGGTTTTAACCAATCTTGTTCATCCAATAAATGCATTTGTGTCGTTGAATTAAAATTTAAGTCATTTAAGTCATTTTCGTCAACCTTCGGCTTCTTCTATTCCAATTAGGGTTTTTAACCAATCTTGTGCATCCCATAAGTGCGTTTGTGTCATTGGATTAACATTTAGGTCATTTTCGCCATCCTTAGGCTTATTCTAATGCAATTAGGGTTTTTAACTAATCTTGTGCATCTATTAAGTGCATTTGTGTCATTGGTTTAACTTTTAGGTCAACTTCGTCCTCCCTAGGCTTATCCAAAACCAATTAGGGTTTTTAACTAATCTTGTGCATCCAATAAGTGCGTTTCAGTCATTGTTTTATCATTGAGGTTATTTTCGTCTTTCTTGGGCTTATTCTAATCCAATTAGGGTTTTTAAATAATCTTGTGCATCCAATAAGTGCGTTTGTGTCATTGGTTTAACTTTTAGGTCAATTTTGTCCTCCCTAGGCTTATTCTAATCCAATTAGGGTTTTTAACTAATCATGTGCATCCAATAAGTGCGTTTGCGTCATTGGTTTAACATTTAGGTCTTTTTCACCATCCTTAGGCTTATTCTAATCCTATTATGGTTTTTAACTAATCGTGTGCATCCATTAAGCGCATTTCTATCATTGGTTTAACTTTTAGGTCAATTTTGTCCTCCCAAGGCTGATTCTAATCCAATTAGGGTTTTTATCCAATCTTGTGCATCCAATAAGTGCGTTTGTGCCATTGGAATAACATTTAAGTCATTTTCGTTAACCTTCGGCATATTCTAATCCAATTAGGGGTTTTAACCAATCTTGTTCATCCAATAAGTGCATTTGTGTCGTTGAATTAACATTTAAGTCATTTAAGTCATTTTTGTCAATCTTCGGCTTATTCTATTCCAATTAGGGTTTTTAACCAATCTTGTGCATCCAATAAGTGTGTTTGGGTCATTGGATTAACATTTGGGTCATTTTCGCCATCCTTAGGCTTATTCTAATGCAATTAGGGTTTTTAACTAATCTTGTGCATCTATTAAGTGCATTTGTGTCATTGGTTTAACTTTTAGGTCAACTTCGTCCTCCCTAGGCTTATTCAAATCCAATTTGGGTTTTTAACCAATCTTGGGCATGCAATAAGTGCGTATGTGTCATTGGATTATCATTTAGGTCATTTTCGTCATCTTTCGGCTTATTCTAATCCAATTAGGGTTTTTCACCAATCTTGTGCATCCAATAAGTGTGTTTGTGTCATTGGTTTAACTTTTAGGTCAATTTCGTCCTCCCTAGGCTAATTCTTATCCAATTTGCGTTTTAACCAACCTTGTGCAACCAATAAGTGCGTTTATGTCATTGGTTTAACTTTTAGGTCAACTTCGCTCTCCCTAGGCTTATTCAAATACAATTAGGGTTTTTAACCAATCTTGTGCATCCAATAAGTGCGTTTCAGTCATTGTATTATCATTGACGTCATTTTCGTCATCCTTCGGCTTATTCTAATCCAATTAGGGTTTTTCACCAATCTTGTGCATCCAATAAGTGTGTTTGTGTCATTGGTTTAACTTTTAGGTCAATTCAGCCTCCCAAGGCTTATTCTAATCCAATTAGAGTTTTTAACCAATCTTGTGTATCCAATAAGTGCGTTTGTGTCATTTGATTAACATTTAGGTGATTTTCGTCATCTTTCATCTTATTCTAATCCAATTAGGGTTCTGAACTAATCTTGTGCATCCAATATCCGCGTTTGTGTCATTTGATTAACATTTAGGTCATTTTTCGTCATCCTTCGACTTTTTCTAATTCAATTAGGATTTATAACCTATCTGAGGCATCCAATAAGCGCGTTTGTGTCATTGGTTTAACATTTTGGTCATTTTCCTCCTCCCTTGGCTTATTCTAATCCAATTAGGGTTTTTAACCAATCTTGTGCATCCAATAAGTGCGTTTGTGTCATTGGTTTAACATTTAGGTCAATTTCGTCCTCCCTAGGCTTATTCTTATCCAATTTGCGTTTTAACCAATCTTGTGCAACCAATAAGTGCGTTTATGTCATTGGTTTAACTTTTAGGCATACTTCGTCATCCCTAGGCTTATTCAAATACAATTAGGGTTTTAAACCAATCTTGTGCATCCAATAAGTGCGTTTCAGTCATTGTATTATCATTGACGTCATTTTCGTCATCCTTCAGCTTATTCTAATCCAATTAGGGTTTTTAACTAATCTTGTGCATCCAATAAGTGCGTTTGCGTCATTGGTTTAACATTTAGGTCATTTTCACCATCCTTAGGCTTATTCTAATCCTATTATGGTTTTTAACTAATCTTGTGCATCCATTAAGCGCATTTCTATCATTGGTTTAACTTTTAGGTCAATTTCGTCCTCCCAAGGCTGATTCTAATCCAATTAGGGTTTTTACCCAATCTTGTGCATCCAATAAGTGCGTTTGTGCCATTGGAATAACATTTAAGTCATTTTCGTCAACCTTCGACATATTCTAATCCAATTAGGGGTTTTAAAGAATCTTGTTCATCCAATAAGTGCATTTTTGTCGTTGAATTAGCATTTAAGTCATTTAAGTCATTTTTGTCAATCTTCGGCTTATTCTATTCCAATTATGGTTTTTAACCAATCTTGTGCATCCAATAAGTGTGTTTGGGTCATTGGATTAACATTTAGGTCATTTTCGCCATCCTTAGGCTTATTCTAATGCAATTAGGGTTTTTAACTAATCTTGTGCATCTATTAAGTGCATTTGTGTCATTGGTTTAACTTTTAGGTCAACTTCGTCCTCCCTAGGCTTATTCAAATCCAATTTGGTTTTTTAACCAATCTTGGGCATGCAATAAGTGCGTATGTGTCATTGGATTATCATTTAGGTCATTTTCGTCATCTTTCGGCTTATTCTAATCCAATTAGGGTTTTTAACCAATCTTGTGCATCCAATAAGTGCGTTTGTGTCATTGGTTTAACTTTTAGGTCAATTCAGCCTCCCAAGGCTTATTCTAATCCAATTAGGGTTTTTAACCAATCTTGTGTATCCAATAAGTGCGTTTGTGTCATTTGATTAACATTTAGGTGATTTTCGTCATCTTTCATCTTATTCTAATCCCATTAGGGTTTTGAACTAATCTTCTGCATCCAATATCCGCGTTTGTGTCATTTGATTAACATTTAGGTCATTTTTCGTCATCCTTCGGCTTTTTCTAATTCAATTAGGATTTATAACCTATCTGAGGCATCAAATAAGCGCGTTTGTGTCATTGGTTTAACATTGTGGTCATTTTCCTCCTCCCTTGGCTTATTCTAATCCAATTAGGGTTTTTAACCAATCTTGTGCATCCTATAAGTGCGTTTGTGTCATTGGTTTAACATTCAGGTCAATTTCGTCCTCCCTCGGCTTATTCTTATCCAATTTGCGTTTTAACCAATCTTGTGCAACCAATAAGTGCGTTTATGTCATTGGTTTAACTTTTAGGCCAACTTCGTCATCCCTAGGCTTATTCAAATACAATTAGGGTTTTTAACCAATCTTGTGCATCCAATAAGTGCGTTTCAGTCATTGTATTATCATTGACGTCATTTTCGTCATCTTTCGGCTTATTCTAATCCAATTAGGGTTTTTAAACAATCTTGTGCATCCAATAAGTGCGTTTGTGTCATTGATTTAACTTTTAGGTCAATATTTTCCTCCCTAGGCTTATTCTAATCCAATTTGGGTTTTTAACCAATCTTGTGCTTCCAATAAGTGTGTTTGTGTCATTGGAATAACATTTAAGTCATTTTCATCAACCTTCGGCATATTCTAATCCAATTAGGGGTTTAAACCAATCTTGTTCATCCAATAAGTGCATTTGTGTCATTGAATTAACATTTAAGTCATTTATGTCATTTTCGTCAACCTTCGACTTCTTTTATTCCAATTAGGGTTTTTATCCAATCTTGTGCATCCCATAAGTGCGTTTGTGTCATTGGATTAACATTTAGGTCAATTTCGCCATCCTTAGGCTTATTCTAATGCAATTAGGGTTTTTAACTAATCTTGTGCATCTATTAAGTGCATTTGTGTCATTGGTTTAACTTTGAGGTCAACTTCGTCCTCCCTAGGCTTATCAAAATCCAATTAGGGTTTTTAACTAATCTTGTGCATCCAATAAGTGCGTTTGAGTCATTGTTTTATCTTTGAGGTTATTTTCGTCATCCTTGGGCTTATTCTAATCCAATTAGGGTTTTTAAATAATCTTGTGCATCCAATAAGTGCGTTTGTGTCATTGGTTTAACTTTTAGGTCAATTTTGTCCTCCCTAGGCTTATTCTAATCCAATTAGGGTTTTTAACTAATCATGTGCATCCAATAAGTGCGTTTGCGTCATTGGTTTAACATTTAGGTCTTTTTCACCATCCTTAGGCTTATTCTAATCCTATTATGGTTTTTAACTAATCGTGTGCATCCATTAAGCGCATTTCTATCATTGGTTTAACTTTTAGGTCAATTTTGTCCTCCCAAGGCTGATTCTAATCCAATTAGGGTTTTTATCCAATCTTGTGCATCCAATAAGTGCGTTTGTGCCATTGGAATAACATTTAAGTCATTTTCGTTAACCTTCGGCATATTCTAATCCAATTAGGGGTTTTAACCAATCTTGTTCATCCAATAAGTGCATTTGTGTCGTTGAATTAACATTTAAGTCATTTAAGTCATTTTTGTCAATCTTCGGCTTATTCTATTCCAATTAGGGTTTTTAACCAATCTTGTGCATCCAATAAGTGTGTTTCGGTCATTGTATTAACATTTAGGTCATTATCGCCATCCTTAGGCTTATTCTAATGCAATTAGGGTTTTTAACTAATCTTGTGCATCTATTAAGTGCATTTGTGTCATTGGTTTAACCTTTTAGGTCAATTTTGTCCTCCCTAGGCTTATTCTAATCCAATTTGGGTTTTTAACCAATGTTGGGCATGCAATAAGTGCGTATGTGTCATTGGATTATTATTTAGGTCATTTTCGTCATCTTTCGGCTTATTCTTATCCAATTAGGGTTTTTAACCAATCTTGTGCATCCAATAAGTGCGTTTGTGTCATTGGTTTAACTTTTAGGTCAATTCAGCCTCCCAAGGCTTATTCTAATCCAATTAGGGTTTTTAACCAATCTTGTGTATCCAATAAGTGCGTTTGTGTCATTTGATTAACATTTAGGTGATTTTCGTCATCTTTCATCTTATTCTAATCCCATTAGGGTTTTGAACTAATCTTCTGCATCCAATATCCGCGTTTGTGTCATTTGATTAACATTTAGGTCATTTTTCGTCATCCTTCGGCTTTTTCTAATTCAATTAGGATTTATAACCTATCTGAGGCATCAAATAAGCGCGTTTGTGTCATTGGTTTAACATTGTGGTCATTTTCCTCCTCCCTTGGCTTATTCTAATCCAATTAGGGTTTTTAACCAATCTTGTGCATCCTATAAGTGCGTTTGTGTCATTGGTTTAACATTCAGGTCAATTTCGTCCTCCCTCGGCTTATTCTTATCCAATTTGCGTTTTAACCAATCTTGTGCAACCAATAAGTGCGTTTATGTCATTGGTTTAACTTTTAGGCCAACTTCGTCATCCCTAGGCTTATTCAAATACAATTAGGGTTTTTAACCAATCTTGTGCATCCAATAAGTGCGTTTCAGTCATTGTATTATCATTGACGTCATTTTCGTCATCTTTCGGCTTATTCTAATCCAATTAGGGTTTTTAAACAATCTTGTGCATCCAATAAGTGCGTTTGTGTCATTGGTTTAACTTTTAGGTCAATTTTGTCCTCCCAAGGCTTATTCTAATCCAATTTGGGTTTTTAACCAATCTTGTGCATCCAATAAGTGTGTTTGTGTCATTGGAATAACATTTAAGTCATTTTCATCAACCTTCGGCATATTCTAATCCAATTAGGGGTTTAAACCAATCTTGTTCATCCAATAAGTGCATTTGTGTCATTGAATTAACATTTAAGTCATTTATGTCATTTTCGTCAACCTTCGACTTCTTTTATTCCAATTAGGGTTTTTATCCAATCTTGTGCATCCCATAAGTGCGTTTGTGTCATTGGATTAACATTTAGGTCAATTTCGCCATCCTTAGGCTTATTCTAATGCAATTAGGGTTTTTAACTAATCTTGTGCATCTATTAAGTGCATTTGTGTCATTGGTTTAACTTTGAGGTCAACTTCGTCCTCCCTAGGCTTATCAAAATCCAATTAGGGTTTTTAACTAATCTTGTGCATCCAATAAGTGCGTTTGAGTCATTGTTTTATCTTTGAGGTTATTTTCGTCATCCTTGGGCTTATTCTAATCCAATTAGGGTTTTTAAATAATCTTGTGCATCCAATAAGTGCGTTTGTGTCATTGGTTTAACTTTTAGGTCAATTTTGTCCTCCCTAGGCTTATTCTAATCCAATTAGGGTTTTTAACTAATCATGTGCATCCAATAAGTGCGTTTGCGTCATTGGTTTAACATTTAGGTCTTTTTCACCATCCTTAGGCTTATTCTAATCCTATTATGGTTTTTAACTAATCGTGTGCATCCATTAAGCGCATTTCTATCATTGGTTTAACTTTTAGGTCAATTTTGTCCTCCCAAGGCTGATTCTAATCCAATTAGGGTTTTTATCCAATCTTGTGCATCCAATAAGTGCGTTTGTGCCATTGGAATAACATTTAAGTCATTTTCGTTAACCTTCGGCATATTCTAATCCAATTAGGGGTTTTAACCAATCTTGTTCATCCAATAAGTGCATTTGTGTCGTTGAATTAACATTTAAGTCATTTAAGTCATTTTTGTCAATCTTCGGCTTATTCTATTCCAATTAGGGTTTTTAACCAATCTTGTGCATCCAATAAGTGTGTTTCGGTCATTGTATTAACATTTAGGTCATTATCGCCATCCTTAGGCTTATTCTAATGCAATTAGGGTTTTTAACTAATCTTGTGCATCTATTAAGTGCATTTGTGTCATTGGTTTAACCTTTTAGGTCAATTTTGTCCTCCCTAGGCTTATTCTAATCCAATTTGGGTTTTTAACCAATGTTGGGCATGCAATAAGTGCGTATGTGTCATTGGATTATTATTTAGGTCATTTTCGTCATCTTTCGGCTTATTCTTATCCAATTAGGGTTTTTAACCAATCTTGTGCATCCAATAAGTGCGTTTGTGTCATTGGTTTAACTTTTAGGTCAATTCAGCCTCCCAAGGCTTATTCTAATCCAATTTGGGTTTTTAACCAATCTTGTGTATCCAATAAGTGCGTTTGTGTCATTTGATTAACATTTAGGTGATTTTCGTCATCTTTCATCTTATTCTAATCCCATTAGGGTTTTGAACTAATCTTCTGCATCCAATATCCGCGTTTGTGTCATTTGATTAACATTTAGGTCATTTTTCGTCATCCTTCGGCTTTTTCTAATTCAATTAGGATTTATAACCTATCTGAGGCATCAAATAAGCGCGTTTGTGTCATTGGTTTAACATTGTGGTCATTTTCCTCCTCCCTTGGCTTATTCTAATCCAATTAGGGTTTTTAACCAATCTTGTGCATCCTATAAGTGCGTTTGTGTCATTGGTTTAACATTCAGGTCAATTTCGTCCTCCCTCGGCTTATTCTTATCCAATTTGCGTTTTAACCAATCTTGTGCAACCAATAAGTGCGTTTATGTCATTGGTTTAACTTTTAGGCCAACTTCGTCATCCCTAGGCTTATTCAAATACAATTAGGGTTTTTAACCAATCTTGTGCATCCAATAAGTGCGTTTCAGTCATTGTATTATCATTGACGTCATTTTCGTCATCTTTCGGCTTATTCTAATCCAATTAGGGTTTTTAAACAATCTTGTGCATCCAATAAGTGCGTTTGTGTCATTGGTTTAACTTTTAGGTCAATTTTGTCCTCCCTAGGCTTATTCTAATCCAATTTGGGTTTTTAACCAATCTTGTGCATCCAATAAGTGTGTTTGTGTCATTGGAATAACATTTAAGTCATTTTCATCAACCTTCGGCATATTCTAATCCAATTAGGGGTTTAAACCAATCTTGTTCATCCAATAAGTGCATTTGTGTCATTGAATTAACATTTAAGTCATTTATGTCATTTTCGTCAACCTTCGACTTCTTTTATTCCAATTAGGGTTTTTATCCAATCTTGTGCATCCCATAAGTGCGTTTGTGTCATTGGATTAACATTTAGGTCAATTTCGCCATCCTTAGGCTTATTCTAATGCAATTAGGGTTTTTAACTAATCTTGTGCATCTATTAAGTGCATTTGTGTCATTGGTTTAACTTTGAGGTCAACTTCGTCCTCCCTAGGCTTATCAAAATCCAATTAGGGTTTTTAACTAATCTTGTGCATCCAATAAGTGCGTTTGAGTCATTGTTTTATCTTTGAGGTTATTTTCGTCATCCTTGGGCTTATTCTAATCCAATTAGGGTTTTTAAATAATCTTGTGCATCCAATAAGTGCGTTTGTGTCATTGGTTTAACTTTTAGGTCAATTTTGTCCTCCCTAGGCTTATTCTAATCCAATTAGGGTTTTTAACTAATCTTGTGCATCCAATAAGTGTGTTTGCGTCATTGGTTTAACATTTAGGTCATTTTCACCATCCTTAGGCTTATTCTAATCCTATTATGGTTTTTAACTAATCTTGTGCATCCATTAAGCGCATTTCTATCATTGGTTTAACTTTTAGGTCAATTTCGTCCTCCCAAGGCTGATTTTAATCCAATTAGGGTTTTTATCCAATCTTGTGCATCCAATAAGTGCGTTTGTGCCATTGGAATAACATTAAAGTCATTTTCGTCAACCTTCGGCATATTCTAAACCAATTAGGGGTTTTAACCAATCTTGTTCATCCAATAAGTGCATTTGTGTCGTTGAATTAACATTTAAGTCATTTAAGTCATTTTTGTCAATCTTCGGCTTATTCTATTCCAATTAGGGTTTTTAACCAATCTTGTGCATCCAATAAGTGCGTTTGGGTCATTGGATTAACATTTAGGTCATTTTCTCCATCCTTAGGCTTATTCTAATGCAATTAGGGTTTTTAACTAATCTTGTGCATCAATTAAGTGCATTTGTGCCATTGGTTTAACCTTTTAGGTCAATTTTGTCCTCCCTAGGCTTATTCTAATCCAATTTGGGTTTTTAACCAATCTTGGGCATGCAATAAGTGCGTATGTGTCATTGGATTATCATTTACGTCATTTTCGTCATCTTTCGGCTTATTCTAATCCAATTAGGGTTTTTAACCAATCTTGTGCATCCAATAAGTGCGTTTGTGTCATTGGTTTAACTTTTAGGTCAATTCAGCCTCCCAAGGCTTATTCTAATCTAATTAGGGTTTTTAACCAATCTTGTGTATCTAATAAGTGCGTTTGTGTCATTTGATTAACATTTAGGTGATTTTTGCATCTTTCGTCTTATTCTAATCCAATTAGGGTTCTTAACTAATCTTGTGCATCCAATATCCGCGTTTGTGTCATTCGATTAACATTTTGGTCATTTTTCGTCATCCTTCGGCTTTTTCTAATTCAATTAGGATTGATAACCTATCTGAGGCATCCAATAAGCGCGTTTGTGTCATTGGTTTAACATTGTGGTCATTTTCCTCCTCCCTTGGCTTATTCTAATCCAATTAGGGTTTTTAACCAATCTTGTGCATCCAATAAGTGCGTTTGTGTCATTGGTTTAACATTTAGGTCAATTTCGTCCTCCTTAGGCTTATTCTTATCCAATTTGCGTTTTAACCAATCTTGTGCAACCAATAAGTGCGTTTATGTCATTGGTTTTACTTTTAGGCCAACTTCGTCATCCCTAGGCTTATTCAAATACAATTAGGCTTTTTAACCAATCTTGTGCATCCAATAAGTGCGTTTTTGTCATTGTATTATCATTGACGTCATTTTCGTCATCTTTCGGCTTATTCTAATCCAATTAGGGTTTTTAAATAATCTTGTGCATCCAATAAGTGCGTTTGTGTCATTGGTTTAACTTTTAGGTCAATTTTGTCCTCCCTAGGCTTATTCTAATCCAATTTGGGTTTTTAACCAATCTTGTGCATCTAATAAGTGTGTTTGTGTCATTGGAATAACATTTAAGTCATTTTCGTCAACCTTCGGCATATTCTAATCCAATTAGGGGTTTTAACCAATCTTGTTCATCCAATAAGTGCATTTGTGTCATTGAATTAACATTTAAGTCATTTAAGTCATTTTCGTCAACCTACGGCTTCTTCTATTCCAATTAGGGTTTTTAACCAAACTTTTGCATCCCATAAGTGCGTTTGTGTCATTGGGTTAACTTTTAGGTCATTTTCGCCATCGTTAGGCTTATTCTAATGCAATTAGGGTTTTTAACTAATCTTCTGCATCTATTAAGTGCATTTGTGTCATTGGTTTAACTTTTAGGTCAACTTCGTCCTCCCTAGGCTTATCCAAATCCAATTAGGGTTTTTAACTAATCTTGTGCATCCAATAAGTGCGTTTGAGTCATTGTTTTATCATTGAGGTTATTTTCGTCATCCTTGGGCTTATTCTAATCCAATTAGGGTTTTTAAATAATCTTGTGCATCCAATAAGTGCGTTTGTGTCATTGGTTTAATTTTTAGGTCAATTTTGTCCTCCCTAGGCTTATTCTAATCCAATTAGGGTTTTTAACTAATCTTGTGCATCCAATAAGTGCGTTTGCGTCATTGGTTTAACATTTAGGTCATTGTCACCATCCTTAGGCTTATTCTAATCCTATTATGGTTTTTAACTAATCTTGTGCATCCATTAAGCGCATTTCTATCATTGGTTTAACTTTTAGGTCAATTTCGTCCTCCCAAGGCTGATTCTAATCCAATTAGGGTTTTTATCCAATCTTGTGCATCCAATAAGTGCGTTTGTGCCATAGGAATAACATTTAAGTCAATTTCGTCAACCTTCGGCATATTCTAATCCAATTAGGGGTTTTAACCAATCTTGTTCATCCAATAAGTGCATTTGTGTCATTGAATTAACATTTAAGTCATTTAAGTCATTTTTGTCAATCTTCGGCTTATTCTATTCCAATTAGGGTTTTTAACCAATCTTGTGCATCCAATAAGTGTGTTTGGGTCATTGGATTAACATTTAGGTCATTTTCGCCATCCTTAGGCTTATTCTAAGGCAATTAGGGTTTTTAACTAATCATGTGCATCTATTAAGTGCATTTGTGTCATTGGTTTAACTTTTAGGTCAACTTCGTCCTCCCTAGGCTTATTCAAATCCAATTTGGGTTTTTAACCAATCTTGGGCATGCAATAAGTGCGTATGTGTCATTGGATTATCATTTAGGTCATTTTCGTCATCTTTCGGCTTATTCTAATCCAATTAGGGTTTTTCACCAATCTTGTGCATCAATAAGTGTGTTTGTGTCATTGGTTTAACTTTTAGGTCAATTCAGCCTCCCAAGGCTTATTCTAATCCAATTAGGGTTTTTAACCAATCTTGTGTATCCAATAAGTGCGTTTGTGTCATTTGATTAACATTTAGGTGATTTTCGTCATCTTTCATCTTATTCTAATCCAATTAGGGTTCTGAACTAATCTTGTGCATCCAATATCCGCGTTTGTGTCATTTGATTAACATTTAGGTCATTTTTCGTCATCCTTCGAATTTTTCTAATTCAATTAGGATTTATAACCTATCTGAGGCATCCAATAAGTGCGTTTGTGTCATTGGTTTAACATTTTGGTCATTTTCCTCCTCCCTTGGCTTATTGTAATCCAATTAGGGTTTTTAACCAATCTTGTGCATCCAATAAGTGCGTTTGTGTCATTGGTTTAACATTTAGGTCAATTTCGTCCTCCCTAGGCTTATTCTTATCCAATTTGCGTTTTAACCAATCTTGTGCAACCAATAAGTGCGTTTATGTCATTGGTTTAACTTTTAGGCATACTTCGTAATCCCTAGGCTTATTCAAATACAATTAGGGTTTTAAACCAATCTTGTGCATCCAATAAGTGCGTTTCAGTCATTGTATTATCATTGACGTCAGTTTCGTCATCCATCAGCTTATTCTAATCCAATTAGGGTTTTTAATTAATCTTGTGCATCCAATAAGTGCGTTTGCGTCATTGGTTTAACATTTAGGTCATTTTCACCATCCTTAGGCTTATTCTAATCCTATTATGGTTTTTAACTAATCTTGTGCATCCATTAAGCGCATTTCTATCATTGGTTTAACTTTTAGGTCAATTTCGTCCTCCCAAGGCTGATTCTAATCCAATTAGGGTTTTATCCAATCTTGTGCATCCAATAAGTGCGTTTGTGCCGTTGGAATAACATTTAAGTCATTTTCGTCAACCTTCGGCATATTCTAATTCAATTAGGGGTTTTAACCAATCTTGTTCATCCAATAAGTGCATTTGTGTCGTTGAATTAACATTTAAGTCATTTAAGTCATTTTTGTCAATCTTCGGCTTATTCTATTCCAATTAGGGTTTTTAACCAATCTTGTGCATCCAATAAGTGCGTTTGTGTCATTGGTTTAACATTTAGGTCAATTTCGTCCTCCCTAGGCTTATTCTTATCCAATTTGCGTTTTAACCAATCTTGTGCAACCAATAAGTGCGTTTATGTCATTGGTTTAACTTTTAGGCATACTTCGTCATCCCTAGGCTTATTCAAATACAATTAGGGTTTTAAACCAATCTTGTGCATCCAATAAGTGCGTTTCAGTCATTGTATTATCATTGACGTCATTTTCGTCATCCTTCAGCTTATTCTAATCCAATTAGGGTTTTTAACTAATCTTGTGCATCCAACAAGTGCGTTTGCGTCATTGGTTTAACATTTAGGTCATTTTCACCATCCTTAGGCTTATTCTAATCCTATTATGGTTTTTAACTAATCTTGTGCATCCATTAAGCGCATTTCTATCATTGGTTTAACTTTTAGGTCAATTTCGTCCTCCCAAGGCTGATTCTAATCCAATTAGGGTTTTATCCAATCTTGTGCATCCAATAAGTGCGTTTGTGCCATTGGAATAACATTTAAGTCATTTTCGTCAACCTTCGGCATATTCTAATTCGATTAGGGGTTTTAACCAATCTTGTTCATCCAATAAGTGCATTTGTGTCGTTGAATTAACATTTAAGTCATTTAAGTCATTTTTGTCAATCTTCGGCTTATTCTATTCCAATTAGGGTTTTTAACCAATCTTGTGCATCCAATAAGTGTGTTTGGGTCATTGGATTAACATTTAGGTCATTTTCGCCATCCTTAGGCTTATTCTAATGCAATTAGGGTTTTTAACTAATCTTGTGCAACCAATAAGTGCGTTTATGTCATTGGTTTAACTTTTAGGCATACTTCGTCATCCCTAGGCTTATTCAAATACAATTAGGGTTTTAAACCAATCTTGTGCATCCAATAAGTGCGTTTGTGTCATTGGTTTAACATTTAGGTCAATGTCGTCTTCCCTAGGCTTATTCTTATCCAATTTGAGTTTTAACCAATCTTGTGCAACCAATAAGTGCGTTTATATCATTGGTTTAACTTTTAGGCCAACTTCGTCATCCCTAGGCTTATTCAAATACAATTAGGGTTTTAAACCAATCTTGTGCAACCAATAAGTGCGTTTCAGTCATTGTATTATCATTGACGTCATTTTCGTCATCCTTCGGCTTATTGTTATCCAATTAGGGTTTTTAAATAATCTTGTGCATCCAATAAGTGCGTTTGTGTCATTGGTTTAACTTTTAGGTCAATTTTGTCCTCCCTAGGCTTATTCTAAACCAATTTAGGTTTTTAACCAATCTTGTGCATCCAATAAGTGTGTTTGTGTCATTGGAATAACATTTAAGTCATTTTCGTCAACCTTCGGCATATTCTAATCCAATTAGGGGTTTTAACCAATCTTGTTCATCCAATAAGTGCATTTCTGTCATTGAATTAACATTTAGGTCATTTTCGCCATCCTTAGGCTTATTCTAATGCAATTAGGGTTTTTAACTAATCTTGTGCATCTATTAAGTGCATTTGTGTCATTGGTTTAACTTTTAGGTCAACTTCGTCTTCCCTAGGCTTATCCAAATCCAATTAGGGTTTTTAACTAATCTTGTGCATCCAATAAGTGCGTTTGAGTCATTGTTTTATCATTGAGGTTATTTTCGTCATCCTTGGGCTTATTCTAATCCAATTAGGGTTTTTAAATAATCTTGTGCATCCAATAAGTGCGTTTGTGTCATTGGTTTAAATTTTAGGTCAATTTTGTCCTCCCTAGGCTTATTCTAATCCAATTAGGGTTTTTAACTAATCTTGTGCATCCAATAAGTGCGTTTGCGTCATTGGTGTAACAATTAGGTCAGTTTCACCATCCTTAGGCTTATTCTAATCCTATTATGGTTTTTAACTAATCTTGTGCATCCATTAAGCGCATTTCTATCATTGGTTTAACTTTTAGGTCAATTTCGTCCTCCTAAGGCTGATTCTAATCCAATTAGGGTTTTTACCCAATCTTGTGCATCCAATAAGTGCGTTTGTGCCATTGGAATAACATTTAAGTCATTTTCGTCAACCTTCGGCATATTCTAATCCAATTAGGGGTTTTAACCATTCTTGTTCATCCAATAAGTGCATTTGTGTCATTGAATTAACATTTAAGTCATTTAAGTCATTTTTGTCAATCTTCGGCTTATTCTATTCCAATTAGGGTTTTTAACCAATCTTGTGCATCCAATAAGTGTGTTTGGGTCATTTGATTAACATTTAGGTCATTTTCGCCATCCTTAGGCTTATTCTAATGCAATTAGGGTTTTTAACTAATCTTGTGCATCTATTAAGTGCATTTGTGTCATTGGTTTAACTTTTAGGTCAACTTCGTCCTCCCTAGGCTTATTCAAATCCAATTTGGTTTTTTAACCAATCTTGGGCATGCAATAAGTGCGTATGTGTCATTGGATTATCATTTAGGTCATTTTCGTCATCTTTCGGCTTATTCTAATCCAATTAGGGTTTTTAACCAATCTTGTGCATCCAATAAGTGCGTTTGTGTCATTGGTTTAACTTTTAGGTCAATTCAGCCTCCCAAGGCTTATCATAATCCAATTAGGGTTTTTAACCAATCTTGTGTATCCAATAAGTGCGTTTGTGTCATTTGATTAACATTTAGGTGATTTTCGTCATCTTTCGTCTTATTCTAATCCAATTAGGGTTCTGAACTAATCTTGTGCATCCAATATCCGCGTTTGTGTCATTTGTTTAACATTTAGGTCATTTTTCGTCATCCTTCGGCTTTTTCTAATTCAATTCGGATTTATAACCTATTTGAAACATCCAATAAGCGCGTTTGTGTCATTGGTTTAACATTTTGGTCATTTTCCTCCTCCTTTGGCTTATTCTAATCCAATTACGGTTTTTAACCAATCTTGTGCATCCAATAAGTGCGTTTGTGTCATTGGTTTAACATTTAGGTCAATGTCGTCCTCCCTAGGCTTATTCTTATCCAATTTGCGTTTTAACCAATCTTGTGCAACCAATAAGTGCGTTTATGTCATTGGTTTAACTTTTAGGCCAACTTCGTCATCCCTAGGCTTATTCAAATACAATTAGGGTTTTAAACCAATCTTGTGCATCCAATAAGTGCGTTTCAGTCATTGTATTATCATTGACGTCATTTTCGTCATCCTTCGGCTTATTCTAATCCAATTAGGGTATTTAAATAATCTTGTGCCTCCAATAAGTGCGTTTGTGTCATTGGTTTAACTTTTAGGTGAATTTTGTCCTCCCTAGGCTTATTCTAAACCAATTTAGGTTTTTAACCAATCTTGTGCATCCAATAAGTGTGTTTGTGTCATTGGAATAACATTTAAGTCATTTTCGTCAACCTTCGGCATATTCTAATCCAATTAGGGGTTTTAACCAATCTTGTTCATCCAATAAGTGCATTTGTGTCATTGAATTAACATTTAAGTCATTTAAGTCATTTTCGTCAACCTTCAGCTTCTTCTATTCCAATTAGGGTTTTTAACCAATCTTGTGCATCCCATAAGTTCGTTTGTGTCATTAGATTAACATTTAGGTCATTTTCGCCATCCTTAGGCTGATTCTAATGCAATTAGGGTTTTTAACTAATCTTGTGCATCTATTAAGTGCATTTGTGTCATTGGTTTAACTTTTAGGTCAACTTCGTCCTCCCTAGGCTTATCCAAATCCAATTAGGGTTTTTAACTAATCTTGTGCATCCAATAAGTGCGTTTGAGTCATTGTTTTATCATTGAGGTTATTTTCGTAATCCTTGGGCTTATTCTAATCCAATTAGGGTTTTTAAATAATCTTGTGCATCTATTAAGTGCGTTTGTGTCATTGGTTTAACTTTTAGGTCAATTTTGTCCTCCCTTGGCTTATTCTAATCCAATTAGGGTTTTTAACCAATCTTGGGCATGCAATAAGTGCGTATGTCTCATTGGATTATCATTTAGGTCATTTTCGTCATCTTTCGGCTTATTCTAATCCAATTAGGGTTTTTAACCAATCTTGTGCATCCAATAAGTGCGTTTGTGTCATTGGTTTAACTTTTAGGTCAATTCAGCCTCCCAAGGCTTATTCTAATCCAATTAGGGTTTTTAACCAATCTTGTGTATCCAATAAGTGCGTTTGTGTCATTTGATTAACATTTAGGTGATTTTCGTCATCTTTCGTCTTATTCTAATCCAATTAGGGTTCTGAACTAATCTTGTGCATCCAATATCCGCGTTTGTGTCATTTGATTAACATTTAGGTCATTTTTCGTCATCCTTCGGCTTTTTCTAATTCAATTAGGATTTATAACCTATCTGAGGCATCCAATAAGCGCGTTTGTGTCATTGGTTTAACATTTTGGTCATTTTCCTCCTCCCTTGGCTTATTCTAATCCAATTAGGGTTTTTAACCAATCTTGTGCATCCAATAAGTGCGTTTGTGTCATTGGTTTAACATTTAGGTCAATGTCGTCCTCCCTAGGCTTATTGTTATCCAATTTGCGTTTTAACCAATCTTGTGCAACCAATACGTGCGTTTATGTCATTGGTTTAACTTTTAGGCCAACTTCGTCATCCCTAGGCTTATTCAAATACAATTAGGGTTTTAAACCAATCTTGTGCATCCAATAAGTGCGTTTCAGTCATTGTATTATCATTGACGTCATTTTCGTCATCCTTCGGCTTATTCAAATCCAATTAGGGTTTTTAAATAATCTTGTGCATCCAATAAGTGCGTTTGTGTCATTGGTTTAACTTTTAGGTCAATTTTGTCCTCCCTAGGCTTATTCTAAACCAATTTAGGTTTTTAACCAATCTTGTGCATCCAATAAGTGTGTTTGTGTCATTCGAATAACATTTAAGTCATTTTCGTCAACCTTCGGCATATTCTAATCCAATTAGGGGTTTTAACCAATCTTGTTCATCCAATAAGTGCATTTGTGTCATTGAATTAACATTTAAGTCATTTTCTTCAACCTTCGGCTTCTTCTATTCCAATTAGGGTTTTTAACCAATCTTGTGCATCCCATCAGTGCGTTTGTGTCATTAGATTAACATTTAGGTCATTTTCGCCATCCTTAGGCTTATTCTAATCCTATTATGGTTTTTAACTAATCTTGTGCATCCATTAAGCGCATTTCTATCATTGGTTTAACTTTTAGGTCAATTTCGTCCTCCCAAGGCTGATTCTAATCCAATTAGGGTTTTTACCCAATCTTGTGCATCCAATAAGTGCGTTTGTGCCATTGGAATAACATTTAAGTCATTTTCGTCAACCTTCGGCATATTCTAATCCAATTAGGGGTTTTAACCATTCTTGTTCATCCAATAAGTGCATTTGTGTCATTGAATTAACATTTAAGTCATTTAAGTCATTTTTGTCAATCTTCGGCTTATTCTATTCCAATTAGGGTTTTTAACCAATCTTGTGCATCCAATAAGTGTGTTTGGGTCATTTGATTATCATTTAGGTCATTTTCGCCATCCTTGGGCTTATTCTAATCCAATTAGGGTTTTTAAATAATCTTGTGCATCTATTAAGTGCGTTTGTGTCATTGGTTTAACTTTTAGGTCAATTTTGTCCTCCCTAGGCTTATTCTAATCCAATTAGGGTTTTTAACCAATCTTGGGCATGCAATAAGTGCGTATGTCTCATTGGATTATCATTTAGGTCATTTTCGTCATCTTTCGGCTTATTCTAATCCAATTAGGGTTTTAAACCAATCTTGTGCATCCAATAAGTGCGTTTGTGTCATTGGTTTAACTTTTAGGTCAATTCAGCCTCCCAAGGCTTATTCTAATCCAATTAGGGTTTTTAACCAATCTTGTGTATCCAATAAGTGCGTTTGTGTCATTTGATTAACATTTAGGTGATTTTCGTCATCTTTCGTCTTATTCTAATCCAATTAGGGTTCTGAACTAATCTTGTGCATCCAATATCCGCATTTGTGTCATTTGATTAACATTTAGGTCATTTTTCGTCATCCTTCGGCTTTTTCTAATTCAATTAGGATTTATAACTTATCTGAGCCATCCAATAAGCGCGTTTGTGTCATTGGTTTAACATTTTGGTCATTTTCCTCATCCCTTGGCTTATTCTAATCCAATTAGGGTTTTTAACGAATCTTGTGTATCCAATAAGTGCGTTTGTGTCATTTGATTAACATTTAGGTGATTTTCGTCATCTTTCGTCTTATTCTAATCCAATTAGGGTTCTGAACTAATCTTGTGCATCCAATATCCGCGTTTGTGTCATTTGATTAACATTTAGGTCATTTTTCGTCATCCTTCGGCTTTTTCTAATTCAATTAGGATTTATAACCTATCTGAGCCATCCAATAAGCGCGTTTGTGTCATTGGTTTAACATTTTGGTCTTTTTCCTCCTCCCTTGGCTTATTCTAATCCAATTAGGGTTTTTAACCAATCTTGTGTATCCAATAAGTGCGTTTGTGTCATTTGATTAACATTTAGGTGATTTTCGTCATCTTTCGTCTTATTCTAATCCAATTAGGGTTCTGAACTAATCTTGTGCATCCAATATCCGCGTTTGTGTCATTTGATTAACATTTAGGTCATTTTTCGTCATCCTTCGGTTTTTTCTAATTCAATTAGGATTTATAACCTATCTGAGGCATCCAATAAGCACGTTTGTGTCATTGGTTTAACATTTTGGTCATTTTCCTCCTCCCTTGCCTTATTCTAATCCAATTAGGGTTTTTAACCAATCTTGTGCATCCAATAAGTGCGTTTGTGTCATTGGTTTAACATTTAGGTCAATGTCGTCCTCCCTAGGCTTATTCTTATCCAATTTGCGTTTTAACCAATCTTGTGCAACCAATACGTGCGTTTATGTCATTGGTTTAACTTTTAGGCCAACTTCGTCATCCTTAGGCTTATTCAAATACAATTAGGGTTTTAAACCAATCTTGTGCATCCAATAAGTGCGTTTCAGTCATTGTATTATCATTGACGTCATTTTCGTCATCCTTCGGCTTATTCAAATCCAATTAGGGTTTTTAAATAATCTTGTGCATCCAATAAGTGCGTTTGTGTCATTGGTTTAACTTTTAGGTCAATTTTGTCCTCCCTAGGCTTATTCTAAACCAATTTAGGTTTTTAACCAATCTTGTGCATCCAATAAGTGTGTTTGTATCATTGGAATAACATTTAAGTCATTTTCGTCAACCTTCGGCATATTCTAATCCAATTAGGGGTTTTAACCAATCTTGTTCATCCAATAAGTGCATTTGTGTCATTGAATTAACATTTAAGTCATTTAAGTCATTTTCGTCAACCTTCAGCTTCTTCTATTCCAATTAGGGTTTTTAACCAATCTTGTGCATCCCATAAGTTCGTTTGTGTCATTAGATTAACATTTAGGTCATTTTCGCCATCCTTAGGCTGATTCTAATGCAATTAGGGTTTTTAACTAATCTTGTGCATCTATTAAGTGCATTTGTGTCATTGGTTTAACTTTTAGGTCAACTTCGTCCTCCCTAGGCTTATCCAAATCCAATTAGGGTTTTTAACTAATCTTGTGCATCCAATAAGTGCGTTTGAGTCATTGTTTTATCATTGAGGTTATTTTCGTAATCCTTGGGCTTATTCTAATCCAATTAGGGTTTTTAAATAATCTTGTGCATCTATTAAGTGCGTTTGTGTCATTGGTTTAACTTTTAGGTCAATTTTGTCCTCCCTAGGCTTATTCTAATCCAATTGGGGTTTTTAACCAATCTTGGGCATGCAATAAGTGCGTATGTCTCATTGGATTATCATCTAGGTCATTTTCGTCATCTTTCGGCTTATTCTAATCCAATTAGGGTTTTTAACCAATCTTGTGCATCCAATAAGTGCGTTTGTGTCATTGGTTTACTTTTAGGTTAATTCAGCCTCCCAAGGCTTATTCTAATCCAATTAGGGTTTTTAACCAATCTTGTGTATCCAATAAGTGCGTTTGTGTCATTTGATTAACATTTCGGTGATTTTCGTCATCTTTCGTCTTATTCTAATCCAATTAGGGTTCTGAACTAATCTTGTGCATCCAATATCCGCGTTTGTGTCATTTGATTAACATTTAGGTCATTTTTCGTCATCCTTCGGCTTTTTCTAATTCAATTAGGATTTATAACCTATCTGAGCCATCCAATAAGCGCGTTTGTGTCATTGGTTTAACATTTTGGTCTTTTTCCTCCTCCCTTGGCTTATTCTAATCCAATTAGGGTTTTTAACCAATCTTGTGTATCCAATAAGTGCGTTTGTGTCATTTGATTAACATTTAGGTGATTTTCGTCATCTTTCGTCTTATTCTAATCCAATTAGGGTTCTGAACTAATCTTGTGCATCCAATATCCGCGTTTGTGTCATTTGATTAACATTTAGGTCATTTTTCGTCATCCTTCGGTTTTTTCTAATTCAATTAGGATTTATAACCTATCTGAGGCATCCAATAAGCACGTTTGTGTCATTGGTTTAACATTTTGGTCATTTTCCTCCTCCCTTGCCTTATTCTAATCCAATTAGGGTTTTTAACCAATCTTGTGCATCCAATAAGTGCGTTTGTGTCATTGGTTTAACATTTAGGTCAATGTCGTCCTCCCTAGGCTTATTCTTATCCAATTTGCGTTTTAACCAATCTTGTGCAACCAATACGTGCGTTTATGTCATTGGTTTAACTTTTAGGCCAACTTCGTCATCCTTAGGCTTATTCAAATACAATTAGGGTTTTAAACCAATCTTGTGCATCCAATAAGTGCGTTTCAGTCATTGTATTATCATTGACGTCATTTTCGTCATCCTTCGGCTTATTCAAATCCAATTAGGGTTTTTAAATAATCTTGTGCATCCAATAAGTGCGTTTGTGTCATTGGTTTAACTTTTAGGTCAATTTTGTCCTCCCTAGGCTTATTCTAAACCAATTTAGGTTTTTAACCAATCTTGTGCATCCAATAAGTGTGTTTGTATCATTGGAATAACATTTAAGTCATTTTCGTCAACCTTCGGCATATTCTAATCCAATTAGGGGTTTTAACCAATCTTGTTCATCCAATAAGTGCATTTGTGTCATTGAATTAACATTTAAGTCATTTAAGTCATTTTCGTCAACCTTCAGCTTCTTCTATTCCAATTAGGGTTTTTAACCAATCTTGTGCATCCCATAAGTTCGTTTGTGTCATTAGATTAACATTTAGGTCATTTTCGCCATCCTTAGGCTGATTCTAATGCAATTAGGGTTTTTAACTAATCTTGTGCATCTATTAAGTGCATTTGTGTCATTGGTTTAACTTTTAGGTCAACTTCGTCCTCCCTAGGCTTATCCAAATCCAATTAGGGTTTTTAACTAATCTTGTGCATCCAATAAGTGCGTTTGAGTCATTGTTTTATCATTGAGGTTATTTTCGTAATCCTTGGGCTTATTCTAATCCAATTAGGGTTTTTAAATAATCTTGTGCATCTATTAAGTGCGTTTGTGTCATTGGTTTAACTTTTAGGTCAATTTTGTCCTCCCTAGGCTTATTCTAATCCAATTGGGGTTTTTAACCAATCTTGGGCATGCAATAAGTGCGTATGTCTCATTGGATTATCATCTAGGTCATTTTCGTCATCTTTCGGCTTATTCTAATCCAATTAGGGTTTTTAACCAATCTTGTGCATCCAATAAGTGCGTTTGTGTCATTGGTTTACTTTTAGGTTAATTCAGCCTCCCAAGGCTTATTCTAATCCAATTAGGGTTTTTAACCAATCTTGTGTATCCAATAAGTGCGTTTGTGTCATTTGATTAACATTTCGGTGATTTTCGTCATCTTTCGTCTTATTCTAATCCAATTAGGGTTCTGAACTAATCTTGTGCATCCAATATCCGCGTTTGTGTCATTTGATTAACATTTAGGTCATTTTTCGTCATCCTTCGGCTTTTTCTAATTCAATTAGGATTTATAACCTATCTGAGCCATCCAATAAGCGCGTTTGTGTCATTGGTTTAACATTTTGGTCTTTTTCCTCCTCCCTTGGCTTATTCTAATCCAATTAGGGTTTTTAACCAATCTTGTGTATCCAATAAGTGCGTTTGTGTCATTTGATTAACATTTAGGTGATTTTCGTCATCTTTCGTCTTATTCTAATCCAATTAGGGTTCTGAACTAATCTTGTGCATCCAATATCCGCGTTTGTGTCATTTGATTAACATTTAGGTCATTTTTCGTCATCCTTCGGTTTTTTCTAATTCAATTAGGATTTATAACCTATCTGAGGCATCCAATAAGCGCGTTTGTGTCATTGGTTTAACATTTTGGTCATTTTCCTCCTCCCTTGCCTTATTCTAATCCAATTAGGGTTTTTAACCAATCTTGTGCATCCAATAAGTGCGTTTGTGTCATTGGTTTAACATTTAGGTCAATGTCGTCCTCCCTAGGCTTATTCTTATCCAATTTGCGTTTTAACCAATCTTGTGCAACCAATACGTGCGTTTATGTCATTGGTTTAACTTTTAGGCCAACTTCGTCATCCTTAGGCTTATTCAAATACAATTAGGGTTTTAAACCAATCTTGTGCATCCAATAAGTGCGTTTCAGTCATTGTATTATCATTGACGTCATTTTCGTCATCCTTCGGCTTATTCAAATCCAATTAGGGTTTTTAAATAATCTTGTGCATCCAATAAGTGCGTTTGTGTCATTGGTTTAACTTTTAGGTCAATTTTGTCCTCCCTAGGCTTATTCTAAACCAATTTAGGTTTTTAACCAATCTTGTGCATCCAATAAGTGTGTTTGTATCATTGGAATAACATTTAAGTCATTTTCGTCAACCTTCGGCATATTCTAATCCAATTAGGGGTTTTAACCAATCTTGTTCATCCAATAAGTGCATTTGTGTCATTGAATTAACATTTAAGTCATTTAAGTCATTTTCGTCAACCTTCAGCTTCTTCTATTCCAATTAGGGTTTTTAACCAATCTTGTGCATCCCATAAGTTCGTTTGTGTCATTAGATTAACATTTAGGTCATTTTCGCCATCCTTAGGCTGATTCTAATGCAATTAGGGTTTTTAACTAATCTTGTGCATCTATTAAGTGCATTTGTGTCATTGGTTTAACTTTTAGGTCAACTTCGTCCTCCCTAGGCTTATCCAAATCCAATTAGGGTTTTTAACTAATCTTGTGCATCCAATAAGTGCGTTTGAGTCATTGTTTTATCATTGAGGTTATTTTCGTAATCCTTGGGCTTATTCTAATCCAATTAGGGTTTTTAAATAATCTTGTGCATCTATTAAGTGCGTTTGTGTCATTGGTTTAACTTTTAGGTCAATTTTGTCCTCCCTTGGCTTATTCTAATCCAATTAGGGTTTTTAACCAATCTTGGGCATGCAATAAGTGCGTATGTCTCATTGGATTATCATTTAGGTCATTTTCGTCATCTTTCGGCTTATTCTAATCCAATTAGGGTTTTTAACCAATCTTGTGCATCCAATAAGTGCGTTTGTGTCATTGGTTTAACTTTTAGGTCAATTCAGCCTCCCAAGGCTTATTCTAATCCAATTAGGGTTTTTAACCAATCTTGTGTATCCAATAAGTGCGTTTTTGTCATTTGATTAACATTTAGGTGATTTTCGTCATCTTTCGTCTTATTCTAATCCAATTAGGGTTCCGAACTAATCTTGTGCATCCAATATCCGCGTTTGTGTCATTTGATTAACATTTAGGTCATTTTTCGTCATCCTTCGGCTTTTTCTAATTCAATTAGGATTTATAACCTATCTGAGCCATCCAATAAGCGCGTTTGTGTCATTGGTTTAACATTTTGGTCTTTTTCCTCCTCCCTTGGCTTATTCTAATCCAATTAGGGTTTTTAACCAATCTTGTGTATCCAATAAGTGCGTTTGTGTCATTTGATTAACATTTAGGTGATTTTCGTCATCTTTCGTCTTATTCTAATCCAATTAGGGTTCTGAACTAATCTTGTGCATCCAATATCCGCGTTTGTGTCATTTGATTAACATTTAGGTCATTTTTCGTCATCCTTCGGTTTTTTCTAATTCAATTAGGATTTATAACCTATCTGAGGCATCCAATAAGCACGTTTGTGTCATTGGTTTAACATTTTGGTCATTTTCCTCCTCCCTTGCCTTATTCTAATCCAATTAGGGTTTTTAACCAATCTTGTGCATCCAATAAGTGCGTTTGTGTCATTGGTTTAACATTTAGGTCAATGTCGTCCTCCCTAGGCTTATTCTTATCCAATTTGCGTTTTAACCAATCTTGTGCAACCAATACGTGCGTTTATGTCATTGGTTTAACTTTTAGGCCAACTTCGTCATCCTTAGGCTTATTCAAATACAATTAGGGTTTTAAACCAATCTTGTGCATCCAATAAGTGCGTTTCAGTCATTGTATTATCATTGACGTCATTTTCGTCATCCTTCGGCTTATTCAAATCCAATTAGGGTTTTTAAATAATCTTGTGCATCCAATAAGTGCGTTTGTGTCATTGGTTTAACTTTTAGGTCAATTTTGTCCTCCCTAGGCTTATTCTAAACCAATTTAGGTTTTTAACCAATCTTGTGCATCCAATAAGTGTGTTTGTGTCATTCGAATAACATTTAAGTCATTTTCGTCAACCTTCGGCATATTCTAATCCAATTAGGGGTTTTAACCAATCTTGTTCATCCAATAAGTGCATTTGTGTCATTGAATTAACATTTAAGTCATTTTCGTCAACCTTCGGCTTCTTCTATTCCAATTAGGGTTTTTAACCAATCTTGTGCATCCCATAAGTGCGTTTGTGTCATTAGATTAACATTTAGGTCATTTTCGCCATCCTTAGGCTTATTCTAATCCTATTATGGTTTTTAACTAATCTTGTGCATCCATTAAGCGCATTTCTATCATCGGTTTAACTTTTAGGTCAATTTCGTCCTCCCAAGGCTGATTCTAATCCAATTAGGGTTTTTACCCAATCTTGTGCATCCAATAAGTGCGTTTGTGCCATTGGAATAACATTTAAGTCATTTTCGTCAACCTTCGGCATATTCTAATCCAATTAGGGGTTTTAACCAATCTTGTTCATCCAATAAGTGCATTTGTGTCGTTGAATTAACATTTAAGTCATTTAAGTCATTTTCGTCAACCTTCGGCTTATTCTATTCCAATTAAGGTTTTTAACCTATCTTGTGCATCCAATAAGCGCGTTTGTGTCATTGGATTAACATTTAGGTCATTTTCGCCATCCTTAGGCTTATTCTAATGCAATTAGGGTTTTTAACTAATCTTGTGCATCTATTAAGTGCATTTGTGTCATTGGTTTAACTTTTAGGTCAACTTTGTCCTCCCTATGCTTATTCTAATCCAATTTGGGTTTTTAACCAATCTTGGGCATGCAATAAGTGCGTATGTGTCATTGGATTATCATTTAGGTCATTTTCGTCATCTTTCGGTTATTCTAATGCAATTAGGGTTTTTAACCAATCTTGTGCATCCAATAAGTGCATTTGTGTCATTGGTTTAACTTTTAGGTCAATTCAGCCTCCCAAGGCTTATTCTAATCCAATTAGGGTTTTTAACCAATCTTGTGTATCCAATAAGTGCGTTTTTGTCATTTGATTAACATTTAGGTGATTTTCGTCATCTTTCGTCTTATTCTAATCCAATTAGGGTTCTGAACTAATCTTGTGCATCCAATATCCGCGTCTGTGTCATTTGATTAACATTTAGGTCATTTTTCGTCATCCTTCGGCTTTTTCTAATTCAATTAGGATTTATAACCTATCTGAGGCATCCAATAAGCGCGTTTGAGTCATCTGAGGCATCCAATTAGGGTTTTTAACCAATCTTGTGCATCCTATAAAAGCGTTTGTGTCATTTGTTTAACATTTAGGTCATTTTTGTCCTTCCTAGGCTTATTCTAATCCAATTAAGAGTTTTAACCAATCTTGGTCATCCAATAAGTGCATTTTTGTCATTGAATTAACTTTAAGTCATTTAAGTCATTTTCGTCAACGTTCGGCTTATTCTTATCCAATTAGGGTTTTTAACCAATCTTGTGCATCCAATAAATGCGTTTGTGTCATTGGTTTAACTTTTAGGTCAACTTCGTCCTCCCTAGGCTTATTCTAATCCAATTTGGGATTTTAATAAATCTTGTGCATCCAATAAGTGCGTTTTGTTAATGTATTATCATTTAGCTCATTTTTGTCATCATTTCGGCTTATTCTAATCCAATTAGGATTTTTAACCTATCTTGTACATCCAATAAGTGCGTTTGTGTCATTGGATTAACATTTAAGTCATTTTCATCAACCTTCGGCTTATTCTAATCCAATTGGGGTTTTTAACCAATCTAGTTCATCCAATAAGTGTGTTTGTTTCATTGGTTTAACATTTAGGTCAATTTCGTCCTCCCTAGGCTTATTCTTATCCAATTTGCGTTTTAACCAACCTTGTGCAACCAATAAGTGCGTTTATGTCATTGGTTTAACTTTTAGGTCAACTTCGCCCTCCCTAGGCTTATTCAAATACAATTAGGGTTTTTAACCAATCTTGTGCATCCAATAAGTGCGTTTCAGTCATTGTATTATCATTGACGTCATTTTCGTCATCCTTCGGCTTATTCTAATCCAATTAGGTTTTTAAATAATCTTGTGCATCCAATAAGTGCGTTTGTGTCATTGGTTTAACTTTTAGGTCAATTTTGTCCTCCCTAGGCTTATTCTAATCCAATTTGGGTTTTTAACCAATCTTGTGCATCCAATAAATGTGTTTGTGTCATTGGAATAACATTTAAGTCATTTTCGTCAACCTTCGGCATATTCTAATCCAATTAGGGGTTTTAACCAATCTTGTTCATCCAATAAATGCATTTGTGTCATTGAATTAACATTTAAGTCGTTTAAGTCATTTTCGTCAACCTTTGGCTTCTTCTATTCCAATTAGGGTTTTTAACCAATCTTGTGCATCCCATAAGTGCGTTTGTGTCATTGGATTAACATTTAGGTCATTTTCGCCATCCTTAGGCTTATTCTAATGCAATTAGGGTTTTTAACTAATCTTGTGCATCTATTAAGTGCATTTGTGTCATTGGTTTAACTTTTAAGCCTATTTTGTCCTCCCTAGGCTTATTCTAATCCAATTAGGGTTTTTAACAAATCATGTGTATCCAATAAGTGCGTTTGCGTCATTGGTTTAACATTTAGGTCATTTTCACCATCCTTAGGCTTATTCTAATCCTATTATGGTTTTTAACTAGTCTTGTGCATCCATTAAGCACATTTCTATCATTGGTTTAAATTTTAGGTCAATTTCGTCCTCCCAAGGCTGATTCTAATCCAATTAGGGTTTTTATCCAATCTTGTGAATCCAATAAGTGCGTTTGTGCCATTGGAATAACATTTAAGTCATTTTCGTCAACCTTCGGCATATTCTTATCCAATTAGGGGTTTTAACCAATCTTGTGTATCCAATAAGTGCATTTGTGTCGTTGAATTAACATTTAAGTCATTTAAGTCATTTTCGTCAACCTTCCGCTTATTCTATTCCAATTAGGGTTTTTAACCAATCTTGTGCGTCCAATAAGTGCGTTTGTGTCATTGGATTAACATTTAGGTCATTTTCCCCATCCTTAGGCTTATTCTAATGCAATTAGGGTTTGTAACTAATCTTGTGCATCTATTAAGTGCATTTGTTTCATTGGTTTAACTTTTAGGTCAATTTTGTCCTTCCTAGGATTATTCTAATCCAGATTGGGTTTTTAACCAATCTTGTGCATGCAATAAGTGGGTACGTGTCATTGGATTATCATTTAGGTCATTTTCGTCATCTTTCGGCTTATTCTAATCCAATTATGGTTTTTAACAAATCTTGTGCATCCAATAAGTGCGTTTGTGTCATTTGTTTAACTTTTAGGTCAATTCAGCCTCCCAAGGCTTATTCTAATCCAATTAGGGTTTTTAACCAATCTTGTGTATCCAATAAGTGCGTTTGTGTCATTTGATTAACATTTAGGTGATTTTCGTCATCTTTCGTCTTATTCTAATCCAATTAGGGTTCTGAACTAATCTTGTGCATCCAATATCCGCGTTTGTGTCATTTGATTAACATTTAGGTCATTTTTCGTCATCCTTCGGCTTTTTCTAATTCAATTAGGATTTATAACCTATCTGAGGCATCCAATAAGCGCGTTTGTGTCATTGGTTTAACATTTTGGTCATTTTCCTCCTCCCTTGGCTTATTCTAATCCAATTAGGGTTTTTAACCAATCTTGTGCATCCAATAAGTGCGTTTGTGTCATTGGTTTAACATTTCGGTCAATGTCGTCCTCCCTAGGCTTATTCTTATCCAATTTGCGTTTTAACCAATCTTGTGCAACCAATACGTGCGTTTATGTCATTGGTTTAACTTTTAGGCCAACTTCGTCATCCTTAGGCTTATTCAAAAACAATTAGGGTTTTAAACCAATCTTGTGCATCCAATAAGTGCGTTTCAGTCATTGTATTATCATTGACGTCATTTTCGTCATCCTTCGGCTTATTCAAATCCAATTAGGGTTTTTAAATAATCTTGTGCATCCAATAAGTGCGTTTGTGTCATTGGTTTAACTTTTAGGTCAATTTTGTCCTCCCTAGGCTTATTCTAAACCAATTTAGGTTTTTAACCAATCTTGTGCATCCAATAAGTGTGTTTGTGTCATTCGAATAACATTTAAGTCATTTTCGTCAACCTTCGGCATATTCTAATCCAATTAGGGGTTTTAACCAATCTTGTTCATCCAATAAGTGCATTTGTGTCATTGAATTAACATTTAAGTCATTTTCGTCAACCTTCGGCTTCTTCTATTCCAATTAGGGTTTTTAACCAATCTTGTGCATCCCATAAGTGCGTTTGTGTCATTAGATTAACATTTAGGTCATTTTCGCCATCCTTAGGCTTATTCTAATCCTATTATGGTTTTTAACTAATCTTGTGCATCCATTAAGCGCATTTCTATCATCGGTTTAACTTTTAGGTCAATTTCGTCCTCCCAAGGCTGATTCTAATCCAATTAGGGTTTTTACCCAATCTTGTGCATCCAATAAGTGCGTTTGTGCCATTGGAATAACATTTAAGTCATTTTCGTCAACCTTCGGCATATTCTAATCCAATTAGGGGTTTTAACCAATCTTGTTCATCCAATAAGTGCATTTGTGTCGTTGAATTAACATTTAAGTCATTTAAGTCATTTTCGTCAACCTTCGGCTTATTCTATTCCAATTAAGGTTTTTAACCTATCTTGTGCATCCAATAAGCGCGTTTGTGTCATTGGATTAACATTTAGGTCATTTTCGCCATCCTTAGGCTTATTCTAATGCAATTAGGGTTTTTAACTAATCTTGTGCATCTATTAAGTGCATTTGTGTCATTGGTTTAACTTTTAGGTCAACTTTGTCCTCCCTATGCTTATTCTAATCCAATTTGGGTTTTTAACCAATCTTGGGCATGCAATAAGTGCGTATGTGTCATTGGATTATCATTTAGGTCATTTTCGTCATCTTTCGGTTATTCTAATGCAATTAGGGTTTTTAACCAATCTTGTGCATCCAATAAGTGCATTTGTGTCATTGGTTTAACTTTTAGGTCAATTCAGCCTCCCAAGGCTTATTCTAATCCAATTAGGGTTTTTAACCAATCTTGTGTATCCAATAAGTGCGTTTTTGTCATTTGATTAACATTTAGGTGATTTTCGTCATCTTTCGTCTTATTCTAATCCAATTAGGGTTCTGAACTAATCTTGTGCATCCAATATCCGCGTCTGTGTCATTTGATTAACATTTAGGTCATTTTTCGTCATCCTTCGGCTTTTTCTAATTCAATTAGGATTTATAACCTATCTGAGGCATCCAATAAGCGCGTTTGAGTCATCTGAGGCATCCAATTAGGGTTTTTAACCAATCTTGTGCATCCTATAAAAGCGTTTGTGTCATTTGTTTAACATTTAGGTCATTTTTGTCCTTCCTAGGCTTATTCTAATCCAATTAAGAGTTTTAACCAATCTTGGTCATCCAATAAGTGCATTTTTGTCATTGAATTAACTTTAAGTCATTTAAGTCATTTTCGTCAACGTTCGGCTTATTCTTATCCAATTAGGGTTTTTAACCAATCTTGTGCATCCAATAAATGCGTTTGTGTCATTGGTTTAACTTTTAGGTCAACTTCGTCCTCCCTAGGCTTATTCTAATCCAATTTGGGATTTTAATAAATCTTGTGCATCCAATAAGTGCGTTTTGTTAATGTATTATCATTTAGCTCATTTTTGTCATCATTTCGGCTTATTCTAATCCAATTAGGATTTTTAACCTATCTTGTACATCCAATAAGTGCGTTTGTGTCATTGGATTAACATTTAAGTCATTTTCATCAACCTTCGGCTTATTCTAATCCAATTGGGGTTTTTAACCAATCTAGTTCATCCAATAAGTGTGTTTGTTTCCTTGGTTTAACATTTAGGTCAATTTCGTCCTCCCTAGGCTTATTCTTATCCAATTTGCGTTTTAACCAACCTTGTGCAACCAATAAGTGCGTTTATGTCATTGGTTTAACTTTTAGGTCAACTTCGCCCTCCCTAGGCTTATTCAAATACAATTAGGGTTTTTAACCAATCTTGTGCATCCAATAAGTGCGTTTCAGTCATTGTATTATCATTGACGTCATTTTCGTCATCCTTCGGCTTATTCTAATCCAATTAGGGTTTTTCACCAATCTTGTGTATCCAATAAGTGCGTTTGTGTCATTTGATTAACATTTAGGTGATTTTCGTCATCTTTCATCTTATTCTAATCCAATTAGGGTTCTGAACTAATCTTGTGCATCCAATATCCGCGTTTGTGTCATTTGATTAACATTTAGGTCATTTTTCGTCATCCTTCGACTTTTTCTAATTCAATTAGGATTTATAACCTATCTGAGGCATCCAATAAGCGCGTTTGTGTCATTGGTTTAACATTTTGGTCATTTTCCTCCTCCCTTGGCTTATTCTAATCCAATTAGGGTTTTTAACCAATCTTGTGCATCCAATAAGTGCGTTTGTGTCATTGGTTTAACATTTAGGTCAATTTCGTCCTCCCTAGGCTTATTCTTATCCAATTTGCGTTTTAACCAATCTTGTGCAACCAATAAGTGCGTTTATGTCATTGGTTTAACTTTTAGGCATACTTCGTCATCCCTAGGCTTATTCAAATACAATTAGGGTTTTAAACCAATCTTGTGCATCCAATAAGTGCGTTTCAGTCATTGTATTATCATTGACGTCATTTTCGTCATCCTTCAGCTTATTCTAATCCAATTAGGGTTTTTAACTAATCTTGTGCATCCAATAAGTGCGTTTGCGTCATTGGTTTAACATTTAGGTCATTTTCACCATCCTTAGGCTTATTCTAATCCTATTATGGTTTTTAACTAATCTTGTGCATCCATTAAGCGCATTTCTATCATTGGTTTAACTTTTAGGTCAATTTCGTCCTCCCAAGGCTGATTCTAATCCAATTAGGGTTTTATCCAATCTTCTGCATCCAATAAGTGCGTTTGTGCCGTTGGAATAACATTTAAGTCATTTTCGTCAACCTTCGGCATATTCTAATTCAATTAGGGGTTTTAACCAATCTTGTTTATCCAATAAGTGCATTTGTGTCGTTGAATTAACATTTAAGTCATTTAAGTCATTTTTGTCAATCTTCGGCTTATTCTATTCCAATTAGGGTTTTTAACCAATCTTGTGCATCCAATAAGTGCGTTTGTGTCATTGGTTTAACATTTAGGTCAATTTCGTCCTCCCTAGGCTTATTCTTATCCAATTTGCGTTTTAACCAATCTTGTGCAACCAATAAGTGCGTTTATGTCATTGGTTTAACTTTTAGGCATACTTCGTCATCCCTAGGCTTATTCAAATACAATTAGGGTTTTAAACCAATCTTGTGCATCCAATAAGTGCGTTTCAGTCATTGTATTATCATTGACGTCATTTTCGTCATCCTTCAGCTTATTCTAATCCAATTAGGGTTTTTAACTAATCTTGTGCATCCAATAAGTGCGTTTGCGTCATTGGTTTAACATTTAAGTCATTTTCACCATCCTTAGGCTTATTCTAATCCTATTATGGTTTTTAACTAATCTTGTGCATCCATTAAGCGCATTTCTATCATTGGTTTAACTTTTAGGTCAATTTCGTCCTCCCAAGGCTGATTCTAATCCAATTAGGGTTTTATCCAATCTTGTGCATCCAATAAGTGCGTTTGTGCCATTGGAATAACATTTAAGTCATTTTCGTCAACCTTCGGCATATTCTAATTCAATTAGGGGTTTTAACCAATCTTGTTCATCCAATAAGTGCATTTGTGTCGTTGAATTAACATTTAAGTCATTTAAGTCATTTTTGTCAATCTTCGGCTTATTCTATTCCAATTAGGGTTTTTAACCAATCTTGTGCATCCAATAAGTGTGTTTCGGTCATTGTATTAACATTTAGGTCATTATCGCCATCCTTAGGCTTATTCTAATGCAATTAGGGTTTTTAACTAATCTTGTGCATCTATTAAGTGCATTTGTGTCATTGGTTTAACCTTTTAGGTCAATTTTGTCCTCCCTAGGCTTATTCTAATCCAATTTGGGTTTTTAACCAATGTTGGGCATGCAATAAGTGCGTATGTGTCATTGGATTATTATTTAGGTCATTTTCGTCATCTTTCGGCTTATTCTTATCCAATTAGGGTTTTTAACCAATCTTGTGCATCCAATAAGTGCGTTTGTGTCATTGGTTTAACTTTTAGGTCAATTCAGCCTCCCAAGGCTTATTCTAATCCAATTAGGGTTTTTAACCAATCTTGTGTATCCAATAAGTGCGTTTGTGTCATTTGATTAACATTTAGGTGATTTTCGTCATCTTTCATCTTATTCTAATCCAATTAGGGTTCTGAACTAATCTTGTGCATCCAATATCCGCGTTTGTGTCATTTGATTAACATTTAGGTCATTTTTCGTCATCCTTCGAATTTTTCTAATTCAATTAGGATTTATAACCTATCTGAGGCATCCAATAAGTGCGTTTGTGTCATTGGTTTAACATTTTGGTCATTTTCCTCCTCCCTTGGCTTATTGTAATCCAATTAGGGTTTTTAACCAATCTTGTGCATCCAATAAGTGCGTTTGTGTCATTGGTTTAACATTTAGGTCAATTTCGTCCTCCCTAGGCTTATTCTTATCCAATTTGCGTTTTAACCAATCTTGTGCAACCAATAAGTGCGTTTATGTCATTGGTTTAACTTTTAGGCATACTTCGTCATCCCTAGGCTTATTCAAATACAATTAGGGTTTTAAACCAATCTTGTGCATCCAATAAGTGCGTTTCAGTCATTGTATTATCATTGACGTCATTTTCGTCATCCTTCAGCTTATTCTAATCCAATTAGGGTTTTTAACTAATCTTGTGCATCCAATAAGTGCGTTTGCGTCATTGGTTTAACATTTAGGTCATTTTCACCATCCTTAGGCTTATTCTAATCCTATTATGGTTTTTAACTAATCTTGTGCATCCATTAAGCGCATTTCTATCATTGGTTTAACTTTTAGGTCAATTTCGTCCTCCCAAGGCTGATTCTAATCCAATTAGGGTTTTATCCAATCTTGTGCATCCAATAAGTGCGTTTGTGCCATTGGAATAACATTTAAGTCATTTTCGTCAACCTTCGGCATATTCTAATTCAATTAGGGGTTTTAACCAATCTTGTTCATCCAATAAGTGCATTTGTGTCGTTGAATTAACATTTAAGTCATTTAAGTCATTTTTGTCAATCTTCGGCTTATTCTATTCCAATTAGGGTTTTTAACCAATCTTGTGCATCCAATAAGTGTGTTTGGGTCATTGGATTAACATTTAGGTCATTTTCGCCATCCTTAGGCTTATTCTAATGCAATTAGGGTTTTTAACTAATCTTGTGCAACCAATAAGTGCGTTTATGTCATTGGTTTAACTTTTAGGCATACTTCGTCATCCCTAGGCTTATTCAAATACAATTAGGGTTTTAAACCAATCTTGTGCATCCAATAAGTGCGTTTCAGTCATTGTATTATCATTGACGTCATTTTCGTCATCCTTCAGCTTATTCTAATCCAATTAGGGTTTTTAACTAATCTTGTGCATCCAATAAGTGCGTTTGCGTCATTGGTTTAACATTTAAGTCATTTTCACCATCCTTAGGCTTATTCTAATCCTATTATGGTTTTTAACTAATCTTGTGCATCCATTAAGCGCATTTCTATCATTGGTTTAACTTTTAGGTCAATTTCGTCCTCCCAAGGCTGATTCTAATCCAATTAGGGTTTTATCCAATCTTGTGCATCCAATAAGTGCGTTTGTGCCATTGGAATAACATTTAAGTCATTTTCGTCAACCTTCGGCATATTCTAATTCAATTAGGGGTTTTAACCAATCTTGTTCATCCAATAAGTGCATTTGTGTCGTTGAATTAACATTTAAGTCATTTAAGTCATTTTTGTCAATCTTCGGCTTATTTTATTCCAATTAGGGTTTTTAACCAATCTTGTGCATCCAATAAGTGTGTTTGGGTCATTGGATTAACATTTAGGTCATTTTCGCCATCCTTAGGCTTATTCTAATGCAATTAGGGTTTTTAACTAATCTTGTGCAACCAATAAGTGCGTTTATGTCATTGGTTTAACTTTTAGGCATACTTCGTCATCCCTAGGCTTATTCAAATACAATTAGGGTTTTAAACCAATCTTGTGCATCCAATAAGTGCGTTTCAGTCATTGTATTATCATTGACGTCATTTTCGTCATCCTTCAGCTTATTCTAATCCAATTAGGGTTTTTAACTAATCTTGTGCATCCAATAAGTGCGTTTGCGTCATTGGTTTAACATTTAAGTCATTTTCACCATCCTTAGGCTTATTCTAATCCTATTATGGTCTTTAACTAATCTTGTGCATCCATTAAGCGCATTTCTATCATTGGTTTAACTTTTAGGTCAATTTCGTCCTCCCAAGGCTGATTCTAATCCAATTAGGGTTTTATCCAATCTTGTGCATCCAATAAGTGCGTTTGTGCCATTGGAATAACATTTAAGTCATTTTCGTCAACCTTCGGCATATTCTAATTCAATTAGGGGTTTTAACCAATCTTGTTCATCCAATAAGTGCATTTGTGTCGTTGAATTAACATTTAAGTCATTTAAGTCATTTTTGTCAATCTTCGGCTTATTCTATTCCAATTAGGGTTTTTAACCAATCTTGTGCATCCAATAAGTGTGTTTGAGTCATTGGATTAACATTTAGGTCATTTTCGCCATCCTTAGGCTTATTCTAATGCAATTAGGGTTTTTAACTAATCTTGTGCATCTATTAAGTGCATTTGTGTCATTGGTTTAACTTTTAGGTCAACTTCGTCCTCCCTAGGCTTATTCAAATCCAATTTAGGTTTTTAACCAATCTTGGGCATGCAATAAGTGCGTATGTGTCATTGGATTATCATTTAGGTCATTTTCGTCATCTTTCGGCTTATTCTAATCCAATTAGGGTTTTTAACCAATCTTGTGCATCCAATAAGTGCGTTTGTATCATTGGTTTATCTTTTAGGTCAATTCAGCCTCCCAAGGCTTATTCTAATCCAATTAGGGTTTTTAACCAATCTTGTGTATCCAATAAGTACGTTTGTGTCATTTGATTAACATTTAGGTGATTTTCGTCATCTTTCGTCTTATTCTAATCCAATTAGGGTTCTGAACTAATCTTGTGCATCAAATATCCGCGTTTGTGTCATTTGATTAACATTTAGGTCATTTTTCGTCATCCTTCAGCTTTTTCTAATTCAATTAGGATTTATAACCTATCTGAGGCATCCAATAAGCGCGTTTGTGTCATTGATTTAACATTTTGGTCATTTTCCTCCTCCCTTGGCTTATTCTAATCCAATTAGGGTTTTTAACCAATCTTGTGCATCCAATAAGTGCGTTTGAGTCATTGGTTTAACATTTAGGTCAATGTCGTCTTCCCTAGGCTTATTCTTATCCAATTTGCGTTTTAACCAATCTTGTGCAACCAATAAGTGCGTTTATATCATTGGTTTAACTTTTAGGCCAACTTCGTCATCCCTAGGCTTATTCAAATACAATTAGGGTTTTAAACCAATCTTGTGCAACCAATAAGTGCGTTTCAGTCATTGTATTATCATTGACGTCATTTTCGTCATCCTTCGGCTTATTTTTATCCAATTAGGGTTTTTAAATAATCTTGTGCATCCAATAAGTGCGTTTGTGTCATTGGTTTAACTTTTAGGTCAATTTTGTCCTCCCTAGGCTTATTCTAAACCAATTTAGGTTTTTAACCAATCTTGTGCCTCCAATAAGTGTGTTTGTGTCATTGGAATAACATTTAAGTCATTTTCGTCAACCTTCGGCATATTCTAATCCAATTAGGGGTTTTAACCAATCTTGTTCATCCAATAAGTGCATTTCTGTCATTGAATTAACATTTAAGTCATTTAAGTCATTTAAGTCATTTTCGTCAACCTTCAGCTTCTTCTATTCCAATTAGGGTTTTTAACCAATCTTGTGCATCCCATAAGTGCGTTTGTGTCATTAGATTAACATTTAGGTCATTTTCGCCATCCTTAGGCTTATTCTAATGCAATTAGGGTTTTTAACTAATCTTGTGCATCTATGAAGTGCATTTGTGTCATTGGTTTAACTTTTAGGTTAACTTCGTCCTCCCTAGGCTTATCCAAATCCAATTAGGGTTTTTAACTAATCTTGTGCATCCAATAAGTGCGTTTGAGTCATTGTTTTATCATTGAGGTTATTTTCGTCATCCTTGGGCTTATTCTAATCCAATTAGGGTTTTTAAATAATCTTGTGCATCCAATAAGTGCGTTTGTGTCATTGGTTTAAATTTTAGGTCAATTTTGTCCTCCCTAGGCTTATTCTAATCCAATTAGGGTTTTTAACTAATCTTGTGCATCCAATAAGTGCGTTTGCGTCATTGGTGTAACAATTAGGTCATTTTCACCATCCTTAGGCTTATTCTAATCCTATTATGGTTTTTAACTAATCTTGTGCATCCATTAAGCGCATTTCTATCATTGGTTTAACTTTTAGGTCAATTTCGTCCTCCCAAGGCTGATTCTAATCCAATTAGGGTTTTTACCCAATCTTGTGCATCCAATAAGTGCGTTTGTGCCATTGGAATAACATTTAAGTCATTTTCGTCAACCTTCGGCATATTCTAATCCAATTAGGGGTTTTAACCATTCTTGTTCATCCAATAAGTGCATTTGTGTCATTGAATTAACATTTAAGTCATTTAAGTCATTTTTGTCAATCTTCGGCTTATTCTATTCCAATTAGGGTTTTTAACCAATCTTGTGCATCCAATAAGTGTGTTTGGGTCATTTGATTATCATTTAGGTCATTTTCGCCATCCTTGGGCTTATTCTAATCCAATTAGGGTTTTTAAATAATCTTGTGCATCTATTAAGTGCGTTTGTGTCATTGGTTTAACTTTTAGGTCAATTTTGTCCTCCCTAGGCTTATTCTAATCCAATTAGGGTTTTTAACCAATCTTGGGCATGCAATAAGTGCGTATGTCTCATTGGATTATCATTTAGGTCATTTTCGTCATCTTTCGGCTTATTCTAATCCAATTAGGGTTTTAAACCAATCTTGTGCATCCAATAAGTGCGTTTGTGTCATTGGTTTAACTTTTAGGTCAATTCAGCCTCCCAAGGCTTATTCTAATCCAATTAGGGTTTTTAACCAATCTTGTGTATCCAATAAGTGCATTTGTGTCATTTGATTAACATTTAGGTGATTTTCGTCATCTTTCGTCTTATTCTAATCCAATTAGGGTTCTGAACTAATCTTGTGCATCCAATATCCGCGTTTGTGTCATTTGATTAACATTTAGGTCATTTTTCGTCATCCTTCGGCTTTTTCTAATTCAATTAGGATTTATAACTTATCTAAGCCATCCAATAAGCGCGTTTGTGTCATTGGTTTAACATTTTGGTCATTTTCCTCCTCCCTTGGCTTATTCTAATCCAATTAGGGTTTTTAACCAATCTTGTGTATCCAATAAGTGCGTTTGTGTCATTTGATTAACATTTAGGTGATTTTCGTCATCTTTCGTCTTATTCTAATCCAATTAGGGTTTTGAACTAATCTTGTGCATCCAATATCCGCGTTTGTGTCATTTGATTAACATTTAGGTCATTTTTCGTCATCCTTCGGCTTTTTCTAATTCAATTAGGATTTATAACCTATCTGAGGCATCCAATAAGCGCGTTTGTGTCATTGGTTTAACATTTTGGTCATTTTCCTCCTCCCTTGGCTTATTCTAATCCAATTAGGGTTTTTAACCAATCTTGTGCATCCAATAAGTGCGTTTGTGTCATTGGTTTAACATTTAGGTCAATGTCGTCCTCCCTAGGCTTATTGTTATCCAATTTGCGTTTTAACCAATCTTGTGCAACCAATACGTGCGTTTATGTCATTGGTTTAACTTTTAGGCCAACTTCGTCATCCCTAGGCTTATTCAAATACAATTAGGGTTTTAAACCAATCTTGTGCATCCAATAAGTGCGTTTCAGTCATTGTATTATCATTGACGTCATTTTCGTCATCCTTCGGCTTATTCAAATCCAATTAGGGTTTTTAAATAATCTTGTGCATCCAATAAGTGCGTTTGTGTCATTGGTTTAACTTTTAGTTCAATTTTGTCCTCCGTAGGCTTATTCTAAACCAATTTAGGTTTTTAACCAATCTTGTGCATCCAATAAGTGTGTTTGTGTCATTGGAATAACATTTAAGTCATTTTCGTCAACCTTCGGCATATTCTAATCCAATTAGGGGTTTTAACCAATCTTGTTCATCCAATAAGTGCATTTGTGTCATTGAATTAACATTTAAGTCATTTAAGTCATTTTCGTCAACCTTCGGCTTCTTCTATTCCAATTAGGGTTTTTAACCAATCTTGTGCATCCCATAAGTTCGTTTGTGTCATTAGATTAACATTTAGGTCATTTTCGCCATCCTTAGGCTTATTCTAATGCAATTAGGGTTTTTAACTAATCTTGTGCATCTATTAAGTGCATTTGTGTCATTGGTTTAACTTTTAGGTCAACTTCGTCCTCCCTAGGCTTATCCAAATCCAATTAGGGTTTTTAACTAATCTTGTGCATCCAATAAGTGCGTTTGAGTCATTGTTTTATCATTGAGGTTATTTTCGTCATCCTTGGGCTTATTCTAATCCAATTAGGGTTTTTAAATAATCTTGTGCATCCAATAAGTGCGTTTGTGTCATTGGTTTAACTTTTAGGTCAATTTTGTCCTCCCTAGGCTTATTCTAATCCAATTAGGGTTTTTAACTAATCTTGTGCATCCAATAAGTGCGTTTGCGTCATTGGTTTAACATTTAGGTCATTTTCACCATCCTTAGGCTTATTCTAATCCTATTATGGTTTTTAACTAATCTTGTGCATCCATTAAGCGCATTTCTATCATTGGTTTAACTTTTAGGTCAATTTCGTCCTCCCAAGGCTGATTCTAATCCAATTAGGGTTTTTATCCAATCTTGTGCATCAAATAAGTGCGTTTGTGCCATTGGAATTACATTTAAGTCATTTTCGTCAACCTTCGGCATATTCTAATCCAGTTAGGGGTTTTAACAAATCTTGTCCATCCAATAAGTGCATTTGTGTCGTTGAATTAACATATAAGTCATTTAAGTCATTTTTGTCAATCTTCGGCTTATTCTATTCCAATTAGGGTTTTTAACCAATCTTGTGCATCCAATAAATGTGTTTGGGTCATTGGATTAACATTTAGGTCGTTTTCGCCATCCTTAGGCTTATTCTAATGCAATTAGGGTTTTTAACTAATCTTGTGCATCTATTAAGTGCATTTGTGTCATTGGTTTAACTTTTAGGTCAACTTCGTCCTCCCTAGGCTTATTCAAATCCAATTTGGGTTTTTAACCAATCTTGGGCATGCAATAAGTGCGTATGTCTCATTGGATTATCATTTAGGTCATTTTCGTCATCTTTCGGCTTATTCTAATGCAATTAGGGTTTTTAACTAATCTTGTGCATCTATTAAGTGCATTTGTGTCATTGGTTTAACTTTTAGGTCAACTTCATCCTCCCTAGGCTTATTCAAATCCAATTTGGTTTTTTAACCAATCTTGGGGATGCAATAAGTGCGTATGTGTCATTGGATTATCATTTAGGTCATTTTCGTCATCTTTCGGCTTATTCTAATCCAATTAGGGTTTTTAACCAATCTTGTGCATCCAATAAGTGCGTTTGTGTCATTGGTTTAACTTTTAGGTCAATTCAGCCTCCCAAGGCTTATTCTAATCCAATTAGGGTTTTTAACCAATCTTGTGTATCCAATAAGTGCGTTTGTTTCATTTGATTAACATTTAGGTGATTTTCGTCATCTTTCGTCTTATTCTAATCCAATTAGGGTTCTGAACTAATCTTCTGCATCCAATATCCGCGTTTGTGTCATTTGATTAACATTTAGGTCATTTTTCGTCATCCTTCGGCTTTTTCTAATTCAATAAGGATTTATAACCTATCTGAGGCATCCAATAAGCGCGTTTGTGTCATTGGTTTAACATTTTGGTCATTTTCCTCCTCCCTTGGTTTATTCTAATCCAATTAGGGTTTTTAACCAATCTTGTGCATCCAATAAGTGCGTTTGTGTCATTGGTTTAACATTTAGGTCAATGTCGTCCTCCCTAGGCTTATTCTTATCCAATTTGCGTTTTAACCAATCTTGTGCAACCAATAAGTGCGTTTATGTCATTGGTTTAACTTTTAGGCCAACTTCATCATCCCTAGGCTTATTCAAATACAATTAGGGTTTTAAACCAATCTTGTGCATCCAATAAGTGCGTTTCAGTCATTGTATTATCATTGACGTCATTTTCATCATCCTTCGGCTTATTCTAATCCAATTAGGGTTTTTAAATAATCTTGTGCATCCAATAAGTGCGTTTGTGTCATTGGTTTAACTTTTAGGTCAATTTTGTCCTCCCTAGGCTTATTCTAAACCAATTTAGGTTTTTAACCAATCTTGTGCATCCAATAAGTGTGTTTGTGTCATTCGAATAACATTTAAGTCATTTTCGTCAACCTTCGGCATATTCTAATCCAATTAGGGGTTTTAACCAATCTTGTTCATCCAATAAGTGCATTTGTGTCATTGAATTAACATTTAAGTCATTTTCTTCAACCTTCGGCTTCTTCTATTCCAATTAGGGTTTTTAACCAATCTTGTGCATCCCATCAGTGCGTTTGTGTCATTAGATTAACATTTAGGTCATTTTCGCCATCCTTAGGCTTATTCTAATCCTATTATGGTTTTTAACTAATCTTGTGCATCCATTAAGCGCATTTCTATCATTGGTTTAACTTTTAGGTCAATTTCGTCCTCCCAAGGCTGATTCTAATCCAATTAGGGTTTTTACCCAATCTTGTGCATCCAATAAGTGCGTTTGTGCCATTGGAATAACATTTAAGTCATTTTCGTCAACCTTCGGCATACTCTAATCCAATTAGGGGTTTTAACCAATCTTGTTCATCCAATAAGTGCATTTGTGTCGTTGAATTAACATTTAAGTCATTTAAGTCATTTTTGTCAATCTTCGGCTTATTCTATTCCAATTAGGGTTTTTAACCAATCTTGTGCATCCAATAAGTGTGTTTGGGTCATTGGATTAACATTTGGGTCATTTTCGCCATCCATAGGCTTATTCTAATGCAATTAGGGTTTTTAACTAATCTTGTGCATCTATTAAGTGCATTTGTGTCATTGGTTTAACTTTTAGGTCAACTTCGTCCTCCCTAGGCTTATTCAAATCCAATTTGGGTTTTTAACCAATCTTGGGCATGCAATAAGTGCGTATGTGTCATTGGATTATCATTTAGGTCATTTTCGTCATCTTTCGGCTTATTCTAATCCAATTAGGGTTTTTCACCAATCTTGTGCATCCAATAAGTGTGTTTGTGTCATTGGTTTAACTTTTAGGTCAATTTCGTCCTCCCTAGGCTAATTCTTATCCAATTTGCGTTTTAACCAACCTTGTGCAACCAATAAGTGCGTTTATGTCATTGGTTTAACTTTTAGGTCAACTTCGCTCTCCCTAGGCTTATTCAAATACAATTAGGGTTTTTAACCAATCTTGTGCATCCAATAAGTGCGTTTCAGTCATTGTATTATCATTGACGTCATTTTCGTCATCCTTCGGCTTATTCTAATCCAATTAGGGTTTTTCACCAATCTTGTGCATCCAATAAGTGTGTTTGTGTCATTGGTTTAACTTTTAGGTCAATTCAGCCTCCCAAGGCTTATTCTAATCCAATTAGAGTTTTTAACCAATCTTGTGTATCCAATAAGTGCGTTTGTGTCATTTGATTAACATTTAGGTGATTTTCGTCATCTTTCATCTTATTCTAATCCAATTAGGGTTCTGAACTAATCTTGTGCATCCAATATCCGCGTTTGTGTCATTTGATTAACATTTAGGTCATTTTTCGTCATCCTTCGACTTTTTCTAATTCAATTAGGATTTATAACCTATCTGAGGCATCCAATAAGCGCGTTTGTGTCATTGGTTTAACATTTTGGTCATTTTCCTCCTCCCTTGGCTTATTCTAATCCAATTAGGGTTTTTAACCAATCTTGTGCATCCAATAAGTGCGTTTGTGTCATTGGTTTAACATTTAGGTCAATTTCGTCCTCCCTAGGCTTATTCTTATCCAATTTGCGTTTTAACCAATCTTGTGCAACCAATAAGTGCGTTTATGTCATTGGTTTAACTTTTAGGCATACTTCGTCATCCCTAGGCTTATTCAAATACAATTAGGGTTTTAAACCAATCTTGTGCATCCAATAAGTGCGTTTCAGTCATTGTATTATCATTGACGTCATTTTCGTCATCCTTCAGCTTATTCTAATCCAATTAGGGTTTTTAACTAATCTTGTGCATCCAATAAGTGCGTTTGCGTCATTGGTTTAACATTTAGGTCATTTTCACCATCCTTAGGCTTATTCTAATCCTATTATGGTTTTTAACTAATCTTGTGCATCCATTAAGCGCATTTCTATCATTGGTTTAACTTTTAGGTCAATTTCGTCCTCCCAAGGCTGATTCTAATCCAATTAGGGTTTTTACCCAATCTTGTGCATCCAATAAGTGCGTTTGTGCCATTGGAATAACATTTAAGTCATTTTCGTCAACCTTCGGCATATTCTAATCCAATTAGGGGTTTTAACCAATCTTGTTCATCCAATAAGTGCATTTGTGTCGTTGAATTAACATTTAAGTCATTTAAGTCATTTTTGTCAATCTTCGGCTTATTCTATTCCAATTAGGGTTTTTAACCAATCTTGTGCATCCAATAAGTGTGTTTGGGTCATTGGATTAACATTTGGGTCATTTTCGCCATCCTTAGGCTTATTCTAATGCAATTAGGGTTTTTAACTAATCTTGTGCATCTATTAAGTGCATTTGTGTCATTGGTTTAACTTTTAGGTCAACTTCGTCCTCCCTAGGCTTATTCAAATCCAATTTGGGTTTTTAACCAATCTTGGGCATGCAATAAGTGCGTATGTGTCATTGGATTATCATTTAGGTCATTTTCGTCATCTTTCGGCTTATTCTAATCCAATTAGGGTTTTTCACCAATCTTGTGCATCCAATAAGTGTGTTTGTGTCATTGGTTTAACTTTTAGGTCAATTTCGTCCTCCCTAGGCTAATTCTTATCCAATTTGCGTTTTAACCAACCTTGTGCAACCAATAAGTGCGTTTATGTCATTGGTTTAACTTTTAGGTCAACTTCGCCCTCCCTAGGCTTATTCAAATACAATTAGGGTTTTTAACCAATCTTGTGCATCCAATAAGTGCGTTTCAGTCATTGTATTATCATTGACGTCATTTTCGTCATCCTTCGGCTTATTCTAATCCAATTAGGGTTTTTCACCAATCTTGTGCATCCAATAAGTGTGTTTGTGTCATTGGTTTAACTTTTAGGTCAATTCAGCCTCCCAAGGCTTATTCTAATCCAATTAGAGTTTTTAACCAATCTTGTGTATCCAATAAGTGCGTTTGTGTCATTTGATTAACATTTAGGTGATTTTCGTCATCTTTCATCTTATTCTAATCCAATTAGGGTTCTGAACTAATCTTGTGCATCCAATATCCGCGTTTGTGTCATTTGATTAACATTTAGGTCATTTTTCGTCATCCTTCGACTTTTTCTAATTCAATTAGGATTTATAACCTATCTGAGGCATCCAATAAGCGCGTTTGTGTCATTGGTTTAACATTTTGGTCATTTTCCTCCTCCCTTGGCTTATTCTAATCCAATTAGGGTTTTTAACCAATCTTGTGCATCCAATAAGTGCGTTTGTGTCATTGGTTTAACATTTAGGTCAATTTCGTCCTCCCTAGGCTTATTCTTATCCAATTTGCGTTTTAACCAATCTTGTGCAACCAATAAGTGCGTTTATGTCATTGGTTTAACTTTTAGGCATACTTCGTCATCCCTAGGCTTATTCAAATACAATTAGGGTTTTAAACCAATCTTGTGCATCCAATAAGTGCGTTTCAGTCATTGTATTATCATTGACGTCATTTTCGTCATCCTTCAGCTTATTCTAATCCAATTAGGGTTTTTAACTAATCTTGTGCATCCAATAAGTGCGTTTGCGTCATTGGTTTAACATTTAGGTCATTTTCACCATCCTTAGGCTTATTCTAATCCTATTATGGTTTTTAACTAATCTTGTGCATCCATTAAGCGCATTTCTATCATTGGTTTAACTTTTAGGTCAATTTCGTCCTCCCAAGGCTGATTCTAATCCAATTAGGGTTTTATCCAATCTTGTGCATCCAATAAGTGCGTTTGTGCCGTTGGAATAACATTTAAGTCATTTTCGTCAACCTTCGGCATATTCTAATTCAATTAGGGGTTTTAACCAATCTTGTTCATCCAATAAGTGCATTTGTGTCGTTGAATTAACATTTAAGTCATTTAAGTCATTTTTGTCAATCTTCGGCTTATTCTATTCCAATTAGGGTTTTTAACCAATCTTGTGCATCCAATAAGTGCGTTTGTGTCATTGGTTTAACATTTAGGTCAATTTCGTCCTCCCTAGGCTTATTCTTATCCAATTTGCGTTTTAACCAATCTTGTGCAACCAATAAGTGCGTTTATGTCATTGGTTTAACTTTTAGGCATACTTCGTCATCCCTAGGCTTATTCTAATGCAATTAGGGTTTTAAACCAATCTTGTGCATCCATTAAGTGCGTTTCAGTCATTGTATTATCATTGACGTCATTTTCGTCATCCTTCAGCTTATTCTAATCCAATTAGGGTTTTTAACTAATCTTGTGCATCCAATAAGTGCGTTTGCGTCATTGGTTTAACATTTAAGTCATTTTCACCATCCTTAGGCTTATTCTAATCCTATTATGGTCTTTAACTAATCTTGTGCATCCATTAAGCGCATTTCTATCATTGGTTTAACTTTTAGGTCAATTTCGTCCTCCCAAGGCTGATTCTAATCCAATTAGGGTTTTATCCAATCTTGTGCATCCAATAAGTGCGTTTGTGCCATTGGAATAACATTTAAGTCATTTTCGTCAACCTTCGGCATATTCTAATTCAATTAGGGGTTTTAACCAATCTTGTTCATCCAATAAGTGCATTTGTGTCGTTGAATTAACATTTAAGTCATTTAAGTCATTTTTGTCAATCTTCGGTTTATTCTATTCCAATTAGGGTTTTTAACCAATCTTGTGCATCCAATAAGTGTGTTTGAGTCATTGGATTAACATTTAGGTCATTTTCGCCATCCTTAGGCTTATTCTAATGCAATTAGGGTTTTTAACTAATCTTGTGCATCTATTAAGTGCATTTGTGTCATTGGTTTAACTTTTAGGTCAACTTCGTCCTCCCTAGGCTTATTCAAATCCAATTTAGGTTTTTAACCAATCTTGGGCATGCAATAAGTGCGTATGTGTCATTGGATTATCATTTAGGTCATTTTCGTCATCTTTCGGCTTATTCTAATCCAATTAGGGTTTTTAACCAATCTTGTGCATCCAATAAGTGCGTTTGTATCATTGGTTTATCTTTTAGGTCAATTCAGCCTCCCAAGGCTTATTCTAATCCAATTAGGGTTTTTAACCAATCTTGTGTATCCAATAAGTGCGTTTGTGTCATTTGATTAACATTTAGGTGATTTTCGTCATCTTTCGTCTTATTCTAATCCAATTAGGGTTCTGAACTAATCTTGTGCATCCAATATCCGCATTTGTGTCATTTGATTAACATTTAGGTCATTTTTCGTCATCCTTCGGCTTTTTCTAATTCAATTAGGATTTATAACCTATCTGAGGCATCCAATAAGCGCATTTGTGTCATTGATTTAACATTTTGGTCATTTTCCTCCTCCCTTGGCTTATTCTAATCCAATTAGGGTTTTTAACCAATCTTGTGCATCCAATAAGTGCGTTTGAGTCATTGGTTTAACATTTAGGTAAATGTCGTCTTCCCTAGGCTTATTCTTATCCAATTTGCGTTTTAACCAATCTTGTGCAACCAATAAGTGCGTTTATATCATTGGTTTAACTTTTAGGCCAACTTCGTCATCCCTAGGCTTATTCAAATACAATTAGGGTTTTAAACCAATCTTGTGCAACCAATAAGTGCGTTTCAGTCATTGTATTATCATTGACGTCATTTTCGTCATCCTTCGGCTTATTTTTATCCAATTAGGGTTTTTAAATAATCTTGTGCATCCAATAAGTGCGTTTGTGTCATTGGTTTAACTTTTAGGTCAATTTTGTCCTCCCTAGGCTTATTCTAAACCAATTTAGGTTTTTAACCAATCTTGTGCCTCCAATAAGTGTGTTTGTGTCATTGGAATAACATTTAAGTCATTTTCGTCAACCTTCGGCATATTCTAATCCAATTAGGGGTTTTAACCAATCTTGTTCATCCAATAAGTGCATTTCTGTCATTGAATTAACATTTAAGTCATTTAAGTCATTTTTGTCAATCTTCGGCTTATTCTATTCCAATTAGGGTTTTTAACCAATCTTGTGCATCCAATAAGTGTGTTTGGGTCATTTGATTAACATTTAGGTCATTTTCGCCATCCTTGGGCTTATTCTAATCCAATTAGGGTTTTTAAATAATCTTGTGCATCTATTAAGTGCGTTTGTGTCATTGGTTTAACTTTTAGGTCAATTTTGTCCTCCCTAGGCTTAATCTAATCCAATTAGGGTTTTTAACCAATCTTGGGCATGCAATAAGTGCGTATGTCTCATTGGATTATCTTATAGGTCATTTTCGTCATCTTTCGGCTTATTCTAATCCAATTAGGGTTTTAAACCAATCTTGTGCATCCAATAAGTGCGTTTGTGTCATTGGTTTAACTTTTAGGTCAATTCAGCCTCCCAAGGCTTATTCTAATCCAATTAGGGTTTTTAACCAATCTTGTGTATCCAATAAGTGCGTTTGTGTCATTTGATTAACATTTAGGTGATTTTCGTCATCTTTCGTCTTATTCTAATCCAATTAGGGTTCTGAACTAATCTTGTGCATCCAATATCCGCATTTGTGTCATTTGATTAACATTTAGGTCATTTTTCGTCATCCTTCGGCTTTTTCTAATTCAATTAGGATTTATAACTTATCTGAGCCATCCAATAAGCGCGTTTGTGTCATTGGTTTAACATTTTGGTCATTTTCCTCCTCCCTTGGCTTATTCTAATCCAATTAGGGTTTTTAACCAATCTTGTGTATCCAATAAGTGCGTTTGTGTCATTTGATTAACATTTAGGTGATTTTCGTCATCTTTCGTCTTATTCTAATCCAATTAGGGTTCTGAACTAATCTTGTGCATCAAATATCCGCGTTTGTGTCATTTGATTAACATTTAGGTCATTTTTCGTCATCCTTCAGCTTTTTCTAATTCAATTAGGATTTATAACCTATCTGAGGCATCCAATAAGCGCGTTTGTGTCATTGATTTAACATTTTGGTCATTTTCCTCCTCCCTTGGCTTATTCTAATCCAATTAGGGTTTTTAACCAATCTTGTGCATCCAATAAGTGCGTTTGAGTCATTGGTTTAACATTTAGGTCAATGTCGTCTTCCCTAGGCTTATTCTTATCCAATTTGCGTTTTAACCAATCTTGTGCAACCAATAAGTGCGTTTATATCATTGGTTTAACTTTTAGGCCAACTTCGTCATCCCTAGGCTTATTCAAATACAATTAGGGTTTTAAACCAATCTTGTGCAACCAATAAGTGCATTTCAGTCATTGTATTATCATTGACGTCATTTTCGTCATCCTTCGGCTTATTTTTATCCAATTAGGGTTTTTAAATAATCTTGTGCATCCAATAAGTGCGTTTGTGTCATTGGTTTAACTTTTAGGTCAATTTTGTCCTCCCTAGGCTTATTCTAAACCAATTTAGGTTTTTAACCAATCTTGTGCCTCCAATAAGTGAGTTTGTGTCATTGGAATAACATTTAAGTCATTTTCGTCAACCTTCGGCATATTCTAATCCAATTAGGGGTTTTAACCATTCTTGTTCATCCAATAAGTGCATTTGTGTCATTGAATTAACATTTAAGTCATTTAAGTCATTTTTGTCAATCTTCGGCTTATTCTATTCCAATTAGGGTTTTTAACCAATCTTGTGCATCCAATAAGTGTGTTTGGGTCATTTGATTAACATTTAGGTCATTTTCGCCATCCTTGGGCTTATTCTAATCCAATTAGGGTTTTTAAATAATCTTGTGCATCTATTAAGTGCGTTTGTGTCATTGGTTTAACTTTTAGGTCAATTTTGTCCTCCCTAGGCTTAATCTAATCCAATTAGGGTTTTTAACCAATCTTGGGCATGCAATAAGTGCGTATGTCTCATTGGATTATCATTTAGGTCATTTTCGTCATCTTTCGGCTTATTCTAATCCAATTAGGGTTTTAAACCAATCTTGTGCATCCAATAAGTGCGTTTGTGTCATTGGTTTAACTTTTAGGTCAATTCAGCCTCCCAAGGCTTATTCTAATCCAATTAGGGTTTTTAACCAATCTTGTGTATCCAATAAGTGCGTTTGTGTCATTTGATTAACATTTAGGTGATTTTCGTCATCTTTCGTCTTATTCTAATCCAATTAGGGTTCTGAACTAATCTTGTGCATCCAATATCCGCATTTGTGTCATTTGATTAACATTTAGGTCATTTTTCGTCATCCTTCGGCTTTTTCTAATTCAATTAGGATTTATAACTTATCTGAGCCATCCAATAAGCGCGTTTGTGTCATTGGTTTAACATTTTGGTCATTTTCCTCATCCCTTGGCTTATTCTAATCCAATTAGGGTTTTTAACGAATCTTGTGTATCCAATAAGTGCGTTTGTGTCATTTGATTAACATTTAGGTGATTTTCGTCATCTTTCGTCTTATTCTAATCCAATTAGGGTTCTGAACTAATCTTGTGCATCCAATATCCGCGTTTGTGTCATTTGATTAACATTTAGGTCATTTTTCGTCATCCTTCGGCTTTTTCTAATTCAATTAGGATTTATAACCTATCTGAGGCATCCAATAAGCGCGTTTGTGTCATTGGTTTAGCATTTTGGTCATTTTCCTCCTCCCTTGGCTTATTCTAATCCAATTAGGGTTTTTAACCAATCTTGTGCATCCAATAAGTGCGTTTGTGTCATTGGTTTAACATTTAGGTCAATGTCGTCCTCCCTAGGCTTATTGTTATCCAATTTGCGTTTTAACCAATCTTGTGCAACCAATACGTGCGTTTATGTCATTGGTTTAACTTTTAGGCCAACTTCGTCATCCCTAGGCTTATTCAAATACAATTAGGGTTTTAAACCAATCTTGTGCATCCAATAAGTGCGTTTCAGTCATTGTATTATCATTGACGTCATTTTCGTCCTCCTTAGGCTTATTCTAATCCAATTAGGGTTTTTAAATAATCTTGTGCATCCAATAAGTGCGTTTGTGTCATTGGTTTAACTTTTAGGTCAATTTCGTCCTCCCTAGGCTTATTCTAATCTAATTAGGGTTTTTAACTAATCTAGTGCATCCAATAATTGCGTTTGCGTCATTGGTTTAACATTTAGGTCATTTTCACCATCCTTAGGCTTATTCTAATCCTATTATGGTTCTTAACTAATCTTGTGCATCCATTAAGCGCATTTCTATCATTGGTTTAACTTTTAGGTCAATTTCGTCCTCCCAAGGCTGATTCTAATCCAATTAGGGTTTTTATCCAATCTTGTGCATCCAATAAGTGCGTTTGTGCCATTTGAATAACATTTAAGTCATTTTCGTCAACCTTCGGCATATTCTAATCCAATTAGGGGTTTTAACCAATCTTGTTCATACAATAAGTGCATTTGTGTCATTGAATTAACATTTAAGTCATTTAAGTCATTTTCGTCAACCTTCGGCTTCTTCTATTCCAATTAGGGATTTTAACCAATCTTGTGCATCCCATAAGTGCGTTTGTGTCATTAGATTAACATTTAGGTCATTTTCGCCATCCTTAGGCTTATTCTAATGCAATTAGGGTTTTTAACTAATCTTGTGCATCTATTAAGTGCATTTGTGTCATTGGTTTAACTTTTAGGCAACTTCGTCCTCCCTAGGCTTATCCAAATCCAATTAGGGTTTTTAACTAATCTTGTGCATCCAATAAGTGCGTTTGAGTCATTGTTTTATCATTGAGGTTATTTTCGTCATCCTTGGGCTTATTCTAATCCAATTAGGGTTTTTAAATAATCTTGTGCATCCAATAAGTGCGTTTGTGTCATTGGTTTAACTTTTAGGTCAATTTCGTCCTCCTTAGGCTTATTCTAATCTAATTAGGGTTTTTAACTAATCTAGTGCATCCAATAATTGCGTTTGCGTCATTGGTTTAACATTTAGGTCATTTTCACCATCCTTAGGCTTATTCTAATCCTATTATGGTTTTTAACTAATCTTGTGCATCCATTAAGCGCATTTCTATCATTGGTTTAACTTTTAGGTCAATTTCGTCCTCCCAAGGCTGATTCTAATCCAATTAGGGTTTTTATCCAATCTTGTGCATCCAATAAATGCGTTTGTGCCATTTGAATAACATTTAAGTCATTTTCGTCAACCTTCGGCATATTCTAATCCAATTAGGGGTTTTAACCAATCTTGTTCATCCAATAAGTGCATTTGTGTCGTTGAATTAACATTTAAGTCATTTAAGTCATTTTCGTCAACCTTCGGCTTATTCTATTCCAATTAGGGTTTTTAACCTATCTTGTGCATCCAATAAGTGTGTTGGGGTCATTGGAGTAACATTTAGGTCATTTTCGCCATCCTTAGGCTTATTCTAATGCAATTAGGGTTTTTAACTAATCTTGTGCATCTATTAAGTGCATTTGTATCATTGGTTTAACTTTTCGGTCAATTTTGTCCTCCCTATGCTTATTCTAATCCAATTTGGGTTTTTAACTTATCTTGGGCATGCAATAAGTGCGTATGTGTCATTGGATTATCATTTAGGTCATTTTCGTCATCTTTCGGTTATTCTAATGCAATTAGGGTTTTTAACCAATCTTGTGCATCCAATAAGTGCATTTGTGTCATTGGTTTAACTTTTAGGTCAATTCAGCCTCCCAAGGCTTATTCTAATCCAATTAGGGTTTTTAACCAATCTTGTGTATCCAATAAGTTCGTTTTTGTCATTTGATTAACATTTAGGTGATTTTCGTCATCTTTCGTCTTATTCTAATCCAATTAGGGTTCTGAACTAATCTTGTGCATCCAATATCCGTGTTTGTGTCATTTGATTAACATTTAGGTCATTTTTCGTCATCCTTCGGCTTTTTCTAATTCAATTAGGATTTATAACCTATCTGAGGCATCCAATAAGCGCGTTTGTGTCATTGGTTAAACATTTGGTCGTTTTCCTCCTCCCTTGGCTTATTCTAATCCAATTAGGGTTTTTAACCAATCTTGTGCATCCTATAAAAGCGTTTGTGTCATTGGTTTAACATTTAGGTCATTTTTGTCCTTCCTAGGCTTATTCTAATCCAATTAAGAGTTTTAACCAATCTTGGTCATCCAATAAGTGCATTTTTGTCATTGAATTAACTTTAAGTCATTTAAGTCATTTTCGTCAACGTTCGGCTTATTCTTATCCAATTAGGGTTTTTAACCAATCTTGTGCATCCAATAAATGCGTTTGTGTCATTGGTTTAACTTTTAGGTCAACTTCGTCCTCCCTAGGCGTATTCTAATCCAATTTGGGATTTTAATAAATCTTGTGCATCCAATAAGTGCGTTTTGTTAATGTATTATCATTTAGCTCATTTTTGTCATCATTTCGGCTTATTCTAATCCAATTAGGATTTTTAACCTATCTTGTACATCCAATAAGTGCGTTTGTGTCATTGGATTAACATTTAAGTCATTTTCATCAACCTTCGGCTTATTCTAATCCAATTGGGGTTTTTAACCAATCTAGTTCATCCAATAAGTGTGTTTGTTTCATTGGTTTAACATTTAGGTCAATTTCGTCCTCCCTAGGCTTATTCTTATCCAATTTGCGTTTTAACCAACCTTGTGCAACCAATAAGTGCGTTTATGTCATTGGTTTAACTTTTAGGTCAACTTCGCCCTCCCTAGGCTTATTCAAATACAATTAGGGTTTTTAACCAATCTTGTGCATCCAATAAGTGCGTTTCAGTCATTGTATTATCATTGACGTCATTTTCGTCATCCTTCGGCTTATTCTAATCCAATTAGGTTTTTAAATAATCTTGTGCATCCAATAAGTGCGTTTGTGTCATTGGTTTAACTTTTAGGTCAATTTTGTCCTCCCTAGGCTTATTCTAATCCAATTTGGGTTTTTAACCAATCTTGTGCATCCAATAAATGTGTTTGTGTCATTGGAATAACATTTAAGTCATTTTCGTCAACCTTCGGCATATTCTAATCCAATTAGGGGTTTTAACCAATCTTGTTCATCCAATAAGTGCATTAGTGTCGTTGAATTAACATTTAAGTCATTTAAGTCATTTTCGTCAACCTTCCGCTTATTCTATTCCAATTAGGGTTTTTAACCAATCTTGTGCATCCAATAAGTGCGTTTGTGTCATTGGATTAACATTTAGGTCATTTTCCCCATCCTTAGGCTTATTCTAATGCAATTAGGGTTTGTAACTAATCTTGTGCATCTATTAAGTGCATTTGTGTCATTGGTTTAACTTTTAGGTCAATTTTGTCCTTCCTAGGATTATTCTAATCCAGATTGGGTTTTTAACCAATCTTGTGCATCCAATAAATGTGTTTGTGTCATTGGAATAACATTTAAGTCATTTTCGTCAACCTTCGGCATATTCTAATCCAATTAGGGGTTTTAACCAATCTTGTTCATCCAATAAATGCATTTGTGTCATTGAATTAACATTTAAGTCGTTTAAGTCATTTTCGTCAACCTTTGGCTTCTTCTATTCCAATTAGGGTTTTTAACCAATCTTGTGCATCCCATAAGTGCGTTTGTGTCATTGGATTAACATTTAGGTCATTTTCGCCATCCTTAGGCTTATTCTAATGCAATTAGGGTTTTTAACTAATCTTGTGCATCTATTAAGTGCATTTGTGTCATTGGTTTAACTTTTAAGCCTATTTTGTCCTCCCTAGGCTTATTCTAATCCAATTAGGGTTTTTAACAAATCATGTGTATCCAATAAGTGCGTTTGCGTCATTGGTTTAACATTTAGGTCATTTTCACCATCCTTAGGCTTATTCTAATCCTATTATGGTTTTTAACTAGTCTTGTGCATCCATTAAGCACATTTCTATCATTGGTTTAAATTTTAGGTCAATTTCGTCCTCCCAAGGCTGATTCTAATCCAATTAGGGTTTTTATCCAATCTTGTGAATCCAATAAGTGCGTTTGTGCCATTGGAATAACATTTAAGTCATTTTCGTCAACCTTCGGCATATTCTTATCCAATTAGGGGTTTTAACCAATCTTGTGTATCCAATAAGTGCATTTGTGTCGTTGAATTAACATTTAAGTCATTTAAGTCATTTTCGTCAACCTTCCGCTTATTCTATTCCAATTAGGGTTTTTAACCAATCTTGTGCGTCCAATAAGTGCGTTTGTGTCATTGGATTAACATTTAGGTCATTTTCCCCATCCTTAGGCTTATTCTAATGCAATTAGGGTTTGTAACTAATCTTGTGCATCTATTAAGTGCATTTGTTTCATTGGTTTAACTTTTAGGTCAATTTTGTCCTTCCTAGGATTATTCTAATCCAGATTGGGTTTTTAACCAATCTTGTGCATGCAATAAGTGGGTACGTGTCATTGGATTATCATTTAGGTCATTTTCGTCATCTTTCGGCTTATTCTAATCCAATTATGGTTTTTAACAAATCTTGTGCATCCAATAAGTGCGTTTGTGTCATTTGTTTAACTTTTAGGTCAATTCAGCCTCCCAAGGCTTATTCTAATCCAATTAGGGTTTTTAACCAATCTTGTGTATCCAATAAGTGCGTTTGTGTCATTTGATTAACATTTAGGTGATTTTCATCATCTTTCGTCTTATTCTAATCCAATTAGGGTTCTGAACTAATGTTGTGCATCCAATATCCGCCTTTGTGTCATTTGATTAACATTTAGGTCATTTTTCTAATTCAATTAGGATTTATAACCTATCTGAGGCATCCAAAAAGCGAGTTTGTGTAATTGGTGTAACATTTTGGTTATTTTCCTCCTCTCTTGGCTTATTCTAATTCAATTAGGGTTTTTAACCAATCTTGTGCATCCAATAAGTGTGTTTGTGTCATTGGTTTAACATTTAGGTCATTTTTGTGCTTCCTAGGCTTATTCTAATCCAGTTAAGGGTTTTAGCCAATCTTGTTCATCCAATAAGTGCATTTTTGTCATTGAATTAACATTTAAGTCATTTTCGTCAACGTTCGGCTTATTCTTATCCAATTAGGGTTTTTAACCAATCTTGTGCATCCAATAAATGCGTTTGTGTCATTGGTTTAACTTTTAGGTCAACTTCGTCCTCCCTAGGCTTATTCTAATCCAATTAGTGTTTTTAAATAATCTTGTGCATCCAATAAGTGCGTTTGTGTCATTGGTTTAACTTTTAGGTCAATTTTGTCCTCCTTAGGCTTATTCTAATCCAATTTCGGTTTTTAACCAATCTTGTGCATCCAATAAGTGTGTTTGTGTCATTCGAATAACATTTAAGTCATTTTCGTCAACCTTCGGCATATTCTAATCCAATTAGGGGTTTTAACCAATCTTGTTCATCCAATAAGTGCATTTGTGTCATTGAATAAACATTTAAGTCATTTAGGTCATTTTCGTCATCCTTCGGCTTCTTCTATTGCAATTAGGGTTTTTAACCAATCTTGTGCATCCCATAAGTGCGTTTGTGTCATTGGATCAAAATTTAGGTCATTTTCGGCATCCTTAGGCTTATTCTAATGCAATTAGGGTTTTTAACTAATCTTGTGCATCTATTAAGTGCATTTGTGTCATCGGTTTAACTTTTAGGTCAATTTTGTCCTCCCTAGGCTTATTCTAATCCAATTAGGGTTTTTAACTAATCTTGTGCATCCAATAAGTGTGTTTGTGTCGTTGGTTTAACATTTAGGTCATTTTCACCATCCTTAGGCTTATTCTAATCCAATTATGGTTTTTAACTAATCTTGTGCATCCATTAAGCGCATTTCTATCATAGGTTTAACTATTAGGTCAATTTCGTCCTCCCATGGCTGATTCTAATCCAATTAAGGTTTTTATCCAATCTTGTGCATCTAATAAGTGCGTTTGTGTCATTGGAATAACATTGAAGTCATTTTCGTCAACCTTCGACATATTCTAATCCAATTAGGGGTTTTAACCAATCTTGTTCATCCAATAAGTGCATCTGTGTCATTGAATTAAAATTTAAGTCATTTAAGTCATTTTCGTCAACCTTTTTCTTATTCTAACCCAATTAGGGTTTTTAACCAATCTTGTGCATCCAATAAGTACGTTTGTGTCATTGGATTAACATTTAGATCATTTTCGTCGTCCTTAGGCATATTCTAATGCAATTAGGGTTTTTAACAAATCTTGTGCATCCATTAAGTGCATTTGTGTCATTGGTTTAACTTTTAGGTCAACTTCGTCCTCCCTAGGCTTATTCAAATCCAATTAGGGTTTTTAACCAATCTTGTGCATCCAATAAGTGCGTTTGTGTCATTGGATTATCAGTGAGGTCATTTTCGTCATCTTTCAGCTTATTCTAATCCAAATAGGGTTTTTAACTAATCTTGTGCATCCAATAAGGGCGTTTGTGTCATTAGTTTAACTTTTAGGCCGATTTCATTCTCCCTAGGCTTATTCTAATCCAATTTGGGTTTTTAACCAATCTTGTGCATCTAATAAGTGAGTTTAGGTCATTGGTTTATCATTTAGGTCATTGGTTTATCATTTAGGTCATTTTCGTCCTCCCAAAGCTTATTCTTATCCAATTTGGGTTTTAAACAAAATTTGTGAATCCAATAAGTGCGTTTGTGCCATTTGATTAACATTTAGGTCATTTTCATTCTCCATAGGATTATTCTATTCCAATTAGGGTCTTGAACCAACTTGTGCATCCAATAAGTGAGTTTGTGTCAATTGATTAACATTTAGGTCATTTTCGTCATCCTTCGGCTTATTCAAATTCAATTAGGGTTTTTAACCAATTTGAGGCATCCAATAAGCGCGTTTGTATCATTGGTTTAACATTTTGGTCATTTTCCTCCTCCATAGGCTTATTCTAATTCAATTAGGGTTTTTAACCAATCTTGTGCATCCAATAAGTGGGTTTGTGTCCTTGATTAAACATTTGGGTCATTTTCTTCCTCCCTAGCTTTATTCTAATCCAATAAGGGTTTTTAACCAATCTTGTGCATTCAGTAGGTGCATTTGTGTCATAGAATTAACATTTAAGTCATTTTCGTCAACGTTCGGCTTATTCTAATTCAATTAGGGTTTTTAACCAATCTTGTTCATCCAATAAGTGCGTTTGTGTCATTGGTTTAACATTTAGGTCGATTTCGTCCTCCCTAGGCTTATTCTAATCCTATTAGGGTTTTTAACCAATCTTGTGCATCCAATAAGTGCGTTTGCGTTATTGGATTATCATTGAGGTCATTTTCATCATCCTTCGGCTTATTCTATTCCAATTAGGGTTTTTAACTAATCTTTTTCATCCAATAAGTGATTTTGTGTCATTGGTTTAACTTTTAGGTCAATTTCGTCTTCCCTAGGCTTATTCTAATCCAATTTTGGGATTTTAACCAATCTTGTGCATCCAATAAGTGCGTTTGTGTCATTGGATTATCATTTAGGTCATTTTTGTCATCTTTCGGCTTATTCTAATCCAATTAGAGTTTTTAACTAATCTTGTGCATCCAATAAGTGCCTTTGTTTCATTAGTTTAACTTTTAGGTCAATTTCTTGCTCCTTATGCTTATTCTAATCCAATTTGGGTTTTTAACCAATCTTGTGCATCCAATAAGTGCATTTTGTCATTGGATTATCATTTACGTCATTTTCGTCATCCTTCGGATTATTCTAATCCAATTAGGGTTTTTAACTAATCTTGTGCATCCAATAAATGCGTTTGAGTCATTGGTTTAACTTTTAGGTCAATTTTTTCCTCCATAGGCTTATTCTAATCCAATGTGGGTTTTTAACCAATCTTGTGCATTCGATAAGTGCGTTTGTGTCATTGGATTATCATTTAAGTCATTTTTGTCGTCTTTCGGCTTATTCTAATCCAATTAGGGTTTTTAAGTAATCTTGTGCATCCAATAAGTGCGTTTGTGTCATTAGTTTAACTTTTAGGTCGATTTTGTCCTCGCTAGGCTTATTCTAATCCAATTTGGGTTTTTAACTAATCTTGTGTATCCAATAAGTGTGTTTGTGTCATTTGATTAACATTTAGGTGATATTCGTCATCTTTTGGCCTATTCTAATCCAATTAGGGTTCTGAACTAATCTTGTGCACCCGATATCCGTGTTTGTGTCACTCGATTAACATTTAGGTCATTTTCGTCATCCTTCAGCTTATTCTAATTCAATTAGGGTTTTTAACCAATCTGAGGCATCCAATAAGCGCGTTTATGTCATTGGTTTAACATTTTGGTCGTTTTCCTCCTCCCTTGGCTAATTCTAATCCAATAAGGGTTTTAACCAATCTTGTGCATCCAATAACTGCGTTTGTGACATTGGTTTATCATTTAGGTCATTTTCGTCCTCCCAAAGCTTATTCTTATCCAATTTGGGTTTTTAACAAAATTTGTGAAACCCATAAGTGCGTTTGTGCCATATGATTAACATTTAGGTCATTTTCATCCTCCCTAGGCTTATTCTATTTCAATTAGGGTTTTTAACTAACTTGTGCATCCAATAAGTGAGTTTGTGTCATTTGATTAACATTTAGGTTATTTTCGTCATCCTTCGGCTTATTCTAATTCAATTAGGGTTTTTAACCAATCTGAGGCATCCAATAAGCGCGTTTGTATCATTGGTTTAACATTTTGGTCATTTTCCTCCTCCATAGGCTTATTCTAATTCAATTAGGGTTTTTAACCAATCTTGTGCATCCAATAAGTGGGTTTGCGTCCTTGGTTAAACATTTGGGTCATTTTCTTCCTCCCTAGCTTTATTCTAATCCAATAAGGGTTTTTAACCAATCTTGTGCATTCAGTAGGTGCATTTGTGTCATAGAATTAACATTTAAGTCATTTTCGTCAACGTTCGGCTTATTCTAATTCAATTAGGATTTTTAACCAATCTTGTTCATCCAATAAGTGCGTTTGTGTCATTGGTTTAACATTTAGGTCAATTTCGTCCTCCCTAGGCTTATTCTAATCCTATTAGGGTTTTTAACCAATCTTGTGCATCCAATAAGTGCGTTTGCGTTATTGGATTATCATTGAGGTCATTTTCATCATCCTTCGGCTTATTCTATTCCAATTAGGGTTTGTAAATAATCTTTTTCATCCAATAAGTGATTTTGTGTCATTGGTTTAACTTTTAGGTCAATTTCGTCTTCCCTAGGCTTATTCTAATTCAATTTTGGGATTTTAACCAATCTTGTGCATCCAATAAGTGCGTTTGTGTCATTGGATTATCATTTAGGTCATTTTTGTCATCTTTCGGCTTATTCTAATCCAATTAGAGTTTTTAACTAATCTTGTGCATCCAATAAGTGCCTTTGTTTCATTAGTTTAACTTTTAGGTCAATTTCTTCCTCCTTATGCTTATTCTAATCCAATTTGGGTGTTTAACCAATCTTGTGCATCCAATAAGTGCATTTTGTCATTGGATTATTATTTAGGTCATTTTCGTCATCCTTCGGCTTATTCTAATCCAATTAGGGTTTTTAACTAATCTTGTGCATCCAATAAATGCGTTTGAGTCATTGGTTTAACTTTTAGGTCAATTATTTCCTCCATAGGCTTATTCTAATCCAATTTGGGTTTTTAACCAATCTTGTGCATCCGATAAGTGCGTTTGTGTCATTGGATTATCATTTAAGTCATTTTTGTCGTCTTTCGGCTTATTCTAATCCAATTAGGGTTTTTAAGTAATCTTGTGCATCCAATAAGTGCGTTTGTGTCATTAGTTTAACTTATAGGTCGATTTCGTCCTCGCTAGGCTTATTCTAATCCAATTTGGGTTTTTAACCAATCTTTTGTATCCAATAAGTGTGTTTGTGTCATTTGATTAACATTTAGGTGATATTCGTCATCTTTCGGCCTATTCTAATCCAATTAGGGTTCTGAACTAATCTTGTGCACCCGATATCCGCGTTTGTGTCATTCGATTAACATTTAGGTCATTTTTGTCATCCTTCAGCTTATTCTAATTCAATTAGGGTTTTTAACCAATCTGAGGCATCCAATAAGCGCGTTTGTGTCATTGGTTTAACATTTTGGTCGTTTTCCTCCTCCGTTGGCTAATTCTATTCCAATAAGGGTTTTAACCAATCTTGTGCATCCAATAACTGCGTTTGTGACATTGGTTTATCATTTAGGTCATTTTCGTCCTCCCAAAGCTTATTCTTATCCAATTTGGGTTTTTAACAAAATTTGTGAAACCCATAAGTGCGTTTGTGCCATTTGATTAACATTTAGGTCATTTTCATCCTCCCTAGGCTTATTCTAATTCAATTAGGGTTTTTAACCAACTTGTGCATCCAATAAGTGAGTTTGTGTCATTTGATTAACATTTAGGTTATTTTCGTCATCCTTCGACTTATTCTAATTCAATTAGGGTTTTTAACCAATCTGAGGCATCCAATAAGCGCGTTTGTGTCATTGGTTTAACACTTTGGTCGTTTTCCTCCTCCCTTGGCTAATTCTAATCCAATAAGGGTTTTAACCAATCTTGTGCATCCAATAACTGCGTTTGTGACATTGGTTTATCATTTAGGTCATTTTCGTCCTCCCAAAGCTTATTCTTATCCAATTTGGGTTTTTAACAAAATTTGTGAAACCCATAAGTGCGTTTGGGCCATTTGTTTAACATTTAGGTCATTTTCATCCTCCCTAGGCTTATTCTATTTCAATTAGGGTTTTTAACCAACTTGTGCATCCAATAAGTGAGTTTGTGTCATTTGATTAACATTTAGGTTATTTTCGTCATCCTTCGGCTTATTCTAATTCAATTAGGGTTTTTAACCAATCTGAGGCATTTAATAAGCGCGTTTGTATCATTGGTTTAACATTTTGGTCATTTTCCTCCTCCATAGGCTTATTCTAATTCAATTAGGGTTTTTAACCAATCTTGTGCATCCAATAAGTGGGTTTGTGTCCTTGGTTAAACATTTGGGTCATTTTCTTCCTCCCTAGCTTTATTCTAATCCAATAAGGGTTTTTAACCAATCTTGTGCATTCAGTAGGTGCATTTGTGTCATAGAATTAACATTTAAGTCATTTTCGTCAACGTTCGGCTTATTCTAATTCAATTAGGGTTTTTAACCAATCTTGTTCATCCAATAAGTGCGTTTGTGTCATTGGTTTACCATTTAGGTCAATTTCGTCATCTTTCAGCTTATTCTAATCCAATTAGGGTTTTGAACTAATCTTGTGCATCCAATAAGTGCGTTTGCGTTATTGGATTATCAATGAGGTCATTTTCATTATCCTTCGGCTTATTCTAATCCAATTAGGGTTTTTAACTAATCTTTTTCACCCGATAAGTGATTTTGTGTCATTGGTTTAACTTTTAGGTTAATTTCGTCTTCCCTAGGCTTATTCTAATCCAATTTTGGGTTTTTAACCAATCTTGTGCATCCAATAAGTGCGTTTGTGTCATTGGATTATCATTTAGGTCATTTTTGTCATCTTTCGGCTTATTCTAATCCAATTAGAGTTTTTAACTAATCTTGTGCATCCAATAAGTGCCTTTGTTTCATTAGTTTAACTTTTAGGTCAATTTCTACCTCCTTTTGCTAATTCTAATCCAATTTGGGTTTTTAACCAATCTTGTGCATCCAATAAGTGCATTTTGTCATTGGATTATCATTTAGGTCATTTTCGTCATCCTTCGGCTTATTCTAATCCAATTAGGGTTTTTAACTAATCTTGTGCATCCAATAAATACGTTTGAGTCATTGGTTTAAATTTTAGGTCAATTTTTTCCTCCATAGGCTTATTCTAATCTAATTTGGGTTTTTAACCAATCTTGTGCATCTGATAAGTGCGTTTGTGTCATTGGATTATCAATTAGGTCATTTTTGTCGTCTTTCGGCTTATTCTAATCCAATTAGGGTTTTAACTAATCTTGTGCATCCAATAAGTGCGTTTGTGTCATTAGTTTAACTTTTAGGTCAATTTCGTCCTCGCTAGGCTTATTCTAATCCAATTTGGGTTATTAACCAATCTTGTGTATCCAATAAGTGTGTTTGTGTCATTTGATTAACATTTAGGTGATATTCGTCATCTTTCGGCCTATTCTAATCCAATTAGGGTTCTGAACTAATCTTGTGCACCCGATATCCGCGTTTGTGTCATTCGATTAACATTTAGGTCATTTTCGTCATCCTTCAGATTATTCTAATTCAATTAGGGTTTTTAACCAATCTGAGGCATCCAATAAGCGCGTTTGTGTCATTGGTTTAACATTTTGGTCGTTTTCCTCCTCCCTTGGCTTATTCTAATTCAATAAGGGTTTTAACCAATCTTGTGCATCCAATAACTGCGTTTGTGTCATTGGTTTATCATTTAGGTCATTTTCGTCCTCCCAAAGCTTATTCTTATCCGATTTCGGTTTTTAACAAAATTTGTGAATCCCATAAGTGCGTTTGTGCCATTTGATTAACATTTAGGTCATTTTCATCCTCCCTAGGCTTATTCTATTCCAATTAGGGTTTTTAACCAACTTGTGCATCCAATAAGTGAGTTTGTGTCATTTGATTAACATTTAGGTCATTTTCGTCATCCTTCGGCTTATTCTAATTCAATTAGGGTTTTTAACCAATCTGAGGCATCCAATAAGCGCGTTTGTATCATTGGTTTAACATTTTGGTCTTTTTCCTCCTCCATAGGCTTATTCTAATTCAATTAGGGTTTTTAACCAATCTTGTGCATCCAATAAGTGGGTTTGTGTCCTTGGTTAAACATTTGGGTCATTTTCTTCCTCCCTAGCTTTATTCTAATCCAATAAGGGTTTTTAACCAATCTTGTGCTTTCAGTAGGTGCATTTGTGTCATAGAATTAACATTTAAGTCATTTTCGTCAACGTTCGGCTTATTCTAATTCAATTAGGGTTTTTAACCAATCTTGTTCATCCAATAAGTGCGTTTGTATCATTGGTTTAACATTTAGGTCAATTTCGTCCTCCCTAGGCTTATTCTAATCCTATTAGGGTTTTTAACCAATCTTGTGCATCCAATAAGTGCGTTTGCGTTATTGGATTATCATTGAGGTCATTTTCATCATCCTTCGGCTTATTCTAATCCAATTAGGGTTTTTAACTAATCTTTTTCATCCAATAAGTGATTTTGTGTCATTGGTTTAACTTTTAGGTCAATTTCGTCTTCCCTAGGCTTATTCTAATCCAATTTTGGGTTTTTAACCAATCTTGTGCATCAAATAAGTGCGTTTGTGTCATTGGATTATGATTTAGGTCATTTTTGTCATCTTTCGGCTTATTCTAATCCAATTAAGGTTTTTAAATAATCTTGTGCATCCAATAAATGCGTTTGAGTCATTGGTTTAACATTTAGGTCAATTTTTTCATCCATAGGCTTATTCTAATCCAATTTGGGTTTTTAACCAATTATGTGCATCCGATAAGTGCGTTTGTGTCATTGGATTATCATTTAGGTCATTTTTGTCGTCTTTCGGCTTATTCTAATCCAATTAGGGTTTTAACTAATCTTGTGCATCCAATAAGTGCGTTTGTGTCATTAGTTTAACTTTAAGGTCAATTTCGTCCTCGATAGGCTTATTCTAATCCAATTTGGGTTTTTAACCAATCTTGTGTATCCAATAAGTGTGTTTGTGTCATTTGATTAACATTTAGGTGATATTCGTCATCTTTGGGCCTATTCGAATCCAATTAGGGTTCTGAACTAATCTTGTGCACCCGATATCCGCGTTTGTGTCATTCGATTAACATTTAGGTCATTTTCGTCATCCTTCAGCTTATTCTAATTCAATTAGGGTTTTTAACCAATCTTGTGCATCCGATAAGTGCGTTTGTGTCATTGGATTATCATTTAGGTCAATTTTGTCGTCTTTCGGCTTATTCTAATCCAATTAGGGTTTTTAACTAATCTTGTGCATCCAATAAGTGCGTTTGCGTCATTGGTTTAACATTTAGGTCATTTTCACCATCCTTAGGCTTATTCTAATCCTATTATGGTTTTTAACTAATCTTGTGCATCCATTAAGCGCATTTCTATCATTGGTTTAACTTTTAGGTCAATTTCGTCCTCCCAAGGCTGATTCTAATCCAATTAGGGTTTTTATCCAATCTTGTGCATCCAATAAGTGCGTTTGTGCCATTGGAATAACATTTAAGTCATTTTATGTCAACCTTCGGCATATTCTAATCCAATTAGGGGTTTTAACCAATCTTGTTCATCCAATAAGTGCATTTGTGTCGTTGAATTAACGTATAAGTCATTTTTGTCAATCTTCGGCTTATTCTATTCCAATTAGGGTTTTTAACCAATCTTGTGCATCCAATAAGTGTGTTTGGGTCATTGGATTAACATTTAGGTCATTTTCGCCATCCTTAGGCTTATTCTAATGCAATTAGGGTTTTTAACTAATCTTGTGCATCTATTAAGTGCATTTGTGTCATTGGTTTAACTTTTAGGTCAACTTCGTCCTCCCTAGGCCTATTCAAATCCAATTTGGGTTTTTAACCAATCTTGGGCATGCAATAAGTGCGTATGTCTCATTGGATTATCATTTAGGTCATTTTTGTCATTTTTCGGCTTATTCTAATCCAATTAGGGTTTTTAACCAATCTTGTGCATCCAATAAGTGCGTTTGTGTCATTGGTTTAACTTTTAGGTCAATTCAGCCTCCCAAGGCTTATTCTAATCCAATTAGGGTTTTTAACCAATCTTGTGTATCCAATAAGTGCGTTTGTGTCATTTGATTAACATTTAGGTGATTTTCTTCATCTTTCGTCTTATTCTAATCCAATTAGGGTTCTGAAATAATCTTGTGCATCCAATATCCGCGTTTGTGTCATTTGATTAACATTTAGGTCATTTTTCGTCATCCTTCGGCTTTTTCTAATTCAATTAGGATTTATAACCTATCTGAGGCATCCAATAAGCGCGTTTGTGTCATTGGTTTAACATTTTGGTCATTTTCCTCCTCCCTTGGCTTATTCTAATGCAATTTAATGTTTTTAACCAATCTTTTGTATCCAATAAGTGCGTTTGTGTCATTTGATTAACATTTAGGTGATATTCGTCATCTTTCGGCCTATTCTAATCCAATTAGGGTTCTGAACTAATCTTGTGCACCCGATATCCGCGTTTGTGTCATTCGATTAACATTTAGGTCATTTTCGTCATCCTTCAGCTTATTCTAATTCAATTAGGGTTTTTAACCAATCTGAGGCATCCAATAAGTGCGTTTGTGTCATTGGTTTAACATTTTGGTCGTTTTCCTCCTCCCTTGGCTTATTCTAATCCAATAAGGGTTTTAACCAATCTTGTGCATCCAATAACTGCGTTTGTGTCATTGGTTTATCATTTAGGTCATTTTCGTCCTCCCAAAGCTTATTCTTATCCGATTTCGGTTTTTAACAAAATTTGTGAATCCCATAAGTGCGTTTGTGCCATTTGATTAACATTTAGGTCATTTTCATCCTCCCTAGGCTTATTCTATTCCAATTAGGGTTTTTAACCAACTTGTGCATCCAATAAGTGAGTTTGTGTCATTTGATTAACATTTAGGTCATTTTCGTCATCCTTCGGCTTATTCTAATTCAATTAGGGTTTTTAACCAATCTGAGGCATCCAATAAGCGCGTTTGTATCATTGGTTTAACATTTTGGTCTTTTTCCTCCTCCATAGGCTTATTCTAATTCAATTAGGGTTTTTAACCAATCTTGTGCATCCAATAAGTGGGTTTGTGTCCTTGGTTAAACATTTGGGTCATTTTCTTCCTCCCTAGCTTTATTCTAATCCAATAAGGGTTTTTAACCAATCTTGTGCTTTCAGTAGGTGCATTTGTGTCATAGAATTAACATTTAAGTCATTTTCGTCAACGTTCGGCTTATTCTAATTCAATTAGGGTTTTTAACCAATCTTGTTCATCCAATAAGTGCGTTTGTGTCATTGGTTTAACATTTAGGTCAATTTCGTCCTCCGTAGGCTTATTGTAATCCTATTAGGGTTTTTAACCAATCTTGTGCATCCAATAAGTGCGTTTGCGTTATTGGATTATCATTGAGGTCATTTTCATCATCCTTCGGCTTATTCTAATCCAATTAGGGTTTTTACCTAATCTTTTTCATCCAATAAGTGATTTTGTGTCATTGGTTTAACTTTTAGGTCAATTTCGTCTTCCCTAGGCTTATTCTAATCCAATTTTGGATTTTTAACCAATCTTGTGCATCAAATAAGTGCGTTTGTGTCAATGGATTATGATTTAGGTCATTTTTGTCATCTTTCGGCTTATTCTAATCCAATTAAGGTTTTTAAATAATCTTGTGCATCCAATAAATGCGTTTGAGTCATTGGTTTAACATTTAGGTCAATTTTTTCATCCATAGGCTTATTCTAATCCAATTTGGGTTTTTAACCAATTATGTGCATCCGATAAGTGCGTTTGTGTCATTGGATTATCATTTAGGTCATTTTTGTCGTCTTTCGGCTTATTCTAATCCAATTAGGGTTTTAACTAATCTTGTGCATCCAATAAGTGCGTTTGTGTCATTAGTTTAACTTTAAGGTCAATTTCGTCCTCGATAGGCTTATTCTAATCCAATTTGGGTTTTTAACCAATCTTGTGTATCCAATAAGTGTGTTTGTGTCATTTGATTAACATTTAGGTGATATTCGTCATCTTTGGGCCTATTTGAATCCAATTAGGGTTCTGAACTAATCTTGTGCACCCGATATCCGCGTTTGTGTCATTCGATTAACATTTAGGTCATTTTCGTCATCCTTCAGCTTATTCTAATTCAATTAGGGTTTTTAACCAATCTTGTGCATCCGATAAGTGCGTTTGTGTCATTGGATTATCATTTAGGTCAATTTTGTCGTCTTTCGGCTTATTCTAATCCAATTAGGGTTTTAAACTAATCTTGTGCATCCAATAAGTGCGTTTGCGTCATTGGTTTAACATTTAGGTCATTTTCACCATCCTTAGGCTTATTCTAATCCTATTATGGTTTTTAACTAATCTTGTGCATCCATTAAGCGCATTTCTATCATTGGTTTAACTTTTAGGTCAATTTCGTCCTCCCAAGGCTGATTCTAATCCAATTAGGGTTTTTATCCAATCTTGTGCATCCAATAAGTGCGTTTGTGCCATTGGAATAACATTTAAGTCATTTTTGTCAACCTTCGGCATATTCTAATCCAATTAGGGGTTTTAACCAATCTTGTTCATCTAATAAGTGCATTTGTGTCGTTGAATTAACGTATAAGTCATTTTTGTCAATCTTCGGCTTATTCTATTCCAATTAGGGTTTTTAACCAATCTTGTGCATCCAATAAGTGTGTTTGGGTCATTGGATTAAC
>JBBPBP010000003.1:25331691-25341923 GCA_037974735.1 Cicer chorassanicum
GGTTTTTAACCAATCTTGGGCATGCAATAAGTGCGTATGTCTCATTGGATTATCATTTAGGTCATTTTTGTCATTTTTCGGCTTATTCTAATCCAATTAGGGTTTTTAACCAATCTTGTGCATCCAATAAGTGCGTTTGTGTCATTGGTTTAACTTTTAGGTCAATTCAGCCTCCCAAGGCTTATTCTAATCCAATTAGGGTTTTTAACCAATCTTGTGTATCCAATAAGTGCGTTTGTGTCATTTGATTAACATTTAGGTGATTTTCGTCATCTTTCATCTTATTCTAATCCAATTAGGGTTCTGAACTAATCTTGTGCATCCAATATCCGCGTTTGTGTCATTTGATTAACATTTAGGTCATTTTTCGTCATCCTTCGAATTTTTCTAATTCAATTAGGATTTATAACCTATCTGAGGCATCCAATAAGTGCGTTTGTGTCATTGGTTTAACATTTTGGTCATTTTCCTCCTCCCTTGGCTTATTGTAATCCAATTAGGGTTTTTAACCAATCTTGTGCATCCAATAAGTGCGTTTGTGTCATTGGTTTAACATTTAGGTCAATTTCGTCCTCCCTAGGCTTATTCTTATCCAATTTGCGTTTTAACCAATCTTGTGCAACCAATAAGTGCGTTTATGTCATTGGTTTAACTTTTAGGCATACTTCGTCATCCCTAGGCTTATTCAAATACAATTAGGGTTTTAAACCAATCTTGTGCATCCAATAAGTGCGTTTCAGTCATTGTATTATCATTGACGTCATTTTCGTCATCCTTCAGCTTATTCTAATCCAATTAGGGTTTTTAACTAATCTTGTGCATCCAATAAGTGCGTTTGCGTCATTGGTTTAACATTTAGGTCATTTTCACCATCCTTAGGCTTATTCTAATCCTATTATGGTTTTTAACTAATCTTGTGCATCCATTAAGCGCATTTCTATCATTGGTTTAACTTTTAGGTCAATTTCGTCCTCCCAAGGCTGATTCTAATCCAATTAGGGTTTTTATCCAATCTTGTGCATCCAATAAGTGCGTTTGTGCCATTGGAATAACATTTAAGTCATTTTTGTCAACCTTCGGCATATTCTAATCCAATTAGGGGTTTTAACCAATCTTGTTCATCTAATAAGTGCATTTGTGTCGTTGAATTAACGTATAAGTCATTTTTGTCAATCTTCGGCTTATTCTATTCCAATTAGGGTTTTTAACCAATCTTGTGCATCCAATAAGTGTGTTTGGGTCATTGGATTAACGTTTAGGTCATTTTCGCCATCCTTAGGCTTATTCTAATGCAATTAGGGTTTTTAACTAATCTTGTGCATCTATTAAGTGCATTTGTGTCATTGGTTTAACTTTTAGGTCAACTTCGTCCTCCCTAGGCTTATTCAAATCCAATTTCGGTTTTTAACCAATCTTGGGCATGCAATAAGTGCGTATGTCTCATTGGATTATCATTTAGGTCATTTTTGTCATTTTTCGGCTTATTCTAATCCAATTAGGGTTTTTAACCAATCTTGTGCATCCAATAAGTGCGTTTGTGTCATTGGTTTAACTTTTAGGTCAATTCAGCCTCCCAAGGCTTATTCTAATCCAATTAGGGTTTTTAACCAATCTTGTGTATCCAATAAGTGCGTTTGTGTCATTTGATTAACATTTAGGTGATTTTCGTCATCTTTCGTCTTATTCTAATCCAATTAGGGTTCTGAAATAATCTTGTGCATCCAATATCCGCGTTTGTGTCATTTGATTAACATTTAGGTCATTTTTCGTCATCCTTCGGCTTTTTCTAATTCAATTAGGATTTATAACCTATCTGAGGCATCCAATAAGCGCGTTTGTGTCATTGGTTTAACATTTTGGTCATTTTCCTCCTCCCTTGGCTTATTCTAATCCAATTAGGGTTTTTAACCAATCTTTTGTATCCAATAAGTGCGTTTGTGTCATTTGATTAACATTTAGGTGATTTTCGTCATCTTTCGTCTTATTCTAATCCAATTAGGGTTCTGAACTAATCTTGTGCATCCAATATCCGCGTTTGTGTCATTTGATTAACATTTAGGTCATTTTTCGTCATCCTTCGGCTTTTTCTAATTCAATTAGGATTTATAACCTATCTTAGGCATCCAATAAGCGCGTTTGTGTCATTGGTTTAACATTTTGGTCATTTTCCTCCTCCTTTGGCTTATTCTAATCCAATTAGGGTTTTTAACCAATCTTGTGCATCCAATAAGTTCGTTTGTGTCATTGGTTTAACATTTAAGTCAATGTCGTCCTCCCTAGGCTTATTCTTATCCAATTTGCGTTTTAACCCATCTTGTGCAACCAATAAGTGCGTTTATGTCATTGGTTTAACTTTTAGGCCAACTTCGTCATCCCTAGGCTTATTCAAATACAATTAGGGTTTTAAACCAATCTTGTGCATCCAATAAGTGCGTTTCAGTCATTGTATTATCATTGACGTCATTTTCGTCATCCTTCGGCTTATTCAAATCCAATTAGGGGTTTTAAATAATCTTGTGCATCCAATAAGTGCGTTTGTGTCATTGGTTTAACGTTTAGGTCAAATTTGTCCTCCCTAGGCTTATTCTAAACCAATTTAGGTTTTTAACCAATCTTGTGCATCCAATAAGTGTGTTTGTGTCATTGGAATAACATTTAAGTCATTTTCGTCAACCTTCGGCATATTCTAATCCAATTAGGGGTTTTAACCAATCTTGTTCATCCAATAAGTGCATTTGTGTCATTGAATTAACATTTAAGTCATTTTCGTCAACCTTGGCTTCTTCTTTTCCAATTAGGGTTTTTAACCAATCTTGTGCATCCCATAAGTTCGTTTGTGTCAATAGATTAACATTTAGGTCATTTTCGCCATCCTTAGGCTTATTCTAATGCAATTAGGGTTTTTAACTAATCTTGTGCATCTATTAAGTGCATTTGTGTCATTGGTTTAACTTTTAGGTCAACTTCGTCCTCCCTAGGCTTATCCAAATCCAATTAGGGTTTTTAACTAATCTTGTGCATCCAATAAGTGCGTTTGAGTCATTGTTTTATCATTGAGGTTATTTTTTTCATTCTTGGGCTTATTCTAATCCAATTAGGGTTTTTAAATAATCTTGTGCATCCAATAAGTGCTTTGTGTCATCGGTTTAACTTTTAGGTCAATTTTGTCCTCCCTAGGCTTATTCTAATCCAATTAGGGTTTTTAACTAATCTTGTGCATCCAATAAGTGCGTTTGCGTCATTGGTTTAACATTTAGGTCATTTTCGCCATCCTTAGGCTTATTCTAATCCTATTATGGTTTTTAACTAATCTTGTGCATCCATTAAGCGCATTTCTATCATTGGTTTAACTTTTAGGTCAATTTCGTCCTCCCAAGGCTGATTCTAATCCAATTAGGGTTTTTATCCAATCTTGTGCATCCAATAAGTGCGTTTGTGCCATTGGAATAACATTTAAGTCATTTTCGTCAACCTTCGGCATATTCTAATCCAGTTAGGGGTTTTAACCAATCTTGTCCATCCAATAAGTGCATTTGTGTCGTTGAATTAACATATAAGTCATTTAAGTCATTTTTGTCAATCTTCGGCCTATTCTATTCCAATTAGGGTTTTTAACCAATCTTGTGCATCCAATAAGTGTGTTTGGGTCATTGGATTAACATTTAGGTCGTTTTCGCCATCCTTAGGCTTATTCTAATGCAATTAGGGTGTTTAACTAATCTTGTGCATCTATTAAGTGCATTTGTGTCATTGGTTTAACTTTTAGGTCAACTTCGTCCTCCCTAGGCTTATTCAAATCCAATTTGGGTTTTTAACCAATCTTGGGCATGCAATAAGTGCGTATGTCTGATTGGATTATCATTTAGGTCATTTTCGTCATCTTTCGGCTTATTCTAATCCAATTAGGGTTTTTAACCAATCTTGTGCATCCAATAAGTGCGTTTGTGTCATTGGTTTAACTTTTAGGTCAATTCAGCCTCCCAAGGCTTATTCTAATCCAATTAGGGTTTTTAATCAATCTTGTGTATCCAATAAGTGCGTTTGTGTCATTTGATTAACATTTAGGTGATTTTCGTCATCTTTCGTCTTATTCTAATCCAATTAGGGTTCTGAACTAATCTTGTGCATCCAATATCCGCGTTTGTGTCATTTGATTAACATTTAGGTCATTTTTCGTCATCCTTCGGCATTTTCTAATTCAATTAGGATTTATAACCTATCTGAGGCATCCAATAAGCGCGTTTGTGTCATTGGTTAAACATTTGGTCATTTTCCTCCTCCCTTGGCTTATTCTAATGCAATTAGGGTTTTTAACCAATCTTGTGCATCCTATAAAAGCGTTTGTGTCATTGGTTTAACATTTAGGTGATTTTCGTCCTTCCTAGGCTTATTCTAATCCAATTAAGGGTTTTAACCAATCTTGGTCATCCAATAAGTGCATTTTTGTCATTGAATTAACTTTAAGTCATTTAAGTCATTTTCGTCAACATTCGGCTTATTCTTATCCAATTAGGGTTTTTAACCAATCTTGTGCATCCAATAAATGCGTTTGTGTCATTGGTTTAACTTTTAGGTCAACTTCGTCCTCCCTAGGCTTATTCTAATCCAATTTGGGATTTTAATAAATCTTGTGCATCCAATAAGTGCGTTTTGTTATTGTATTATCATTTAGCTCATTTTTGTCTTCATTTCGGCTTATTCTAATCCAATTAGGATTTTTAACCTATCTTGTACATCCAATAAGTGCGTTTGTGTCATTGGATTAACATTTAAGTCATTTTCATCAACCTTCGGCTTATTCTAATCCAATTGGGGTTTTTAACCAATCTAGTTCATCCAATAAGTGCGTTTGTTTCATTGGTTTAACATTTAGGTCAATGTCGTCCTCCCTAGGCTTATTCTTATCCAATTTGCGTTTTAACCAATCTTGTGCAACCAATAAGTGCGTTTATGTCATTGGTTTAACTTTTAGGCCAACTTCGTCATCCCTAGGCTTATTCAAATACAATTAGGGTTTTAAACCAATCTTGTGCATCCAAAAAGTGCGTTTCAGTCATTGTATTATCATTGACGTCATTTTCGTCATCCTTCGGCTTATTCAAATGCAATTAGGGTTTTTAAATAATCTTGTGCATCCAATAAGTGCGTTTGTGTCATTGTTTTAACTTTTAGGTCAATTTTGTCCTCCCTAGGCTTATTCTAAACCAATTTAGGTTTTTAACCAATCTTGTGCATCCAATAAGTGTGTTTGTGTCATTGGAATAACATTTAAGTCATTTTCGTCAACCTTCGGCATATTCTAATCCAATTAGGGGTTTTAACCAATCTTGTTCATCCAATAAGTGCATTTGTGTCATTGAATTAACATTTAAGTCATTTAAGTCATTTTCGTCAACCTTCAGCTTCTTCTATTCCAATTAGGGTTTTTAACCAATCTTGTGCATCCCATAAGTGCGTTTGTGTCATTAGATTAACATTTAGGTCATTTTCGCCATCCTTAGGCTTATTCTAATGCAATTAGGGTTTTTACCTAATCTTGTGCATCTATTAAGTGCATTTGTGTCATTGGTTTAACTTTTAGGTCAACTTCGTCCTCCCTAGGCTTATCCAAATCCAATTAGGGTTTTTAACTAATCTTGTGCATCCAATAAGTGCGTTTGAGTCATTGTTTTATCATTGAGGTTATTTTTGTCATTCTTGGGCTTATTCTAATCCAATTAGGGTTTTTAAATAATCTTGTGCATCCAATAAGTGCTTTGTGTCATCGGTTTAACTTTTAGGTCAATTTTGTCCTCCCTAGGCTTATTCTAATCCAATTAGGGTTTTTAACTAATATTGTGCATCCAATAAGTGCGTTTGCGTCATTAGTTCAACATTTAGGTCATTTTCGCCATCCTTAGGCTTATTCTAATCCTATTATGGTTTTTAACTAATCTTGTGCATCCATTAAGCGCATTTCTATCATTGGTTTAACTTTTAGGTCAATTTCGTCCTCCCAAGGCTGATTCTAATCCAATTAGGGTTTTTATCCAATCTTGTGCATCCAATAAGTGCGTTTGTGCCATTGGAATAACATTTAAGTCATTTTCGTCAACCTTCGGCATATTCTAATCCAGTTAGGGGTTTTAACCAATCTTGTCCATCCAATAAGTGCATTTGTGTCGTTGAATTAACATATAAGTCATTTAAGTCATTTTTGTCAATCTTCGGCTTATTCTATTCCAATTAGGGTTTTTAACCAATCTGGTGCATCCAATAAGTGTGTTTGGGTCATTGGATTAACATTTAGGTCGTTTTCGCCATCCTTAGGCTTATTCTAATGCAATTAGGGTTTTTAACTAATCTTGTGCATCTATTAAGTGCATTTGTGTCATTGGTTTAACTTTTAGGTCAACTTCGTCCTCCCTAGGCTTATTCAAATCCAATTTGGGTTTTTAACCAATCTTGGGCATGCAATAAGTGCGTATGTCTGATTGGATTATCATTTAGGTCATTTTCGTCATCTTTCGGCTTATTCTAATCCAATTAGGGTTTTTAACCAATCTTGTGCATCCAATAAGTGCGTTTGTGTCATTGGTTTAACTTTTAGGTCAATTCAGCCTCCCAAGGCTTATTCTAATCCAATTAGGGTTTTTAATCAATCTTGTGTATCCAATAAGTGCGTTTGTGTCATTTGATTAACATTTAGGTGATTTTCGTCATCTTTCGTCTTATTCTAATCCAATTAGGGTTCTGAACTAATCTTATGCATCCAATATCCGCGTTTGTGTCATTTGATTAACATTTAGGTCATTTTTCGTCATCCTTCGGCTTTTTCTAATTCAATTAGGATTTATAACCTATCTGAGGCATCCAATAAGCGCGTTTGTGTCATTGGTTACACATTTGGTCATTTTCCTCCTCCCTTGGCTTATTCTAATGCAATTAGGGTTTTTAACCAATCTTGTGCATCCTATAAAAGCGTTTGTGTCATTGGTTTAACATTTAGGTGATTTTCGTCCTTCCTAGGCTTATTCTAATCCAATTAAGGGTTTTAACCAATCTTGGTCATCCAATAAGTGCATTTTTGTCATTGAATTAACTTTAAGTCATTTAAGTCATTTTCGTCAACGTTCGGCTTATTCTTATCCAATTAGGGTTTTTAACCAATCTTGTGCATCCAATAAATGCGTTTGTGTCATTGGTTTAACTTTTAGGTCAACTTCGTCCTCCCTAGGCTTATTCTAATCCAATTTGGGATTTTAATAAATCTTGTGCATCCAATAAGTGCGTTTTGTTATTGTATTATCATTTAGCTCATTTTTGTCATCATTTCGGCTTATTCTAATCCAATTAAGATTTTTAACCTATCTTGTACATCCAATAAGTGCGTTTGTGTCATTGGATTAACATTTAAGTCATTTTCATCAACCTTCGGCTTATTCTAATCCAATTGGGGTTTTTAACCAATCTAGTTCATCCAATAAGTGCGTTTGTTTCATTGGTTTAACATTTAGGTCAATGTCGTCCTCCCTAGGCTTATTCTTATCCAATTTGCGTTTTAACCAATCTTGTGCAACCAATAAGTGCGTTTATGTCATTGGTTTAACTTTTAGGCCAACTTCGTCATCCCTAGGCTTATTCAAATACAATTAGGGTTTTAAACCAATCTTGTGCATCCAAAAAGTGCGTTTCAGTCATTGTATTATCATTGACGTCATTTTCGTCATCCTTCGGCTTATTCAAATCCAATTAGGGTTTTTAAATAATCTTGTGCATCCAATAAGTGCGTTTGTGTCATTGTTTTAACTTTTAGGTCAATTTTGTCCTCCCTAGGCTTATTCTAAACCAATTTAGGTTTTTAACCAATCTTGTGCATCCAATAAGTGTGTTTGTGTCATTGGAATAACATTTAAGTCATTTTCGTCAACCTTCGGCATATTCTAATCCAATTAGGGGTTTTAACCAATCTTGTTCATCCAGTAAGTGCATTTGTGTCATTCAATTAACATTTAAGTCATTTAAGTCATTTTCGTCAACCTTCAGCTTCTTCTATTCCAATTAGGGTTTTTAACCAATCTTGTGCATCCCATAAGTGCGTTTGTGTCATTAGATTAACATTTAGGTCATTTTCGCCATCCTTAGGCTTATTCTAATGCAATTAGGGTTTTTAACTAATCTTGTGCATCTATTAAGTGCATTTGTGTCATTGGTTTAACTTTTAGGTTAACTTCGTCCTCCCTAGGCGTATCCAAATCCAATTAGGGTTTTTAACTAATCTTGTGCATCCAATAAGTGCGTTTGAGTCATTGTTTTATCATTGAGGTTACTTTTGTCATTCTTGGGCTTATTCTAATCCAATTAGGGTTTTTAGATAATCTTGTGCATCCAATAAGTGCGTTTGTGTCATCGGTTTAACTTTTAGGTCAATTTTGTCCTCCCTAGGCTTATTCTAATCCAATTAGGGTTTTTAACTAATCTTGTGCATCCAATAAGTGCGTTTGCGTCATTGGTTTAAAATTTAGGTCATTTTCGCCATCCTTAGGCTTATTCTAATCCTATTATGGTTTTTAACTAATCTTGTGCATCCATTAAGCGCATTTCTATCATTGGTTTAACTCTTAGGTAAATTTCGTCCTCCCAAGGCTGATTGTAATCCAATTAGGGTTTTTATCCAATCTTGTGCATCCAATAAGTGCGTTTGTTCCATTGGAATAACATTTAAGTCATTTTCATCAACCTTCGGCATATTCTAATCCAGTTAGGGGTTTTAACCAATCTTGTCCATCCAATAAGTGCATTTGTGTCGTTGAATTAACATATAAGTCATTTAAGTCATTTTTGTCAATCTTCGGCTTATTCTATTCCAATTATGGTTTTTAACTAATCTTTTGCATCCAATAAGTGTTTTTGGGTCATTGGATTAACATTTAGGTCGTTTTCGCCATCCTTAGGCTTATTCTAATGCAATTAGGGTTTTTAACTAATCTTGTGCATCTATTAAGTGCATTTGTGTCATTGGTTTAACTTTTAGGTCAACTTCGTCCTCCCTAGGCTTATTCAAATCGAATTTGGGTTTTTAACCAATCTTGGGCATGAAATAAGTGCGTATGTCTCATTGGATTATCATTTAGGTCATTTTCGTCATCTTTCGGCTTATTCTAATCCAATTAGGGTTTTTAACCAATCTTGTGCATCCAATAAGTGCGTTTGTGTCATTGGTTTAACTTTTAGGTCAATTCAGCCTCCCAAGGCTTATTCTAATCCAATTAGGGTTTTTAACCAATCTTGTGTATCCAATAAGTGCGTTTGTGTCATTTGATTAACATTTAGGTGATTTTCGTCATCTTTCGTCTTATTCTAATCCAATTAGGGTTCTGAACTAATCTTGTGCATCCAATATCCGCATTTGTGTCATTTGATTAACATTTAGGTCATTTTTCGTCATCCTTCGGCTTTTTCTAATTCAATTAGGATTTATAACTTATCTGAGCCATCCAATAAGCGCGTTTGTGTCATTGGTTTAACATTTTGGTCATTTTCCTCATCCCTTGGCTTATTCTAATCCAATTAGGGTTTTTAACGAATCTTGTGTATCCAATAAGTGCGTTTGTGTCATTTGATTAACATTTAGGTGATTTTCGTCATCTTTCGTCTTATTCTAATCCAATTAGGGTTCTGAACTAATCTTGTGCATCCAATATCCGCGTTTGTGTCATTTGATTAACATTTAGGTCATTTTTCGTCATCCTTCGGCTTTTTCTAATTCAATTAGGATTTATAACCTATCTGAGGCATCCAATAAGCGCGTTTGTGTCATTGGTTAAACATTTGGTCGTTTTCCTCCTCCCTTGGCTTATTCTAATCCAATTAGGGTTTTTAACCAATCTTGTGCATCCTATAAAAGCGTTTGTGTCATTGGTTTAACATTTAGGTCATTTTTGTCCTTCCTAGGCTTATTCTAATCCAATTAAGAGTTTTAACCAATCTTGGTCATCCAATAAGTGCATTTTTGTCATTGAATTAACTTTAAGTCATTTAAGTCATTTTCGTCAACGTTCGGCTTATTCTTATCCAATTAGGGTTTTTAACCAATCTTGTGCATCCAATAAATGCGTTTGTGTCATTGGTTTAACTTTTAGGTCAACTTCGTCCTCCCTAGGCTTATTCTAATCCAATTTGGGATTTTAATAAATCTTGTGCATCCAATAAGTGCGTTTTGTTATTGTATTATCATTTAGCTCATTTTTGTC